>CM042077.1:132174-732174 GCA_023509865.1 Trypoxylus dichotomus | reverse complement strand
TCATTCTTCCAGAAATTCTTTCGCAAAATAAATTAGTTTAATTAATTTAGGACAAAGTAAGATAGGACTTCGTTGTACCATAGGGTGCCAAAAACTTCGCTCATGTCTAGCATAAGTGCTACCAATTTGCATGATGGTTGTTTGAATGTTGGAAGATAATATACAGAAGAAAAATGAAGAGTGGAGAGCTTCTGGCTAAATCTAAGTTGATAAGAAATTACGTTGTGTCCTATTTCTTCGTCTTAGCTTTTTGTGTGGGGCTTAGAATTTGTTTCAATAACAGGTAGAAAAGTGATAGGACGATGTCCTGACCTGTTGTGTTCCTGATTTAGTTCTGTCTTTGATTCGTTTGGAAAATGTTTATTTTTTTATAAAAAACCATAGGTATTTATGAAGGTTACTTCGTAATTTGCTACCGATGTTATTATATCCAGGGGCTATATTTTTCCCTTTGTAGAGTATATCACAGTAACCATCTTCAATGCCTATGTGAAAATATCGCAATGTGTGCCTGGTCTCGAAAAGATATCATCTATTTATTATATTGAAGGTGTACGGTTTGTATTATTCTAAAGCGTATAAGTCTGTTTCGAGTAGTTCGCGATTGATTGTGTAATAAAATAATATTTATTCGGTTAATATTACTATGATTAATACTGTTGTGTCATACAATATGTTATATTATTAAGTCTCCATTCGCTAAGGCATTTATTCACAGATTCTAGCTAAATATACCGCGTTCATGTATGGAAAGAGAGAGATAAGGATGGTAATCGAAGACAGATTGAAATTTTGGAATCCCAACGATGTGGACGCTAAATTATCCAGAGAAGCTGATAAAATCTATAGATACACGAAGATCGTGCAGAAGTCTTTGCTCTTCGCAATCGTGACTTCGGTGCAGTTTCACCTGTTGAAGCCGTTCTTTAACAGCGTGGACGTGTTTCCATTTAACGTATGGATCGTTTACGATTCGTTCTTGCTACGTTTAGCGGTACTGGCGGCGCAATACTATTGCCTCTGCATCTGCACGGCCATCGTACTCAGCTACGACGTAATGTACTGTTCGATTTGTGTCCACGTTATCGTTCAGTTACGCTTGCTCAAGTTTAAAGTAAGGAAAATGTCTGGCGACGCGCGGGATGAACTAAGGATGTGCGTTGTTCATTATCAGCTGTTGGAAAGGTAAGATTCGTCAATGGATAGCCTTGAACATATCTACGTATGTACATAATATATAAACCGAGAGCAAAATTTATTTCAAGTTAATTGAGTGCAGGTAGAAAGTATATTTATTATGTATTAACACATGGGCTGAAAAGTCCCGGGCCTAACACATAGATGACGCTAGTTTTATTGCAGTCACCTTTCTCTCAGTTAGTACTAACCTTCAAAAGACAGCTGTTCAAATTTCATGACATTCTATTCATTAGTTTGTGCGTTATTGTGCTAAGAGTCACGCTACCTTTGTTGGATCAAAAACAATTTCATGTTTTAATTTTACACTGCTTCTTGATGGGAAAAACTACCGTTCAAGCGAAGCAATGGCTTGAAAAGTGTTATGGGGACTCCGCTCCATCAGAAACAACAATAAAACGTTGGTTTGCTGACTTCAAACGTGGTCGTAGAGACACCGATGATGCAGAACGCAGTGGACGTCCAAATGAGGCGGTAACACCAGAAAACATCAAAAAAATCCACAAAATCGTTTTGAATGATCGAAAAGTGAAGTTGCGTGAGTTAGCTGACATCGTAAAGATATCAAAAGAACGTATTGGCTTTATATTGCATGAGCATTTGACTATGAGAAAGCTCTGTTCAAAGTGAGTGCCGCGTTTGCTCACTGTTGACCAAAAACAAGAACGTGTTGACGATTCTGAGCAGTAATTGGCCATGCTTAAACGTAACAAACCGGAATTCTTGCGTCGATATGTGACAATGGATTAAACATACATCCATCACCTCACTCCGGAATCAAAACGATCGTCATCTGAGTGGACAGCAGCTGGTGAACCCCGTCCAAAGCGCCCGAAAGCACAACAATCGGCTGGAAAGGTTATGGCCTCGGTATTTTGGGATGTGCGTGGTGTAATATCATCGACTATCTTGAGAAAGAAAATACCATCAACAGTGAATGTTATATAGCGTTAATGGAGCGTTTGAAGGCCGGAATTTGCAAAAAAACGACCGCATATGGCAAAGAAAAAAATTTTGTTTGTGTCACAAGTCAATCAAAATAATAGCAAAACTACATGAATTGAACTTCGAATTGCTCCCACATCCACCGTATTCGCCAGATTTGGCTCCCAGCGACTACTGGCTGTTCGCAGACCTCAAAAGAATGCTCGCCGGTAAGAAATTTCGCACGAATGAAGAGGTTATCGCTAAAAGGTAAATCGTTCTACAAAAGTGGTATTGAAATGTTAGAGCGGCGCTGGAATGATTGGGTTGCTCTTGATGGAGATTACGTTGATGAATAAAGCTAATTTTGAACCAAAAGAACCGTGTTTTCTTTGTTAGGCCCGGGACTTTTCAGCCCATGTGTTAGGTATTTCACAAAGTATATATTTTCTTAATATCTATTTCTCTTAGTTAAGGGAAAAGTAAAAAAAAGTATCCAGTATCTGCAATCTAGGACATTCCATCATTATGCAACGTATAGCAATTGTATTGAATTTGATCGGTATTTTTGTGATACTCACAAACCTCTTTGGGAATATTGGATGTTAATAATAATACTAATAATATCATCAGCATCAATTGTTTAACGTAAAAACATTCGCGTAATGCTACAACGTCTTCAGAGAACTTCTTTTTATTTACTTACGGGATAATGCATTAGAGCTTTCAATAAATCTGCTTATCAAGTTGTAAATCATAAATTTTCAAAGTATCGAATAGTTCGCTCATAAATGCATCCGATAAACGACAGGTTCTGTCTTTTAATTGTATGTAATTCTGTATTATCGAAAGCATATATTACGTTATGCTAGTAAGAGAAGAAAATGTCTGGCAAAGATACATGTTAAAATGCTTAATAGATTAACTAAAGACTGTAGAAATTAGAATAGGATATGTGTGTACTTATTTGTTTGTGCTTTTAAAAGAATAAGTTTGCAATGTTTCTTCATTTTAAAATATAAATTTTATTTGTTTCGGTTCGACAGTGTATTCGAAAGAATGCAAAAAATCTACTCGTGGGTCTTACTGCTCCAGTATTTCATGTCACTTGGAATGGCTTGCGTGCAGCTTTACATTTTGAGTACAGGGTACGTATCCAAGATCCTCCATTTCGCACGACATACGAGGGTGGATCCCTACGCTGTACCCCTCCTTATAGTAAAACTACCGTGGCATTATATTTTTTATTTTTCGACATAGCCTCCCTCTACGCTAATGCACTAAGGGCCAGATTCGGCAATTAAGGCGGGTGCTCCACAAATTCAAGGCCTGTTTGGTGTATAGCAGCCTTAGCAATACAGCTGTATGGCTGGGAGCATTATCCTGATGAAACAGCACACTCTGCCTTAACTTTCTTCGGCGTTTCTCTTTAATTGCGTCTCGCAATTTAGAAATCTTTTGCAAATAGTCGGTCAGGATAATTTCTTGAGCATCCCAGAATACAGATAGCAAAACCTCTGCAGCAGACCTTAAATTTGAGTGGAGGAGGAGAACAGTGATGTTTCTACTCTCTACTTTGAACTTTGCACACTTTCTCCCTGTTTGCTTGGTACCTTTTCAAAAGATGCTTAAAAATCAACGCTCGATTTCTTTTTTGATCAATGATTAACATTCGTGGCACCCATCTTGCACTCATCCTTATCATATCTAATTCTTTAGTCAGTATGTTGTGCACTAGATTATATGATAAACCAATATCTTCTACAATGTCCGCGATGCGTACTCGTCGGTCTTACAGTACGATATTGTGTACCTTTTTAGATTTTTGTCTGTTGTTATCGTTATGGGAGGACCACGGACATGTTGGTTTTCACAGGATGTTCTTCCGTATTTAAAGTGTCGACACCAGCCTTTGACTATATCACAAGAAATTGCAGACTCATCAATCGTTGCCATAATTTTGTTACGGCTCTGTGTTCTACAGGATCAATTTTTATGAACAATCGCGACACACAATTCAAGAATTAGCCACGGCGCAAGAATACTTTGAGATACAAACTTGATATTATGTAGATATGATCTACAAATGTCAGTTAACTAAATGTCAAAAACATAAATCAAACAACCAATTAAAAGTAGGTGAAGGGTGGGGCATGAGGATCCGCCCTCGCACTCCAAGGTCTTAACGAGTTCCGGGCGAACTAACTTTTATATAATTTAGGAGGGTAGATTTGGCGGATAAAGTAGAATTGATCCTTTACATGGCCACGATGTATAGCGAATTCGGATACTATAGCATTCCCGTTGAAGGTCTTAGCTCCGAGGTAAATATAGAAACGTACAAAGAAGCGTTTAAATCGTGACATCTGCAAACGTTTCATTCCAGAAAGATTTCATTAAATAAAAGTTATACGACGCTAGTATGTGAATTTTTAACCACAATCTTAGTTTTCAGACATCGCGAATGCGGTTTACATGTCGTCGTGGTACGAGGAAAATCCGGTAATTAGACGCAGCCTGCTAATCACGATGATTAAAGCCCAAACGTCGAAATATCTCAACGGCGGCGGTATCATTCAGATAAATGTCGACGCATTCGGTTCGGTAAGTATAGAACGTAATTGCAGAAAGCCATACAGCGATTATCAAAGCAGTGCATCCTCATTCTCGCAGGTTTTTCGGAAATCGTTCTCTTTGTATTTGGTACTGAAGAACTTGATCAAGTAACAGGTAAAATTCTGGTTTAATTTTTGTTTACTAATTAGTTCTATCTAATAATAGTTTATGATAAAGTATCTGATTATGAGATCAATGCGAAGATGAAATATACATATTTGTGCATGATCTTTTTCGTTTTTTTTTTTATGATAGAATATCACTTTGTAATAGTTTGTTTGGATTGAAGATTTATATAAATGTTGTAAATAAAAACCTCAAGAAGTACATTAATTTGTGATAGTTGAACGTTCGTTTATATCGGCTATACGAGGTATGTAATCGTCCACGCTCAGTATAACAACATTGCAGTAGACTGGAGTCGACTATATGTGAGTGGATGGGGTAAGTACACAGCTGAAACTGGCGCAGGCCATTCGTCTAGCATTAGTGACGTGGGCGCGAGGTGTTTACCGTTAGATTCTAATATCACGTCACGTAAAATGCAGGCAAGAGTCGAGCAGCGACAAAGTGCAGTGAGCGGCGTACAGCTGGGAGTCTATTTCCGAGATCGGTCGAACGTTCGATGCGGTTGTTTCGTTCGAATTCGTATTCTGGAGTGCAAATCGTTCGCTCTTAGAAGTCGTACATGCGACGGGCGCTCGAACAATTACATCGCATACCTTACCACAAGCGATACGTCAAATCGTGTCATCTTTTATAGGTTTCTATGCGGTTAGATTATGTTGAATAATATTAAAGTTTTTTAATAATCCCTAATTTGAACGTTGCGTTTTAAGTTATTTAGGTGGTGTATTAAAAGGAAGGTTTTATAATAGCTCATTCCCATCATATTGCAAATATATTAGCAAATGAAGTGTAAGACATAGTGGAAGGTGAAGTTTTGCATCATCCAAGAGTATTTCATGGTGGTGCGGAGACATTTTCAGTAGCATATAACAATATAAGGGATTTCGAGGATGTGTGATGCCAGATGTTTGTAGCTGTATAGATGTTCATTATTAGTTTCCTTAAAATAATAATTATCTTTATTCATAGGAATATGATTACTGTTGAATTTTGTGTAATTAACGAGCGTTAAACAGTATTTTTATTAAAATAAACCGTTGTGATTTTATTGAATTTATTCCTGATAACACATGGGCTGAAAATTCCCGGGCCTAACACATAGATGACGCTAGTTTTATTGCAGTCACCTTTCTCTCAGTTAGTACTAAGCTTCAAAAGACAGCTGTTAAAATTTCATGATATTCTATTCATTAGTTTGTGAGTTATTGTGCTAAGAGTCACGCTACTTTTGTTATTTTCAAAACAATGGATCACAAACAATTTCGTGTTTTAATTTTACACTGCTTCTTGATGGGAAAAAATACCGTGCAAGCGAAGCGGTGGCCTGAAAAGTGTTATGGCGACTCCGCTCCATCAGAAACAGCAATAAAACGTTGGTTTCCTGACTTCAAACGTGGTCGTAGACACACCGATGGTGCAGAACGCAGTGGACGTCCAAATCAGGCGGTAACACCAGAAAACATCAAAAAAATCCACAAAATCGTTTTGAATGATCGAAAAGTGAAGTTGCATGAGTTAGCTGACATCGTAAAGATATCAAAAGAACGTATTGGCTTTATATTGCATGAGCCTTTGTCTATGAGAAAGCTCTGTTTAAAGTGGGTGTCGCGTTTGCTCACTGTTGACCAAAAACAAGAACGTGTTGATGATTCTGAGCAGTGTTTGGCCATGTTTAAACGTAACAAACCGGAATTTTTGCGTCGATATGTGACAATGGATGAAACATGGATCCATCACTTCACTCCGGAATCAAAACGATCGTCATCTGAGTGGACAGCAACTGGTGAACCTCGTCCAAAGCGCCCGGAAGCGCAACAATCGGCTGGAAAGGTTATGGCCTCGGTATTTTGGGATGTGCGTGGTGTAATATTTATCGACTATCTTGAGAAAGGAAATACCATCAACAGTGAATGTTATATAGCGTTATTGGAGCGTTTGAAGGCCGAAATTGCAGAGAAACGACCGCATATGGCAAAGAAAAAAAATTTGTTTCATCAAGACAACGCACCGTGTCACAGATCAATCAAAACAATGGCAAAACTACGTGAATTGAACTTCGAATTGCTCCCACATCCACGGTATTCGCCAGATTTGGCTCCCAGCAACTACTGGCTGTTCGCAGACCTCAAAAAAAAATGCTCGCCGGTAAGAAATTTCGCACGAATGAAGAGATTATCGCTGAAACTGAGGCCTATTTTGAGGCAAAAGATAAATCGTTCTACAAAAGTGGTATTGAAATGTTAGAGCGGCGCAACTTCTACTAACTATTGTTTAATGTAAAATACTTATATATAAATATAATATATATAATATATAAAAATGTATAGGTTTATAAGTATATTGATTTGTATTATCTATATACAATAACGATTAGGGATAGAACAAAGTAAATAGTAAACAGTGATAAATAATGGTATACATTCACATTATGAGTAACGGTTATTAGTAAGTTTTATGAAAGTATATAATAATAAAATATAATACAATGCATAAGAAAACATAAATTCATTAATAAAAATAACAGTAATAGGCAATAGTTTAGGGAAATTACACTAATTTTGAACCAAAAAAACCGTGTTTTCTTTGTTAGGCCCGGGACTTTTCAGCCCATGCATTATATATATTAACGTTAATCAGTTATGAGTGAAATATATATATATATATATGATTTGCAACAAAAACTGTATTATTTTAATTCGATAGCAAACAGGATACCCGGCAGGTTTGACCGCCTCTATTGCATGACATAAAAGGTGTCTTATTTAGGTACAATTATTACACCTACCTACATTTATTTACATATGTTGAATGCCCGAAAATTCGGTAACACATGCATGTCGATTACATAAAAAAATGCTACCGATTTTTGGCGAATCTTAATAAGATTTACTATTTAACGTAATACCAATTTAATATATCGCTGTGTGTGGAAGAGGAAAACATTGCTATCCAATAGAATTTATTTTCCCGTTAATGTGTAACATTATATTCAAAAGTCTAATCCTAACATTCCTTAATATAAATGTCTTCTCAAAAAATATTCTGTACTAATGTATCTATCGACGTAGCTAATCGATTCAAACTGTTGATGACTTTTGCATTTTAATTCAAAGATCCGGCCATTGTTTGCACTGCGCTAACTATTCGGGTATTTGTTTGGGTACGGGCTTTTAGAAAATTCGCATTTTAAAATACAGCATTCTGATTGGTTAGCGTCTTTCAGTGAATAGAATCGTAACAGTCAAAATATGGTCGACGTCTAGCGAACGTTGCCTATTCTACCTGTTGAAGAGTCCGCATCGAACGCTCGATGTGATATTTCAAGAATACGGGTTTGTTACGCCATGCGATACGGACCATCTTAATGGATCGGACTACGACCATTCGTTGGTAGATTTCGAGAATAGACCCCCAGCACGTCGGCCGAAGAAAGTTCGCGTGAGCAAATTCGGAATGCTTGACGCCTTTTCTTATTCTCATTAATTTGTCCACAAAGCAAAGATGCCTTTTTATACTTGTTAATGAAAATAATGATTTGGTATTGTATTTAATTGATTTAAACATTCGATTAGTTTGAGCATATTTAAATCCAAACATTGATTGGGTAAACTAGTTATTGGTGGAGTCAACAAATCCTTTTATTCGGTATTAATTTTTTCTTTTCCGTTCTTTCTCTTCGGGCTGAAAAGTCTCGGGTCTAACAAAGAAAACACGGTTTTTTTGGTTCAAAATTAGCTTTATTCATCAAGAGCAACGCAATCATTCCAGGACCGCTCTAACATTTCTATACCATTTTTGTAGAACGATTTATCTTTTGCCTCAAAATAGGCCTCAGTTTCAGCGATAACCTCTCCATTCGTGCGAAATTTCTTACCGGCGAGCATTTTTTTGAGGTCCGCGAACAGCCAGTAGTCGCTGGGAGCCAAATCTGGCGAATACGGTGGATGTGGGAGCAATTCGAAGTTCAATTCATGTAGTTTTGCCATTGTTTTGATTGACTTGTGACACGGTGCGTTGTCTTGATGAAACAATTTTTTTTCTTTGCCATATGCGGTCGTTTCTTTGCAATTTCGGCCTTCAAACGCTCCAATAACGCTATATAATATTCACTGTTGATTGTATTTTCTTTCTTAAGATAGTCGATGAATATTACACCACGCATATCCCAAAATACCGAGGCCGTAACCTTTCCAGTCGATTGCTGTGCTTTCGGGCGCTTTGGACGAGGTTCACCAGTTGCTGTCCACTCAGATGACGATCGTTTTGATTCCGGAGTGAAGTGATGGATCCATGTTTCATCCATTGTCACATATCGACGCAAAAATTCCGGTTTGTTACGTTTAAACATGGCCAAACACTGCTCAGAATCATCAACACGTTCTTGTTTTTGGTCAACAGTGAGCAAACGCGCAAAACTTTGAACAGTGCTTTCTCATAGTCAAATGCTCATGAAATATAAAGCCAATACGTTCTTTTGATACCTTTACGATGTCAGCTAACTCACGCAATTTCACTTTTCGATCATTCAAAACGATTTTGTGGATTTTTTTATGTTTTCTGGTGTTACCGCCTCATTTGGACGTCCACTGCGTTCTGCATCATCGGTGTCTCTACGACCACATTTGAAGTCAGCAAACCAACGTTTTATTGTTGTTTCTGATGGAGCGGAGTCCCCATAACACTTTTCAAGCCATTGCTTCGCTTGAACGGTATTTTTTCCCATCAAGAAGCAGTGTAAAATTAAAACACGAAATTGTTTTTGATCCATTGTTTTGAAATTAACAAAAGTAGCGTGACTCTTAACACAATAACTCATAAATTAATGAATAGAATATCATGAAATTTTAATAGCTGTCTTTTGAAGCTTAGTACTAACTGAGAGAAAGGTGACTGCAATAAATCTAGCGTCATCTATGTGTTAGGTCCGGGACTTTTCAGCCCATGTGTTATTCTGTCATTGGCAACCTTTGACAGTGTACGTATTGAGGTTGCTTTTGGGCTTTCATTTTTACTTATTATTATTTTTTTTTATGTAAAGAAGTTCGTCAAAAGAAAAGACGTCGAAATGGTTTCATTCATTTACAATGACGTTTATTTAATAATATTTACATATATACAAATTTCGTCGCCTCTATTTTCCATACTTCAGTGTTTCTCCAACCAACTCAATAGGCGATTGTACAGCAATTCCTTGCAATCGATTGCGAAAAGGTAGTCCAGATGATTAAAGCGCTTATCAGAGACCAAATGGTATTCTACGACGTTGGGAAGTTCGCTGGCGAGTTGGTGGACATCCTCCAACACATATATCGTTAGTAAGGCGTTCGCATTGACGCTAAATGTTACTTACAATTACGGACGATAGCCAATCGTTTTGCGAGTAAGCGAGTGCTACCGGCGCCGTTACTTTGCTCAAATCATAATCGGGCGGGATCAAGCTTCCGTAATGGAAGAGATTTAGCAGGCCGTGATCGTATTTCCTAAATTTTGCTGATCGCATCTCTTGTGCGTAGTGCAGCAGTTGCCTTGTGGAGGATCCGGCCGGTGCATTCGTTAGAATAACCGGAATCATGGTCTGAAATATTCGTTTCGTAATAGGAATACTTTAAATTTACACTCAAATCGGTATACCTCGTTCAGCTCAGCGGAATTCCATCCACCTATCAAAAAATAAATGCTAGAGCAAACGCCTTGAAATAGGGATTCATCGTTGCAAGTCGCCTGGCCAATTAGTTCCATCAACGTGGTGCTCGGTAAGAATTCGTCGATCCCCAGGAAATCTAAAACCCACTAGAAAAAGCGATGACATGGGTACAGATAGCGGCGGTGGACCTTATACAATCTTACCCCTACAACCGTCTGGAAATTAGATACTAGCTGCAAGAAGGGATTTTGTAGATGGGACATATAGACGATGGGCGCCAACGCGACCATAAGTCGAATTTTATCGTTATACTCCGGCTTCTCGGAAGTCATGACGAAGAACGATGTCGTCCCTTGAGAATGTCCGATGTAGAACAGTTTTGATTGGCCCGTTACCTTTAGGACGTAGTCAATCATCGTTGGGACATCTATGGAGCCGATTTCCTGCCAGCTAATTAAAGAGATGGGTGGGATACGTAAGTACTGTGTGTTGAAGTAATTAGTAGTCTCGGCAAAGTGGGACAGTGCAGTGCGGAGAACAACGTGGAGGGGCCGAGCTGCCGTATCAAAACGAGTCTTCGCATGAGATATTAAAGCGTGTATTCGTGGATAATATTTAGGGATAAATTGCGCCACAAGTATGGATTTTACATGTTGTCGTTGCAACTTGAAATGTGTTTAATGCCCTCAACACCACTTCTAAATTTTCGTCGCTAGTACATTTTGCAACTCTTTCACCACTAAATGTTTTTGCTGATCGGTTGTTTCGTCCACGCATAACCACAATTTTCTATCTTTCAATTCCGCTTTAATTCTTCGACAACGACCAGTCAAATAATACTGAAGAAGCGTGCTTTGATACGGTCACTCGACTCTCCGTGTCGCGCGCTCCACCCTTCCACGTTGTTCTCGGCACGGCCGTTCTTTGCCGAAGCTATAAATTAATTATAAAATAGAGACTATTCATATACAGAATGTACTGTACCAATGTCCAATTTAGAATAAAATTTTTAAATATATAAAATACAGAATATGTAAACTGTAATAGATCAATTGCAGATCAATAATTTTTAGTGAAGGTTTACGCACCTGAAATCCCAAAATTTGGAATCTCTATTGGGATTATAGATGATATGTTTCCTGGACCAAGTGTTACCTCTAGCGTTTCCCATCCATACATCGTAACCTGCTTCGACTAGCTGGTAGGCGATGCTCTTCTCGGGACCCATATTCACCCAATCGGCAGAACTGCTAAGGATACCGTGCATTAGGAAGACTACCGGTTTACCTACGACTCTGGAATTATTCTTGCCGTAAGGCATCCTGTGCAAGTCTAGCAGGTAGCCGTCTGAGGTTTGAATGTTCGTATGCTGCTCGACTACGTAGCCCTGCCTTTCGATCATTTCGATCTAAGAGAGAAAAGTTAACGTTCGATAAGTATGCGACCTTAAATCATTGAAAGCTAAACTAATTGTGAGTAATTAAATACGTATATAGGTATGGTATAAGAAAATTTGTACTGAATTTGGAAATACCAAACGTATACCGTTAGCAAAACAGAAATAAATTGGATGAGAATGTATATTTACACTAAAATATAAGGGATTGAGGAACTTCATGCAATTAAATTTTTTAAATTGAAATTTTTCTCCCGTAATATTAGAGAAAAGTGCACTATGATAATAACACATGGGCTGAAAAGTCTCGGGCCTAACACATAGATGATGCCAATTTTATTGCAGTCACCTTTCTCTCAGCTAGTACTAACCTTCAAAAGACAGCTGTTAAAATTTCATGATATTCTATTCATTAGTTTGTGAGTTATTGTGCTAAGAGTCACGCTACTTTTGTTTTTTTTCAAAACAATGGATCAAAAACAACTTCGTGTTTTAATTTTACACTGCTTCTTGATGGGAAAAAATACCGTTCAAGCGAAGCAATGGCTTGAAAAGTGTTATGGCGACTCCGCTCCATCAGAAACAACAATAAAACGTTGGTTTGCTGACTTCAAACGTGGTCGTAGAGACACCGATGATGCAGAACGCAGTGGACGTCCAAATGAGGCGGTAACACCAGAAAACATGAAAGAAATCCACAAAATCGTTTCGAATGATCGAAAAGTGAAGTTGCGTGAGTTAGCTGACATCGTAAAGATATCAAAAGAACGGATTGGCTTTATATTGCATGAGCATTTGACTATGAGAAGGCTCTGTTCAAAGTGGGTGCCGCGTTTGCTCATTGTTGACCAAAAACAAGAACGTGTTGATGATTCTGAGCAGAGTTTAAACGTAACAAACCGGAATTTTTGCGTTGATATATGACCGTGGATGAAACATGGATCCATCATTTCACTCCGGAATCAAAACGATCGTCATCTGAGTGGACAGCAACTGGTGAACCTCACAATCGACTGGAAAGGTTATGGCCTCGGTATTTTGGGATGTGCGTGGTGTAATATTCATCGACTATCTTGAGAAAGCAAATACCATCAACAGTGAATATTATATAGCGTTGTTGGAGCGTTTGAAAGGCGAAATTGCAAAGAAACGACCGCATATGGCAAAGAAAAAAAAATTGTTTCATCAAGACAACGCACCGTGTCACAAGTCAATCAAAAGAATGGCAAAACTACATGAATTGAACTTCGAATTGCTCCCACATCCACCGTATTCGCCAGATTTGGCTTCCAGCGACTACTGGCTGTTCGCAGATCTCAAAAAAATGCTCGCCGGTAAGAAATTTCGCACGAATGAAGAGGTTATCGCTGAAAATGAGGCCTATTTTGAGGCAAAAGATAAATCGTTCTACAAAAGTGGTATTGAAATGTTAGAGCGGCGCTGGAATGATTGCGTTGCTCTTGATGGAGATTACGTTGATGAATAAAGCTAATTTTGAACAAAAAAAAATCGTGTTTTCTTTGTTAGACCCGGGACTTTTCAGCCCATGTGTTATTACTGTATCTTCCAGTAATAAATGCACGTTGTACAAATGGGTGAATTAGTATAGATTAAAGATTATAAAGATTATAGAACTACCATTATTATTTATAAAATTCTATTATTTACCGTCATTAGTTGATTTCTTATTAAAGTACAGTAATACGAAGTATCAGAATCGTATATAATATTTATCAAGTAGTGAAGTTAAAGATGTTCTTACCACTGTTAAACCAACATCGGGATGCTGACTTTTGACGGTCGATTTCGCAGGAAGCGCATGCAATCCGCTAGCTGTCAAAAACACTCCGTAAATTGCAACTAAACCGAGCATGTTGAGCAAATGGAAATCGATGAAAATAACCGCTCGATTATACCTTATATGTAGTTGTTTATCGACCTTTAATTGACTGCTTTTTTCTCGTTATTAAGATGTTCAAGCTAAAGTACTATTTCAATACCTTTGACCGGCCAAAAAAGTCTTATCAAATGTTGATTATAAGATGTTATTCTAACTTAATCAAAGCAAACGCGCGAAATGTATTTATTTAGATAGGCAAATATTTTATTTCAGATTAAAAGGAAACGATTCTCTATGTTGATACATATCGAAAATAATGATGACTAGCTGGTTAGTAGGGAAAGTACATACTAAACCATCTCGCAATAGACTTGGCGATCTTTAGGTCTCTGTAGTCATTTCAATGAGGCGAAAACATTTTTTTTTATATATTCAGCCTTACTAGCCACAGGATGAAAATAATACGAAGAGGTAGTACCTCTATCTGACCTATATATATGTGTACGGTATTCGTTTAAAGTTGTTTCATTTCAATTGGTATCCACAAAAGACCCTTAACTCTCTATCATGGATTTTTGTTTAAAACTTATCCATCATAAAAGCTAAATCAAAGAAAGAGTCCTTCCTGAAGGTAGCTACATATGTAGATATATTGTAATGGGATTTTTGAGGCCGCTCAAGAACATGTTAATTTTTTTATTGCATTTGCTAAACTCACCTTTAATTTTGCTCATCTACCGCAATTGCAGTTTTCTTTACTTTAATGGTATCGTTGGTGAGAATGCAAGGTTGGACTCCCTCTAATAATAATAATAATAATAATATTTTTTTTTTTTGCAGAGGTGAAATGCATTGACGCATACTAGTATATCCATCTATACTAGTTATGCTGGACTCCCTCTGAAGGAGGACTACCAGCTAAAACACCCCCTCTTCTTCTTGACACCAGTCCGGAACCGTTTATCACATTACTTCGGGCTGGGTCTATGCATTTGACTGTAGAAAGGCCACACTCCATTGTGGTTTGGAATTATAACAATTCTCTTTCCATGTTGCAATTCCCTTCTTTTTGCGCATTACATATTGCACATACCGCGAAACTAATAATAATAACAATAATAATAATAACAATAACAATAATAATAATAAGCATATCCATCAATACTCGGACTCCCTTTAATAGAGGACTACCAGCCACCACCCATTAATCACTTTCGATCGGGCTGTATCTAGTTTGCTGTACAAAGGCCACGCTCCACTGGACTTTCGAATTATAGCAATTCTCTTTCCATGTTGCGGTCCAAATCGCCTTTCTTCGTGCGCAGGACATATTGAACGTATCGCGTTGAACTTGTCCAGCAATTTTCATTGGCTGATATCTTCGTTATAATTGTGTCGATCGTAAATTCGCCGATCTCCATTTCGAGTAACCGTCTTGGTTCCGCCCATCTCTCACATAAGAAGAAGGTATGGTGCGCATCATCTATCTCATTTGGGCAATACAAACATGCTCCAGTCTCGGTCTTATCCATTCGGTGCAGATACGATTTGAAATAGCCATGACCGGTCAAAAACTGAGTCAGGTAATAGTTCACCTTCCCAATACTACTCAGCTTAGATACCGTAAGGGAATGATTGATAGTGTCAAATGCTTTACTAAAATCGGTGTATAATACATCTACTTGTTGACGTCGTTCCATGGATTCGGCAATATGCTGTGCTAACTCAGCGAGGTTGGTTGCAGTAGACCTTCCTGGAATGAAACCATGTTGTCGCGAAGATAAGTAAGGCTTGACACTAACGTAAATTCTGTGAGACAGAAGATATTCAAAAATTTTGGAAAGTTGGATAAAATATTTATTGGTCTATAATTTTGGAAGTCTGAACGATTACCTTTCTTAAACACGGGTGTAATTTTGCTATTATTCCAAACGTCAGGAAAGGTAGAAGAACTTACGGCCAAGTTAAATATTCTAGCTAGAGGTTCACATAGTACTACACAACATTCACGTGCAAAAAATGCGGGGAGGCCGTCATGACCAGCAGTAAAATTAGATTTTAACTTCTTAGATGCTTTTAAGATATCGTCTGCTGTAAAAGATCCAATCAAAGAACTACCACTAATGAGATCCCTATCAAGAGGCTAGGGCCCCAGTAATGCTTGTGAACCAGACACAAACACTCTAGAGAATTTATCTGCGAAGGTCTGAACAATGTTGCTGGGATCATCAACAGTGGAGCCGTTCAAAGTGAGACATCCAGGTATTCTTTATGCATTACGGCGCGCGTTTATATACTGCCAGATTAGCTTTGGATTTTGTGCTATATCTTCTGCAGCCGCCGTCTGATATTCCACATATACAACTCTAATTTTGTCTTTAACTAATTTCCTCAAACGCTTAAATTCAATGTGGTAAATCTCCCGTCCACTCTTGTTCCACCTACGAAGGTAATAATTCTTTATTTGAAGAAGCTTGATTATTTCGAAATTATACCAAGGCGGGTATCTTCGAGAAGGGTGTTTGGACAAAGGTACAGAACGACGGATGACAATGTCTAAGCAATTATAAAAAGCTGATACTGCTTCGTTAACGCAATTAAGATTCTTCAAAAAAGTCCAGTCAAACAACATCGGATAGGACTTTAACATTACATTTAATCACTAAATATCTTAACGTATTTACAATTTACAGTTTTCTTGCGATGTATTTGCATTTTTTTACAATTTCCCAAAATTCAATCGCTTAACATCCGCATCTAGTGGCGGTTTACGAGGGCGATCGGCAATCGACACGCGGCACAATTGACTAATAGCGTTGGTATTAGGTATCTAAGCATCAGCAGAGTTTGTGAGCTCCGTATTTAGCGAATTTTGCATATTATTGTGAGGAAAGTACCTCGAAAAGTTTTATAAACTTATAATGGACTTGTCGGCTCATTTAAAATACCCGAATATCGGGTGAAACACCGCTGATCCAGCAGAGCAACTCCGGCGTAATCTTGGGCCTTCCGTCGTCAGAGCGAAGATTGGGAATTACGCCGTCGTACAAGAGCAAAGTGCATGTGTGAATAAAGAAATTAAAGGGCTTCATCCCTAATAACGTAATTTATTACTTAAAAATTTAAAATACACTTTTCATTCAATTCATTTAATTTCATTAACGTCTTCTTTATTTCAAAAAGAAAAATCCCTGATCAAAAAACTTACTACGTAACATTTTCGAACCCTGAGAGAAAATTGACTACAATATATAAACTAGATTTATTGCGTTAAAGTAAATATCAAATACAGACTGCAATGCGGATCTTTATTGTATCTCTTTAGGTAGTAATTGTTAGATTTGTAGGTTGTAAAAGTCAGCATGGTTGTGGTATAAACCGTAACAGTCTTTTTTGACTTTATAAAATGCCTTCCAAGTATAGTGACTCCATTTATTCGTGAACGTTTGTTTTCTCTCTTTGATTTTCGGGAAATTCAATACTGTTTTAATACAACTAACGGTTGAATAAAAACAGGGCTTCAGATGAGGTTCTTTCCTCTTGAAAGCTGTTGAATGTAATACAAGCTCAGTATGCAGCTACGTGTTACGTGTAAGAGGCATTTTAAGTACGACATATATGCAAATTAGTAAATAGTAGTATTATTATGTGTGCAAATTAATTACTAATTGTATTTTCTACGGGGTATATAAATACATAATACAATGATACGTATTACTGCTTCCACTATCTAGGTAATTGACGAAGTTGAAACCATAATTACGCCTGGTCGTACCTACAAATATATGCCCGTGTCGTAGCAAACATACGTTAATTCGCTGGAGAAGCTTATTATAACAAGTTCGGTTTCAAGATACGTTCATTTTGGTTTCATCGCTAATCATGTCGAATGGCTTACCTAAAGAAGATATTTTGCAATTCGGCCTGCAATACTACAGATTCGTGGGCGAAAATATAAGTTATACGCCACGTAAATTGTATATATACAGATTCCTCAATATATTTATTCTAATCACGATCCTGTGCTGTGTAATCGAAAATTGTATTAGACAAGAAGGGTTGCACCTTATCAAAGGTGTAGAAGCGATAATAACTCTGTTCCATGTAAGTTTTTTCTTAGTATAAGTTACTTTATTAGAACTGAATTTTATTTCGAAACTTTTCATTTAGATCTTAATCAAGTACATTTTATTTATTCATAACAAAAGCGAAATCAACGCTGTAATCAGCGATAGATTGAAATTCTGGCAACCAGATCCTAACGACCTCGAGCAGGGAAAATTTTGGAGGAGATTACATTGTTTAACGAAAATCCAACAAGCAGCTTTATTAATCGCTGTGATAATCTCGATGGACTACTATATGTTGAAGCCATATTTCAATAGCCTAGACGTGTTCCCTTTTCCCATTCGAACGCATCGCAGCGAGTTTTGGACGGACGTAGCTTTACTGGTCATGCAATACTATTGCCTCTGGATGGTTACTGCCACTGTAATGACGTACGATGTTACTTATTTCGCACTCTGTATACATATTATCGTCCAATTGAGATTACTAACGTGCAAACTGTCGCACAAAACAACTAATATGAAAGAAGAATTGCGAACTTGCATCGTACACCATCAATTGCAATCAAGGTACGCATGTAGAGAAATTATTTGGATAACAACGAGATCTCGTTTCTTTATTGCAGGGTATTCCTTAAATTGCAAGGGATATATTCTTGGATGTTAATGGTTCAGTATTTTATGTGCTTAATAATGACATGCGTTCAACTCTACATATTAAGTACGAGGTAAGTGAAGTATAAATGAAGAAATATACGCCTTGGATCAAGCAAATGGTTCTCTTTGATAACGTCATTTAGATATATTTCTTTCTCGCTTTCATTTATCTTCTAGTCAAACACAACATTTATTCGCATAGGAGAAATAGTTTAAATAAAGCGAAGGAGATTCTATTTCGTTGGAAGAAAGAGGATATTCTAATTGAAACTGGTTCATTTCTCACTGGATGAAAACAATTATTGAGAACGAAGGATCCTCGATTTTCTGACGATACAGATACTTTATTTGATCTTTTATTTCATTAAGCAACTCAATCTGGGTTCTTTAGAAGGAACAACTGCTTCCTGGTCGTACTATATGAGATCGTATACCCATCCTTGTTCGTTTTAAGAACCGATATTATCGCAGTTTAATACCATGTACGTATCTTACGACACAACAACCTCTACACGGGTATTAACAACTAATGTATTAGAAATAATTATAGTAACAATGATTCCTCAAATACACATCCGGATATCTTATTTAACACGAAACACTAATATCAAGTTGCTTGCCGGAAATAAGCTATTGACCAACGTTTAGATTGCGATTTAAATCAAAACAGAAGAATATAAAGGACCATTCATTGTTTAAATATGTGTCTTAACACAAATATAAATTAGATGCATTTTGTATTAGAAGCAGTCCCGAAAAAAAATTAAATTAAATTAAATTAAGAAATAGGCTAACGAATTATAAATGTAACCATTTATTCTCGAGGAACTCAAAACCAGCAATAATTTACAGTAATATAGGATACGGAAATATATATGTATATATAACACATGGGCTGAAAAGTCTATTCATTAGTTTGTGAGTTATTGTGCTAAGAGTCACGCTACTTTTGTTATTTTCAAAACAATGGATCAAAAACAATTTCGTGTTTTAATTTTACACTGCTTCTTGATGGGAAAAAATACCGTTCAAGCGAAGCAATGGCTTGAAGAGCGTTATGGGGACTCCGCTCCATCAGAAACAACAATAAAACGTTGGTTTGCTGACTTCAAACGTGTTCGTAGAGACACCGATGATGCAGAAAGTAGTGGACGTCCAAATGAGGCGGTAACACCAGAAAACATCAAAAAAATCCACAAAATCGTTTTGAATGATCGAAAAGTGAAGTTGCGTGAGTTAGCTGACATCGTAAAGATATCAAAAGAACGTATTGGCTTTATATTGCATGAGCATTTGACTATGAGAAAGCTCTGTTCAAAGTGGGTGCCGCGTTTGCTCACTGTTGACCAAAAACAAGAACGTGTTGATGATTCTGAGCAGTGTTTGGCCATGTTTAAACGTAACAAACCGGAATTTTTGCGTCGATATGTGACAATGGATGAAACATGGATCCATCACTTCACTCCGGAATCAAAACGATCGTCATCTGAGTGGTCAGCAACTGGTGAAGCTCGTCCAAAGCGCCCGAAAGCACAACAATCGGCTGGAAAGGTTATGGCCTCGGTATTTTGGGATGTGCGTGGTGTAATATTCATCGACTATCTTGAGAACGGAAATACCATCAACAGTGAATATTATATAGCGTTATTGGAGTGTTTGAAGGCCGAAATTGCAAAGATAAAAATTTGGTTTCATCAAGACAACGATCGCATATGGCAAAGAAAAAAAATTATTTCATCAAGACAACGCACCGTATCACAAGTCAATCAAAACAATGACAAAACTCCATGAATTGAACTTCGAATTACTCCCACATCCACGGTATTCGCCAGATTTGGCTCCCAGCGACTACTGGCTGTGTACGCAGACCTCAAAAAAATGCTCGCCGATAAGAAATTTCGCACGAATAACGCTGAAACAGAGGCCTATTTTGAGGCAAAAGATAAATCGTTCTGCAAAAGTGGTATTGAAATGTTAGAGCGGCGCTGGAATGATTGCGTTGCCCTTGATGGAGATTACGTTGATGAATAAAGCTAATTTTGAACCAAAAAAACCGTGTTTTCTTTGTTAGACCCGGGACTTTTCAGCCCATGTGTTATAAAGATGAGCTTATTAATAAATAAACTACCATGGACCATTAATATTCAGAACTAAATCTTAAACATTTAGGAAGAACACAATTTCGATTATTCTGTTGATGTTTTGCACCTAATTTTGCTCCTAGGAAAGTTGGCATTGCCGATACATTTGAGCTCGTTTTGTACGTGGTGTCAATGTACAGTCAATTTGGATATTATAGTATTCCGGTGGAGGCTATACATTCAGGAGTAAGTGCATGTATACTATATCGACGTTCGTTAACACTTTGAGGTGTCGCTTGTTTTCTCAAATCAAGTTCGCAGAGGTCGGCAACGCTGTTTACATGTCGACTTGGTACGAGAACGAGGTAGTGACGCAGAAGCACGTTCTAGCGATGATGACGTATGCGCAGAATAGTAAATATCTAACCGGTTGCGGAATAATACTCATAAATGTTGATGCGTTTGGATCGGTACGTTGTTATTCGCCGTCTTTCTGAAATTCCGATAACGTAGTATGTATTTTAGGTGTTTAGGAAATCATTTTCTCTTTACGTGGCGTTGAAGAATCTACTGTGACTTTCTTTTGGAAATTCGTATGTAATCGATTCTATACTGCTACACATGATGTTATTGTTAGTTATTAGTTGACGTAAGAATAAAGAAAATATAAAAGTTCTGCGTTAGCGATGTTTATTTACTTTTTGAACAACCAAAAGTCTTTGATTTCATGAAATTCAAGAGTTTCTGTTCAGTATGTATTTATTTAACATGTTTGCTGTTAATCTCGTAGAACTTAAATTTTGAGTTACCTATTTCCCTAATTGATGCAGTTGAAAAGAGAACGTATGTTGATTGGGTTCAAACTTATTGCCGACTCAAGTTAGACATATAATTTCCTTTCCCTTTCATTTCACATTTTTTACAACTACTCACCAACAAAGAAGTCGCTTTATTACTTAAGTCTCTTTTTGGTAAGTCATGTTTTCTTTCGAGTCGGTAACACGGTTGAGAATAGGAGCCCACGTGCTCTCGAAACGCTGCGTTCCGCATAATTAATGAATTTGTGTGAGTGGAGTTTACTACTATACCTGTGAATTGTACATCCACACAGTCCTTGCAATCGTCATTTTACATCTATCTTTTTACACTCTCATATTTTTTGACTTTTGGTCGTTGTAAATGGCTTTATTAAATTATTTGGACTGAATATATCACTTAATTAAAATTAAACTTAACAAAAATTAACAAGACCTACATCTCCATCTCTGGAAACACATAGGGGACGTTTCCGTTGCCATGATGGCCCGTCTGCAGTCATTTGTTGCCTAATATTCGGATTTAGTGGCGGTTTACGATCGTGGTCGGCAATCGACACGCCGCAAAATTGACTAATAGTGTCGGTATTAGATATCTGAGCATCAGCAGAGTTTGTGAGCTCCGTATTTAGCGAATTTCGCATATTGTTGTGAGGAAACTATCTCAGCTGTAGTGGACTTGCCACCACATTTAAAATATCCGAATATCGGATGAAACACCGTTGATCCAGCAGAGCAACCCCGGCCTAACCTTCGGCCTACCGTCGTCAGCGCGAAGATACGAGGGAGATACACCGTCCTACAATAGCAAAGTGCGTATGTGAGTAACGAAAGTAAAGGACTTCATCCATAATAACGTAATTTATTGTTTAAAATTTTAAAATACAGATTTTCACACATTCCCGATATAAGTGATGTATTCTAAATTTGTCAATATATTGTTAGTTTTTTTATTTCAATCTAATTCACTTTTCATTCAATTCATTTAATTTCATTAACGACTTTTAAATTTTATTTCAAAAAGCAAAATCCCCGATCAAAGAACTAACTACGTAACATTTTCGAACCCAAACACATGAGCTGAAAAGTCCCGGGTCTAACTAAGAAAACACGGCTTTTTTGGTTCAAAATTAGTTTTATTCATCAACGTAATCTCCATCAAGAGCAATGCAATCATTCCAGCGCCGCTCTAATTTATCTTTTGCCTCAAAATAGGCCTCAGTTTCAGCGATAACCTCTTCATTCGTGCGAAATTTCCTACCGGCGAACAGCCAGTAGTCGCTGGGAGCCAAATCTGGCGAATACGGTGGATGTGGGAGCAATTCGAAGTTCAATTCATGTAGTTTTGCCATTGTTTTGATTGACTTGTGACACGGTGCGTTGTCTTCATGAAACAAATTTTTTTTCTTTGCCATATGCGGACGTTTCTTTGTAATTTCGGCCTTCAAACGCTCCATTAACGCTATATAATATTCACTGTTGATGGTATTTCCTTTCTCAAGATAGTCGATGAATATTACACCACGCATATCCCAAAATACCGAGGCCATAACCGAGGGCGTAACCTTTCCAGCCGATTGTTGTGCTTTCGGGCGCTTTGGACGAGGTTCACCAGTTGCTGTCCACTCAGATGACGATCGTTTTGATTCCGGAGTGAAGTGATGGATCCATGTTTCATCCATTGTCACATATCGATGCAAAAATTCCGGTTTGTTAAATTTAAACATGGCCAAACACTGCTCAGAATCATCAACACGTTCTTGTTTTTGGTCAACAGTGTGCAAACGCGGCACCCACTTTGAACAGAGCTTTCTCATAGTCAAATGCTCATGCAATATAAAGCCAATACGTTCTTTTGATATCCTTACGATGTCAGCTAACTCACGCAACTTCACTCTTCGATCATTCAAAACGATTTTGTCGATTTTTTTGATGTTTTCTGGTGTTACCGCCTCATTTGGACGTCCACTGCGCTCTGCATCATCGTGTTTCTACGACCACGTTTGAAGTCAGCACACCAACGTTTTATTGTTGTTTCTGATGGAGCGGAATCCCAATAACACTTTTCAAGCCATTGCTTCGCTTGAACGGTATTTTTTTCCCATCAAGAAGCAGTGTAAGATTAAAACACGAAATTGTTTTTGAATCATTGTTTTGAAAATAACAAAAGTAGCGTGACTCTTAGCACAATAACTCACAAACTAATGAATAGACTATCATGAAATTTTAACAGCTGTCTTTTGAAGGTTAGTGCTAACTGAGAGAAAGGTGACTGCAATAAAACTAGGGTCATTTATGTGTTAGGCCCGGGACTTTTCAGCCCATGTGTTAAGAGAAGAATTCACTGCGATATACACGCGTTGTTTCCTTTTTCTCGGATTCTTCGCATTTGTTGACTGTCCTGGATAGGACCCTGTTGAGGTTTCAGTGGCATCGCAGCTACATTCCTCTTGATCGTGTTAGGATCGGTGATCGAGTACTGACTCGATTTTATATGTAAGTATATACATATACATTATTATCAAAAGTAATTGTAATTATAAATTTTTACAATTCGTCGAGTGGCTTGTTGTGAAACACTCTACCAATATTTGTTAATTTGTATTTAATGCTAAGATAATAGGTCTAAAGTACCATCAAACATAAATACATGTGCGCAACAGGCTGTTTTTATTTCTATATACAATTACCAAAAGATATAAAGGTATGATTATATGATGCGAAAATTATTTACTTTAAGACCACTATTTATCTAAATTCCATTCAGTTTTCACATCAGACCGCTGGCCAGGATGTTATCTTTCTAATACAATATCTATATTAAATTTTTAAGTACCAGATATAAAGAAAAGGATTTCCTGAACACCTACGGGAATAGAAAACGTATAAGGGATTACATAAGAACGAAATACGTTTAGATATCTGCTTACGGATCCGAACGCATTTATATTAACGTCTATAAAGCCACCTCCTTTCAAATACTTCGGATCTTGGACGTTGATCATCACCATTAGAAGAACACGCTTCGTTTCCAGGACATTATCGTACCAAGAAGACATATAAATAGCATTCGCTATATCGGAAAGCTGTTAGGAAATCTCGAATTAACGAAAACGTGTATTTCTTTAACGATTTGGTTAAATATTATAGCTTCTTACTTCGAAACTTATCTGTTCAATAGGGATGCTGTAATATCCAAACTCGCCGTACATAGTGGCTAGATAAATAATCAGTTCTATAGTATCTGCTGGATTTATTTTCCTGAAAGAAAAATAGTTAGAAGTACGAATTATACACTTATTTAATTACACACTTAGCAGTAAAGGAACTATGCATTGTAGAAAAAAAAATTGTTTGGAATGTACCGAGGACAAAAAGTCGGAAATTTATTTCAAACATGTTCTATCAATTGCAGAAGAACTGCATGTGTAGAAATTTTCGAAGACTAACGGACTACATGACTTTCCCATATTTTAGTTAATTGTCATATAAAATCTGTTCATGAAAGCTTTAGACAATTGTTTCGATCAAAGAAGCCTGGTAGTGTCGTTGCTATACCAGAAGAGAGAAGAAAACAGATACAAAACTGATTTTCTTTTACTGATTCAGCACAGATTAGGAATTAAATTAAAAAAGTAAAAATCAACATCAAATAGAGCCGCTTGACATTTATCACACATATGTTTCTCCTAGAATGCATCCCTTATATACATACACTACCGCTGAAAAATGTTTAGGCACACCTGTTTTCATGGATTATTCATATAGTATTATGTTTACCAAAAAAACATTATAATAAAATGAAATACGTATTTAAAATGTAGTTCAGTAAGATAAAGACCCACCAACATTATATCGCATAAGGTTTACTATCATTTACCTGCACTTGGTCGGATTTCCATAAACCGTTTATTGCGGTGCAATTACAATAACAATCCCTCTGAATTTACTGGGTAAATTTAGTCATCTGTTAGATTGTAGGTAATAATGTTTAAATTACCTTCCTAGAAGATTATAGTGAAATCTTTAACCTATGGTCAGTTGCAGTGTGGTATTTACTCTATTCACGTCGTGAGCGAAATATCGTGTGACAATTTTTTAAAATGTCTCCGCGAAGAGAAATTGATACGGAAACACGTGCGCTTATAATAGCTTACCATAAAAGTGGCATAAGTAATCGACAAATTGCCAAAAAAATTAAAATACATCATGCTACGGTTGACTATAACGTAAAAGAGTATCGGGAAACTGGAAGTTTTCTTAATAAAAGACGGAGTGGAAGGCCAAAAGCGACAACATCTGCAGATGATCGCAGAATAGTAGTTACCAGCAAGTTAAATAGACGCAAAACAGCCCCGGATATCACCGCAGAATTAAATGTTGGTCGCCAAAAACTAGTCCGTGTTTCTACACTCAAACGTCGCCTACAGAAAGCCGGGCTCTATGGACGTATTGCGATGAAAGAGCCATTACTACGCAAACAAAACAAGCAAAAGCGACTTAAATGGGCTCGTGAACACTGGACCATAGAAGAGTGGAACAACACCCTATGGATGAGTCCAAATTGAGCTGTTCGGAACCCGAAGACGCATATTCGTTAGAAAATCTGTGGGTGAACGTGCCAGAGAAGAGTGTATTGCTGCTACCGTGAAGCATGGTGGAGGTTCTATCATCATTTTGGGGTGTTTTGCTGGCACTAGTGTAGGGGACATTGTGAAAATTGACGGTATATTAAAAAAAGAAAGCTACCGCGAAATTTTGGAGAACCACGCAATACCTTCCGGAATTCGACTTTTGGCTCAAAATTTCATCTTCCGGCAAGATAATGACCCAAAGCATTCCTCTAAATTATGTAAAGACTATTTACGCCATTTAGAAGAGGAAGGAACTCTCAAAATTATGGAATGGCCTCCCGAGAGTCCCGACTTGAATCCAATCGAGTTATTATGGGAAGAACTAGATCGGGAAGTACGGAAATCGGCTCCGACATCAGCTACTGACGTGTGGAACAAATTGCAATCGAGTTGGACCTCAATAACACAAGAAACTCTGGCAAAACTTATTGCGAGAATGCCTCGATTGTGTGCTGCAATTATTAAATCAAGAGGAGGTCACATAGATGAAAGCAAAATTTAAATTAAACGTTTTAATTTTCACATTTATTTAATATATTTTTATTCATGTACGTGTATCTGTACATAAAAAATAAATATTATTAAAATTTTTGCTGAGTTTTTATACATTTTTGCTGTCAGTGAGAGTGCCTAAACACTTTCGAGCGGTAATGTATATCACATTTAACGGTATCGAGAAGAAAATGTGCATCGTACCCTGTATTTAGCATATAAAGTTGAATGCATGCGGTGCCGAGCGTTACCAAATATTGAAACAGCAACACGAACGAGTAGATCCTCTGCATTCTAGCGAAAATGCTGTTGGCGTTATTGTTTCATTAAATTTTATAGATATTTCCGACGCTAAGGAACATACCTTAAGAGTAATTGGTGATGTTGGATACATTCTCTTAACTCAACGTTACTACGGCCTTTGCTCGACGGCTGAGATATCCTCTCCTTCAGTAGTCTCAGCTGCGTAATCACGTGAACGGATATAGAAAAATACGTCGCATCGTAAGACAGTACTATCGGCGTTACTATTAAGGCACAGTAATATTCTAACGCTAAAATTATCACGTTTAACGCTATAGAATCGTATCCGATATAAACGTTGAACGGGAAAACGTTATGGTGGTTAAAGAACGGCTTTAACATATGAAAATGCAAGGAAACTAGAAAGACGATCAGGAGGAAACGCTGGAGGAGCTTAGTGTATTGGTAGATCTTCTTAACGTCTGCAGATGCTCCACTAACGCATGTAGGTTTCCAAAACTTGGATGTATCCGTGATAATCGTATTTATCTCCGATTTACCGTTCATAAAAGCAACGTATTTTGTCAACATCTAGAAGAAGAAATCGAACTGAAATTCTCAAGTTCAAATAGTATAAGTAGTCGATTTGTTTGTTACAGATAATAATGACAACTAAACCACCCTAACAAAATACTTTTTAGAATCTTAAATGTTAACGGTTAGTTATTAGCAAGGTGCAAATCTTTCATGTACATCAGAACTGTATCATGATACGCTTACGCAATTTCGAAATAAAATCTCATTTTACTTTCACTCTTACCACCAAGAATTATCAAAATATAACGCATTAGAAATGAAAAAGATCCCACTTTCAAGGTAAATTGCATATAAAATTACACATAGATACTTACATGAACTATGGTAATCGCTCCTTCTACAGTTCTGACCAGTGCGATACCTTCTTGCTTTAGACAATTCGCGAATATAAAAAATAAAACGAATATAAAAACGCCGACGTTGAACGTACGATAGGCGTAAATAGTTTTCGACGTGAAATTTAGATCTTCCCCGATGAATTTAAGGAAATGCACTCCCAATTCTAAAATATCGCCATCGGGTAATCGGTTAGACATGACGCACTTCATTCATTAGACGTCAGACGAAAGAGTAACCGAACAACTGCGACATGTATGTACGTACATATGTATGTAAGAAGCTGATCGTTACATAGAGGTACGCATAATATGTATCTATAAATTATAGGTAATTGCAATTAGCGTAATTGTTTGCGTTTGTATACAGTGTATATGTATTCATAGTGATTTCGAATCTTTGCTTCGGATAAAGCTCTTATTTTCCAGAGTGATAAAGCGCATATTTAATCGGTTTAAATTTCATTTCTTTATATGTAATCTACGACCATTTATAATATTGTTTAAGGCGAAGGATACTCTTTAAAAAATTGTTATATCTTCCACTACACACTAACAATAACAAACAATAGTGAATAAATTGCAACAAGTATTAAAAACTCTACTACCGATATGTAAAATTATATTTTGTTTTAATGCTACGTAGCAACCACGGTCTAAAATACTATATACGGTCCTTGCCCAGTTTAATACATGGGCTGAAAAGTCCCGGGCCTAACAAAGAAAACACGGTTTTTTAGGTTCAAAATTAGCTTTATTCATCATCGTAATCTCCATCAGAGCAACGCAATCATTCCAGCGCCTCTCTAACATTTCAATACCATTTTTGTAGAACGATTTATCTTTTGCCTCGAAATAGGCATCAATTTCAGCGATAACCTCCTCATTCATGCGAAATTTCTTACCGGCGAGCATTTTTTTGAGGTCTGCGAACAGCCAGTAGTCGCTGGGAGCCAAATCTGGCGAATACGGTGGATGTGGGAGCAATTCGAAGTTCAATTCATGTAGTTTTGCCATTGTTTTGATTGACTTGTGACACGGTGCGTTGTCTTGATGAAACAAAATTTTTTGTTTGCCATATGCGGTCGTTTCTTTGCAATTTCGGCCTTCAAAAGCTCCAATAACGCTATATAATATTCACTGTTGATGGTATTTCCTTTCTCAAGATAGTCGATGAATATTGCTCCACGCACATCCCAAAATATCGAGGCCATAACCTTTCCAGCCGATTGTTGTGCTTTCGGGCGCTTTGGACGAGGTTCACCAGTTGCTGTCCACTCAGATGACGATCGTTTTGATTCCGGAGTGAAGTGATGGATCGATGTTTCATCCATTGTCACATATCGACGCAAAAATTCCGGTTTGTTACGTTTAAACATGGCCAAACACTGCTCAGAATCATCAACACGTTCTTGTTTTTGGTCAACAGTGAGCAAACGCGGCACCCACTTTGAACAGAGCTTTCTCATAGTCAAATGCTCATGTAATATAAAGCCTATACGTTCTTTTGATACCTTTACGATGTCAGCTAACTCACGCAATTTCACTTTTCGATCATTCAAAACGGTTTTGTGGATTTTTTTTATGTTTTCTGGTGTTACGTCCACTGCGTTCTGCATCATCGGTGTCTCTACGACCACGTTTGAAGTCAGCAAACCAACGTTTTATTGTTGTTTCTGATGGATCGGAGTCCCCATAACACTTTTCAAATCATTGCTTCGCTTGAACGGTATTTTTTTCCCATCAAGAAGCAGTGTAAAATAAAAACACGAAATTGTTTTTGATCCATTCTTTTGAAAATAACAAAAGTAGCGTGACTCTTAGCACAATAAGTCACAAACTAATGAATAGAATATCATGAAATTTTAACAGCTGTCTTTTGAAGGTTAGTACTTACTGAGAGAAAGGTGACTGCAATAGAACTAGCGTCATCTATGTGTTAGGCCCGGGACTTTTCAGCCCATGTGTTATTGGGGCCATTTGCTAAAATAACGATTTTGTATATAATGAAAAACGTATTGTACAAGCATAAGTGTATTCAGAACTGTTTATAGACTTCGTCACAACTATATAACTAATATTTTGTAATGCCTCTTTTGGCTTTTATAATTGCTCTTATTCTTTTTGGCATACTGTCTATCCAAGCGCTAATGATATGTCTAATTTTGCCAAACATCGTCAATACTTCTTACTAATTGCTCTTTTGACGTGTTTCTTCTCGAATACACGTGTGATTTTAGAACACTCCACACGTTCTCAATTGTATTGAGTTAGGGAGAATTTCCCTGCTAAAGTAACACTGACAGAGCGTGGGTTTCCAAAAAGCTTTGGATGGATTTGGCCATGTGGCTTCGTGCCTTAACGTGTGTGAATGTGTAAGGGCCTTCATTCGGATATAGCTCATTGTTATACGAGTGCGACCTGAAATGTTTCCGGAATCGGCAAGAGATGGTACACGAAGGTTAAAGTAGATTCATTGGTCGGCAACGGCAACCTTCTTTATAGCAACTGTCAAAATGTCAGACGCCTACTATCAATAGTTGTTGTTTACGAGTGTTTTTTTTTGTGTAGTAAGTCAAAAAAGAAATTGGTAAAATCAAATTTCGTGCACTGATAAAACACTTCTGGATGGCTGGGGGAAACGGCCACGGAAATTCGCAATATTTTTCTAGAGGTTCATTCCAGATGTACTCGTTCATTCTCTTCAGCATCAGCTTCTGGCTGAGCGAGTTCAAACGTGGCCGAACCACGCAGTGAACGCCCAAAAACCGCTGCCAACGGTCAAATGGTCGACATGGTTCATGATGTCGTGTCAGCCTATTGCCGATTGAAGGTGAAAGAGATAGCAGAGGCGACAGGGATCTCAGAAGACCGCATTGGCCGTGTCCTACACGAAATTTGGGTTTGAAAAAGCTTTCGGCGCGATGGGTACCGCCTTTGCTCACAATGAAATCGGGTAACCGTTTCGGAGGAGTGTCTGGCCAGGATCTAACGCAATTCAAGGGATTTCCGCACGCGTCTCAAACTTGGATCCACTACTACATACCGGAGACCAAGGAACAATCGAAGCCGTGGACCTCTCCGGGCGAAACGGCTCCGAAGAAAGCAAGGAACGTTCCCTCGGTTTTAAGACAATTGTTAACTTTGTTCGCGTGTAAAACTATTTATTTGAATCTGTTGAAAAAAAATCTATATTTTTAATACACAATATACTTTTTCAAATAACGAATCCACCTTATCAGTTGATTTCGAGTAATACGCCTCGCAATTTACTTACGACAATAGAAAATTAGGAAATTGCAAACGGTCGCGAAGCTCTTCCATCGTTGTTTTGACGCCTATTGTTCTCAATTTACAATTCAGAAGACGCATCTGCAAAGTTACGTGAATAACTACGAAAAATAAAGGTAATAAAGACATCCTGCAATATACGCTTATATTGGTGTTTATTCATGGTGTCTTGGCGAAAATACTGTGGTACAGGGCCTTCGACTTTCCAGTTTACAAGTTTTTATTGCCCAATTCTATTTATTTACCAAGATGTTTAGTTTTCATGTTGTAGAAACATCTCTCTTAATTTATGCATGCTATATTTCCGAAAACTTTTATTCAAGTAATTTCGTATTCACATGCAAGTTCTTGCTCGGTAATTATACGACTACGTTGTAACGTATCCTGGCGCAATTAGATCGGTAATTACCTTTGTGTTTGTATTTTCGGTTAGAGAGGAGGTGACCTTTTACAAACTTATATCGTTTCGATTACATATCGTTTCACGGTCAGTCTTTCGATCATGACGGCAAAGTTACCGCAGACAGATATTTTACAATTGGGCATAGAAATATTTAGAATAATCGGGGAAGATGTTCGATTTACCTCGGGAAAGATCTACTTCTATAGGGTCTTCAACGTTGCGGTGTGCCTCTTTAGTTTGTATTTTATTCTAGCGAATTGCTTTAGAGAAACGGGTGGAGTATTGGTGAAAACGTTAGAAGGAGCGATTACGATTTTTCATGTAAGTTCTTTCGTTCGCAAATTTATTTACGTGTCCGAATTAATATCCTGCAAAGGAGATTTTAGGAAGTCATTTTTTTTCTTATTTGCTAGGTTCTAACAAAGTATGTAGCGTTTATGTATGGTAAATCTGGAATAAGTTCCATAATCGACGACAAAGCCAAATTTTGGAATCCTCAAGAGATAGATACCAAACTAGCTTCTAACGCGGATGCTCTCTATACATATACGAAGCTCATGCAAAAAGCATTGTTAATCGCCTTCGTTACTTCGGCTCATTTCTACTTCCTAAAACCGTTTTTCAATAGCAACGATGCCTTTCCTTTCAACGTTTGGATAAATTCAGAATCGCTGCCGTTAAACGTCGCCGTCTTGATCTTACAATATTATTGCATATGCATCGTGGTACCTACGGTGTTATGTTACGATATTATCTATTTCTCGATCTGCGTACATCTGATTGTACAACTTCGTTTGCTGAAATGTAGGCTCGCGAAGGCGACAGACGATATTCGAAGCGAATTAAGGGCCTGCATCGAACATCATCAATTGCTGTCGGGAATCTTTATCAAGATGCAGCAAATATATTCGTGGATATTACTGGTACAATACCTAATCACGCTCGGTATCATTTGCGTTCAACTTTACATTCTAAATTCAGGGTAAGATCGCGTTACGTTTTCGCGAAATCTTTAATGAAAAAGCAAATTTTATTTCAGACAACTAAACATCGCGGACGCTACGGAATTACTGCTATATTTGACATCTATGTATAGCGAATTCGGTTACTATAGCATTCCGGTGGAAGAAATGAGCTTCGAAGTAGGTCCTTGCGATACGTAACTTGCTCAATTTGACGTACCCTCAATTCGATCAGTTTTCAGATATCAGCAATGCCGTATACAAATCCTCTTGGTACGAGAGGAATGTAGGTACAAGAAAGTCCTTATTAACTATAATGATTTACGCACGAGTTCCGAAATATCTCAACGGTGGCGGATTGATTACGGTGAACACCGATGCCTTTGGATCGGTGAGTAACACAACAACTATCCTAACTAGAACGAAACCCGCCGCCGTTAAATTTTCTGTTGTAGGTATGCAGGAAGTCATTTTCTATGTATCTGGTTTTGAAAAATCTCTTAAAGTAATACATACACTACCGTTCAAAAGTGTTTAGGCACTCTCACTGATAGCAAAAATGTATAAAAACTCAGCAAAGATGTATAAATACTCAGTATAAATGTTAATAATATTATTATATACATGAATAAAAATATATTAAATAAATGTGAAAATTAAAACGTTTAATTTAAATTTTGCTTTCATGTATGTGACCTCCTCTTGATTTAATAATTGCAGCACACAATCGAGGCATTCTCGCAATAAGTTTTGCCAGACTTTCCTGTGTTATTAAGGTCCAACTCGATTGCAATTTGTTCCACACGTCAGTAGCTGATGTCGGCGACGATTTCCGTACTTCCCGATCTAGTTCTTCCCATAGTAACTCAATTGGATTCAAGTCGGGGCTCTGGGGAGGCCATTCCGTAATTTTGAGAGTTCTTTCCTCTTCTAAATGGCGTAAATAGTCTTTACATAATTTAGAGGAATATTTTGGGTCATTATCTTACTGGAAGATAAAATTTTGACCCAAAAGTCGAATTCCGGAAGGTATTGCGTGGTTCTCCAAAATTTCGCGGTAGCCTTCTTTTTTTAATATACCGTCAATTTTCACAGTGTCCCCTACACTAGTGCCAGCAAAACAACCCCAAATGATGATAGAACCTCTACCATGCTTCACGGTAGCAGCAATACACTCTTCTCTGGCACGTTCACCCACAGATCTTCTTACGAATATGCGTCTTCGGGTTCCGAACAGCTCAAATTTGGACTCATCCGTCCATACGACGTTGTTCCACTTTTCTATGGTCCAGTGCTGGTGTTCACGAGTGCATTTAAGTCGCTTTTGCTTGTTTTGTTTGCGTAGTAATGGATTTTTCATCGCAATACGTCCATTGAGCCCAGCTTTCTGTAGGCGACGTTTGACTGTAGAAACACTGACTAGTTTTTTGGCGACCAACATTTAATTCTGCGGTGATATCCGGGGCTGTTTTGCGTCTATTTAACTTGCTAGTAACCACTATTCTGCGATCATCTGCAGATGTTGTCGCTTTTGGCCTTCCACTCCGTCTTTTATTAAGAAAACTGCCAGTTTCCCGATATTTTTTTACGTTATAGTCAACCGTAGCGTGGTGTATTTTCATTTTTTTGGCAATTTGTCGATTACTTATGCCACTTTTATGGTAAGCTATTATAAGCGCACGTGTTTCCGTACTAATTTCTCTTCGCAGAGGCATTTTAAAAAATTGTCACACGATATTTCGCTCACGACGTGGATAGAGTAAGTACCACACTGCAACTGACCATAGGTTACAGATTTCACTATAATCTTCTAGGAAGGTAATTTAAACATTATTACCATTACCTACAATCTAACAGATGACTAAATTTACCCAGTAAATTCAGAGGGATTGTTATTGTAATTGCACCGCAATAAACAGTTTCTGGTAATCCGACCAAGTGCAGGTAAATGATAGTAAACCTTATGCGATATAATGGATGTTTATCTTACTGAACTACATTTTAAATACGTATTTCATTTTATTATAATGTTTTTTTGGTAAACATGAATAATCCATGAAAATAGGGGTGCCTAAATACTTTTGAACGGTAGTGTACATAATGCAGCTTTCGCTAATATTTAAAAGATATTCACGCCGTTTTTGTCACAAACTCTTAATGTTGCTTCGCTCTATTGTTTCGATATTAAGGTGGATGATTAGAATTCGTTGTATATAACAGTTGTATTAAGTGTATGCAGTAGAAAATGTTGGAAAATATTAAATAATTGTAAAAGTCTGTCGAACAATTTGTTAAAAATAAAGGGAGAAAGACGACGTATTTGAAAAATTCACGCTGTTGTTATAATTTAGTAAAATATGTTGTGCGAGGTTTTTTAAAATTATATTTGCGCGTGCTACACAGATATAATCTGAGCAAAGTTAATATAATATAATACGCATATGCGTCTCTCGTTATTCTCGTTTATATCGTTGAATGCAGTACCTCGATGTTGCCCTTCTACATCATGGTTACAGCTATAGTGGGGGTATGTAGGATTGTAGATACCGCCCCGTCGTCGACTGTGCTCAGATTATATCCGGATAGTTTATAGATCGTTTCAGTATTTGCATCTCTCTTCTGTATGTATTGTGAATTAGCCGGGACGTGCTCCCGCCTTCAATGCGATTGAGAACGTGCGGAGTGTAAAATCATGCATGCGGATGTGTGACAAAATGACGATAGAATTAGACACATCATCAACGCTTGCATAGACCGTATGCGATATGTATACTACCTCTAATATACTGCAATTCATTCTAGCAATATACAAGGTCATTGAATGAGCTTACCTTACTTACGCTACTTGGCGCGTCATCTCCAAAACATTTATCCAATAATGCGACGTCGGAATTGTATTTTCGACGTTTTTATAATTCAGCATCGTTCATTTCTTCTTCATAAATTAACTAGAGAATTATAGAAATATCTAGTGTTATATCGTTATACGGCGATTTGCTAAGTTAAAACAAAAAAGTAATTCGAATTACCTATATTTGTTATTTCTCCATCTTTATCTACATACATCAAAAACAAATAAATAATCGCGAATAAGAGGCACTCACAATTCATTAATTACAATCCCGAGATTACATTAATTGTCCAAGGAATTTTTCAAACTTGTTACCGCTTTGATGTGTTTGCGTAACCTGATACCTTTTCAATTATTTTTTCGCAAAACTATTGTTGCTTTTTATCAAAGTGACACTCGGATTAAAATAGTAAAACTTAGTACAAGTGCAACAATGTTTCGCACATAACTTTATCATCATATTCTTTTTTCTATGCGTTAACTGAACGTATACTAATTTACGTGCAACATTTTAAATTTAAAAACACGTGACGATCACACAAATTAACAAAAAATTGTTTATCTGTAAATCTGTATTTTATTTCTAGCGTAATTAACAAGTTTGAATAACATAATTGTTAAGGACTTAACATTGTTTTTGTGTTTTTATAAATGAATTTTAAGTTTCTAAGGAAATGTATTTTATATGATTTTATCTTCTTTGCAACCGTCATTTAAAATATTACTTTATTTTCATTTTTATCATTTTTTTCATTTATTTATTTTGCTCTCTGTAAAATATATCGAATTCTATTTTAATATATATGTACATTACGCATTGTATATGTATGCAAGCCGGCCATTCACAATACTCTAGCCAAAAGTGTCTAATTTAAAAGTCATTAAGTGCAACGCCGTCGAAGAAGTAATGGGAGTTTTCTTAATATTTACTATATACAAGCACAGGCAGTCGACTCCCGCGCGACGGTTGAGGTATTAGCGATCGTGCACTCTCGGTCACCTTTCGTACCTCGTCGTAACGTGTACAGTAATGTCGTCGGATGATTATTGGAAGTTTCTAATAGTTTCTAGTTTTGGCGGGAATCGTCGAGGACGTTGTCGTCTATACATTTATTTCTGGCGGGAGTCATTCTGGTAAGGTTGTCGGATCGCATGTATAGATTTCTCTATTAAGTACAAATCTTCGATTTTCTATTATCGTACGTCGAAGCTACTGTGTCCGTTTTCTACAAGTACAATCACTCCGCTTCTTGTTGACGGTCGTTGCGGCCGCAGCGCCCGTTGTGTTTTGTACGTTTGTTCGGTCCTTTATCCTATCGGGACTTAGAAATTTTTTCATTTAGTTGTTGGTCGTAGCGAACGAGTTTCACGGACCATTTTTCTTATGTAATGTCGGCATCATCGCCCCGTTTTACTTGTCGGTGCACATTTCGCAAATTTGCTGGCTACTGGCTTCTTCCCTTCTTTGGGGCGCAGTAGCGGAGAGCTAAAGATTGCACATAGCGTATTATTTCAAACGAGAACGCCTGGGTAGCTGTCATATTACTTTTGTATTGAGATCGGCTATTATCGCTACTGTCGCCCTCGACCAGCCGTTCAAGCTCTAAGAGATAGGGTGGCTTCCCCTATAAATGCGAAAATAACGAACGTATTTGGTTCAAGTACAAATAAAAGCCAATGATACAGGGCCAAGTCCCTTAGGCAATTTTAAAACCAGGAAAATATATTAGGCTCCCGGAAAGGGACATATAAATAAGCATAGCACCGAGGTGCGCTTATAAATTTAAGAAATAAATAGGGTTGGCTCCATTATAAAAAAGTAGTGGTGCATGCATACAGATAGAGGCATTGGTACATGCCTCTAACAAAGCTTCTGCGGAAGCATATAAGAATTTAACATTTTAAACACAAATAAGACATAGCTTTGAAACGTACATGCTGAGGCGGTACTTTATGTTGCTACCAATGAAAATACATATACAAATGCTAATGTACATTACATGTATAAGAGAGCTCGAATAACTGCAATTATTGCAAATATATGTATTTTATGTACATCGTAACTGTACATAGGCAAGAATGGAAATCGAGTACACATTTTATTTTTTAAGTATATTTTTTGCGCATGCGCATTGAGTTTCACTGTACAACCTTTCCTCTAGTAAATAAGCGAACACACTCTACAAGTAAGTATTGGTCAAGTAATTCAGGCTACAGCGGCGCTGCTCTTTAAACCAGGAGAACGTAACAATAATAACAAATTATATCTAACCTTAATGAATAAAGTAAACCGTTTATTTAATAAGTTTTGTACAGCAAGTTATTTCCCATGTTATAATTACTATATGGCGTCCTTATGCCTCTTTCCCATCTCACTCCGTTATTGTCAATATTTTTGGTGAATAGAAAAGAATGAATGAAGATGAACGCTTCTCTCTCTATTTACTCCTTGAGTTGCTACATATATGCACGACTTAGAAAATGGATTTAATACCGAAAGACGATGTACTCCAGATATCTCTTACTTTGTGGAGTTTCCTTGGCGAAAAGGTAGATCATACTTCGGCGAAAGTAAAAATAATTCGCGTTTGGAATATTATCACAATATTGGCGCTTATGTTCTTTATTTTCGCGAATTTGATCCGGGTAAACGGGGCACTGTATATTAGAACCGTAGAGTCGGCGATTACGATCATCCATGTAAGCAACCTGAAGTGGTAGATCGTTGAACTTTAGCAAGACCTTATAATTGCTCTTGACCAAAGACAAGAACGTGTTGATGATTCTGAGCAGTGTTTGGCCATGTTTAAACGTAACAAACCGGAATTTTTGCGTCGATATGTGACAATGGATGAAACGTGGATCCATCACTTCACCCCGGAATCAAAACAATCGTCATCTGAGCGGACACCAACTGGTGAAGCTCGTCCAAAACGCCCGATAGCACAACAATCGGCTGGAAAGGTTATGGCCTCGGTATTTTGGGATGTGCGTGGTGTAATATTCATCCACTATCTTGAGAAAGGAAATACCATCAACAGTGAATATTATATAGCGTTATTGGAGCGTTTGAAGGCCGAAATTGCAAAGAAACGACCGCACATGGCAAAGCAAAAATTTTGTTTTTCATCAAGACAACGCACCGTGTCACAAGTCAATCAAAACAATGGGAAAACTACATAAATTGAACTTCGAATTGCTCCCAGATCCACCGTATTCGCCAGATTTGGCTCCCAGCGACTACTGGCTGTTCGCAGACCTCAAAAAAATGCTCGTCGGTAAGAAATTTCGCACGAATGAAGAGGTTATCGCTAAAACTGAGGCCTACTTTGAGGCAAAAGATAAATCGTTCTACAAAAGTGGTATTGAAATATTAGAGCGGTGCTGGAATGATTGCGTTGCTCTTGATGAATAAAGCTGATTTTGAACCAAAAAAATCGTGTTTTCTTTGTTAGGCCCGGGACTTTTCAGCCCATGTGTTAAGCACCGACTTTCTTTCTTGATAAGTTGTTAAACCAATCTATATATGATGGGTAGAGCGCCTTCACTGTTTTTTATTTCTAGTATATTATACTATGCGGTACGTTCAGATAAAAGTATAAAATAAATTGGATGCTAAAATATTGTATCACATTACATATGTAAACATTATAAGAAGCAAATAAATGCTATGATTAATAGCATAGTTTTCTATATGTAAGAGCGTATTTTTAGCTAAAAGTTTCAACATTGTAATAAAATATGCAGCTAGTGTATTATATTTTGGGTGGTATTCTTTCGTGATATTGTTAATTTACATTTTCGATTAACTTTTTGCATAATTGGCCGTGACATCAGGTCACCAACATTCTCTAGCATAAATTTAGACATTCTTTTCTCGGCGTGTACTATTCGTATAATCTCTCAAATCTACATTACGTTTTTATCGTTATTATTATGTTTGTACAACATCTTCGTATCAAATTATATCTAACCTTAATGAATAAAGTAAGTCGTTTATTTAATAGGCTTTGTACGTCAAGTCATTTCTCATGTTATAATTATGAAATGTCGTCTTTATACCTCATCTCACCCCTTTCGGTATACATAAAAGAGCATATATGGACGCGACCCTCTCTATTTACTCCTTCAGTTTCCCACAACACGCACGCCTTCGATAATGGATTTAATACCGAAAGACGATGTATTACAAATATCTCTTACCTTGTGGAGTTTTCTAGGCGAAAAGGTGGATCGTACACCGTTGAAAGTAAAAATATTTCGCGCTTGGAATATTGTCGTGATGTCGACGATTATGTTCTTTATTTTCGCGAATTTGAGTCGGGTAAACGGGGCGCTGTATATTAAAACCGTAGAGTCGGCGATTACGATCATCCACGTAAGTAATCTGGAATGGTAGATGCTTTAGATCAGTCATATAATTTTATTGCCATGTTATTATATTGCCGCTTTGATGTGGATATATTAAATTATAATTTTTTAACGACGGTAAAAATAGTTTTTATTTTACAATCTATTTTGAATTCTACCGTAACACATGGGCTGAAAACTCCCGGGCCTAACAAAGAAAACACGGTTTTTTTGGGTCAAAATTAGCTTTATTCATCAACGTAATCTCCATCAAGAGCAACGCAATCATTCCAGCGCCACTCTAACATTTCAATACCACTTTTGTAGAACGATTTATCTTTTGCCTCAAAATAGGCCTCAGTTTCAGCGATAACTTCTTCATTCGTGCGAAATTTCTTACCGGCGAGCATTTTTTTGAGGTCTGCGAACAGCCAGTAGTCACTGGGAGCCAAATTTGGCGAATACGGTGGATGTGGGAGCAATTCGAAGTTCAATTCATGTAGTTTTGCCATTGTTTTGATTGACCTGTGACACGGTGCGTTGTTTTGATGGAACAAAATTTTTTTCTTTGCCATATGAGGTCGTTTCTTTGCAATTTCGGCCTTCAAACGCTCCAATAACGCTATATAATATTCACTGTTGATGGTATTTCCTTTCTCAAGATAGTCGATGAATATTACACCACGCACTTCCCAAAATACCGAGGCCATAACCATTCTAGCCAGATTGTTGTGCTTTCGGGCGCTTTGGACCCATCAGGAAGCAGTGTAAAATTAAAACACGAAATTGTTTTTGATCCATTGTTTTGAAAATAACAAAAGTAGCGTGACTCTTAGCACAATAACTCACAAACTAATGAATAGAATATCATGAAATTTTAACAGCTGTCTTTTGAAGGTTAGTACTAACTGAGAGAAAGGTGACTGCAATAAAACTAGCGTAATCTATGTGTTAGGCCCGGAACTTTTCAGCTCATGTGTTAAATAGTGTCTCCTTCTTAAGATTGGCCATTGGTTTTTATATACTAATATTTACAAGAACTGAAACATCACTATATCGACAATATATTTTGTAATTGTCTAAATAAAGGGGTGTTACAAAGCATATCCTAGTAAAAAAGTTAGTTATATAGTAAAAGTTGACTATGATTTCTATTCTTCTTCTTGCCCTACTTTCTCAAATCTTGGACATTCCCCAGTGTACCTTATTGGGCTACTCTAGTCCGCAACTTCCGGCCTACCCTCGTAGATCATACCTCGGTCCAATGTTATTTCTCCTTTTCTTCAAGGTTACGTTCATATAATGAGCACCTGACGATAACAATGACGTGCATTTTGTTTTTGTTCAATAGAAGCTCTTGCGAGGTGTGCCAAATCGCATACTAAAACGAATGCAATCAAAATGTAGCGAAATGAAAGTTTGTGAAAGTACTTATCTGTGTTTGAGTAAAAAGAAAAGCAAATTTACATTCATCAAATATATTACAGCTTTCGTTTCAAAATGCTAAAATCTATAATTTGAAACGCGCTATCATTTAGCAAACTGTTTCTGTGAAGATGTTTTCTTAAGGTCACTCAAGATTAGAATACGATAACGCTGACGAAGCTTATATTACTTTAAAGTTATCCAGCACGTATCCCGTGCTGGTTGCAGTTACAATTTACTATTTAACCAGTTTTGGCATAATTTTAGAATATTAAATGAAATACATTAGAAGTTTAATAGTAAACCAAACACACATAAAATTTTGTAAACGATCTCTTGCTTTTAAAAGTATTATACCGACTAATTAATACCGATACATGTTTGCATATGCCGCAACCAACTTGCGAAATACTTCTTCCGCTTTACAGCTGATACTTTGGTATTAACTATAATGCTTGATGTTTGGCAAAAAAATAAAATAAGAGGTCATTGATCAGATGAATATAGGTTTAACACTTTTACTGACGAAAAGATTAACGGCTTGACGTGTAAAGTAAGGGCTGGCGTTAATATGAAGCATAATAACGCATTTCAACATTTCAAATAAATGTTGAAAAATGTATTAACGGTAACATACTATGGCCAATCTTAAAAAAAGCGCGAATAGGAATAATGCCTTTTATTTTGTACCGTTTTGTTTTTAGACACTGATAAAGTACTGCTTATTTTCCTATTACAAAGGAAAAATTGCCGACATCATCAACGACCGCTTAAGATTCTGGGATCCTCGAGATTTTCCACTCGCGCTCTTCACAAGCACGCGTAGCGTTTTCACTTTTACAAAAAATATCCAAAAGGCGATCATCGTAGTCTTTATAATTACAATGGAGATGTACTGCTTGAAACCGGTCTTTGCCGCTACCAATACATTACTGTTTCCAACATGGACCGTCTGGGATAGCATAATTTTGGAAGTCGTAGTGTTAAGTTTTCAATACTATTTCCTATGCATCGTTATAACGATCGTAGCCGGCTACGATGGGATTTATTTTTCATTTTGTTCGCACCTCGTAGTGCAATTGAGACTTTTAAAATATCGATTGCAAAATATGCGGTCCGATTTTAATCTAGCAGAGTTGTACGACTGCATAAAGCACCATCAGTTGATGTCATCGTAAGTTTATTTTCGTAAAAAAGTATTCGTTTAACGGCATGCGTTGATACAATGAGTATGACTGTTTCCACATTATTTTTTACATTCGTAAGGTGCTCATTCAATGATACAACAATCACGTAGGATTTATTTAAAAGAATAACTAGGTACTTTAAACATATATATGTTCCTGGTATGTCTTGTTTAGAAAATTATAGAAGAGGAATAGGAGAAATTGGTGTACGTTTGAACAATACGCTTTTACCATCGATGCACCTTTGTATATATTCAGTTCAATTTGCGGAATATAAGTAAAAGAATCAACGGTTCAACGTAGCGAGAACTAGTGTTGTTATAATTATGAATAGTTTGTCGATTTCAATTACTTCTTCTTCCCCTTTCATAGATGACTTCCGGCGAAGAACTTGTGCTTCACTATACATTGTTTACGCTTCTTCGATTCTCTAAAGTTGCCATAATTATCCGTAACAATATTGCAAACTAAATTTGAAAAAATTGGTTGAATATTCTGAACATTCCATTGTACCCTCTCGTTCTTGAGCTTCTGTCCAGCGGTGTGGGACGATTGCAAAGCTTCCATTGGCTGAAATGTGCATTAGTATGATGCCAACGTCCGAGAATACTTCAACCTTATGTGGCATGTGAAACCCACTCAATCGCTACACGCATAGCATTGACATTATTGACAACAGTAAGCATCGATGGAGGTCTTTCATGAAATTGGACTATGGGAGAGGACAATTCGCTCTGAAATTTGGCAAAGTAATTGCACACTACCCTCGGGTGGTACGTCATTCGTCAATTTTCACTTAAAATTACCATTCCTCCCTCGGAACTACTCACTTTTAAATGCTCTATAACCGAAACTAGTTCGTTTAAATGCGAACTATCAACAACATTATAGGTTAAAGATGTGAAATTTTAGGAATATTGCAATTGAGAGACACGGATATACTTTCAACAGTATGCCCAGCGATTTTCTCATTAAATTCTTAGTTCTTATTACTTTTGTAACACATGGGCTGAAAAGTCCCGGGCCTAACAAAGAAAACACGGTTTTTTTGGTTCAAAATTAGCTTTATTCATCAACGTAATCTTCATCAAGAGCAACGCAATCATTCCAGCGCCGCTCTAACATTTCAATACCAATTTTGTAGAACGATTTATCTTTTGCCTCAAAATAGGCCTCAGTTTCAGCGATAACCTCTTCATTTGTGCGAAATTTCTTATCGGCGAGCATTTTTTTGAGGTCTGCGAGCAGCCAGTAGTCGCTGGGAGCCAAATCTGGCGAATACGGTGGATCTGGGAGCAATTCGAAGTTCAATCCATGTAGTTTTGCTATTGTTTTGATTGACTTGTGACACGGTGCGTTGTCTTGATGAAACAATTTTTTCTTTGCCGTATGCGGTCGTTTCTTTGCAATTTTGGCCCTCAAACGCTCCAATAACGCTATATAATATTCACTGTTGATGGTATTTCCTTTCTCAAGATAGTCGATGAATATTACACCACGCACATCCCAAAATACCGAGGCCATAACCTTTCCAGCCGATTGTTGTGCTTTCGGGCGCTTTGGACGAGGTTCACCAGCTGCTGTCCACTCAGATGACGATCGTTTTGATTCCGGAGTGAAGTGATGGATCCATGTTTCATCCATTGTCACGTATCGATGCAAAAATTCCGGTTTGTTACGTTTAAACATGGCCAAACACTGCTCGGAATCATCAACACGTTCTTGTTTTTGGTCAACAGTGAGCAAACGCGGCACCCACTTTGAACAGAGCTCTCTCATAGTCAAATGCTCATGCAGTATAAAGCCAATACGATCTTTTGATATCTTTACGATGTCAGCTAACTCACGCAACTTCACTTTTCGATCATTCAAAACGATGTTGTGGATTTTTTTGATGTTTTCTGGTGTTACCGCCTCATTTGGACGTCCACTGCGTTCTGCATCATCGGTGTCTCTACGACCACGTTTGAAGTCAGCAAACCAACGTTTTATTGTTATTTCTGATGGAGCGAAGTCCCCATAACACTTTTCAAACCCTTGCTTCGCTTGAACGGTATTTTTTCCCATCAAGAAGCTGTGTAAGATTAAAACACGAAATTGTTTTTGATCCATTGTTTTGAAAATAACAAAAGTAGCGTGACTCTTAGCACAATAACTCACAAACTAACGAATAGAATATCATGAAATTTTAACAGCTGTCTTTTAAAGGTTAGTACTAACTGAGAGAAAGGCGCCCGGGGCTTTTCAGCCCATGTGTTAATATATATACCTGGTAAACAGAATTCGAAAGGAAGCAATTATTGTTTTTAGCAAGTAAACAGTTTTTGTTCAAACGTATCTTAATTTTTCCTAAATACCTCGAAAGTTACACGCATTGTATCATCCTCGAACAACGTCAGATTCGCTGAGATATAAAATATGTACATAAAGAATCGTTTTTGCTAAATTCGTTAAACTGTAGCAGAGATTTCGTCATGTTTTCAGTATATTTATACGAATGAGAGAAATGTACGCTTGGATGTTGTTGTTCCATTATTTAGTAACGCTTACGACAGCTTGTAGTCAGCTGTACGTAATAATGTTGAGGTAAATCGACGTTTGCAAGCGAATCCGATAACAGTTTGAAATAGATTTTATTTCACAGAACATCCGGTGTCGTTGAGACGATAACGACCATCATCTATATATTCAATCTTTTCGCAGAGTTTGCATGTTACACTTTTCCGGTGGAAGAGATCGTATTTCAAGTAAGTAGAGTTGACTGACTTTCGTTCGCAATATTTACTTTGTGTTTGTAACTTTCGGTTGGCTGTTACAGTTCACGGACATATCTAACGCCATCTATATGTCGGGCTGGTTCGATGCTAGCGAATCTAGGAAGCGAATACTCCTGGTAATGATGTTGAAGACTCAACAGCAAAGATACTTTTCCGGAGGCGGGATGATCGAGATAAACATAAATGCATTTGGATCGGTGCGTCGTTATTATTTATAGGACGATTAGTAGAGACTTTAACGTTCTGTATTTTAGGTAGCGAGGAAGGCGTTTTCATTCTACGCATTACTTAAAAACATAATCTAACAACGTTAATAATTGTTATTTACTACATTTCAGCGGTGTTGGATTAGGTAGGGGTACGTTGTAAATTTATATTGATTTATATGATCCACGCTATAATATTAAGCAAATGGTCATGTAATCGACGAAGTATACAATCACGAATACACGACCACCCAATTTATTCATTAGTTTATTCCCTCGATGGTGAAATTACATTTGTATACTGAAAGTATGTTTAGGTTGTGATGGGCACCAACTTACGTATTAGTTGTGCTTGTGTTCTGCCGCCATTATATTGTAAATTGGTAACGAATAATGCTTCCGATATACATATTATCCTCATGTTTGTGTATTCGTATATTGCTATGAAAATGGCGTTCGATATATTAATTTGAAGTGCAGTTTAAACTCCCTGGTGGTCGTGGTGCATAAAGTTACAGCTTGCTATCTAATTTTTGCGGCGAGATATATTGATAGTTCTAATTGTTATTATTATAAACCTTCGAATACTTTGTTTAGATTTGTAGAATTAAATGTAGCAGCATTAAAAGACTTCGCAAACAAAGAGTTTTTGTAATTTGTTGTTGAGGAGAGTCCGATAAATGATGAATAAGTAGTGTCTCTTTTATTTCAGTTACACCTTTATTGCAATATTCATCACCTTCATGGCATTACATGTGTATTGTAATACTATTACATGAGAAACGTAATTTACTATATTTTTCAGCTGAAAGTTTTATTATTGTAATGATTTGTAACTCAATATCTCAAGAGCATCTATGTTGTTGTTTACAAGACTAAATAGAAATTATATAATATAAGTAAAATTATGGGACTATAACCTTGTACTGGATATTCATCATATCACATATAATGTAAATATTTTAACAGTTTTCTTTCTACTTTTCTAATGAATACTAATGGTGTTTATAAAAAGGAAACCAAATTACAGAAGCATATTTTAATTTTTTGGTGCTAGTAGGCGACCCAAGCAGATTATAAGCTATATAGCTTGTGCATGGAAGGTGGTACTTTACCCCCTCGCTGTTAAGGGTGTGGCACCATTATTTATTTTCTGGTGAATGGTAATTTTGGGGCATACCAAATGTTATACTTGATGGACGTTGGTTTCGAATTCAGGCTCGGGCTCTTCTATCTACCCAGACCACCGAGCCGCTTAACGAATAAAACTAAAGTAGAGCAATAGTATAGGGTCAATGAAAGACAAAGACCTTGTATTGCAGGCGGTAAATCAGCAACAAGTGTTGTGTAGAATATTGTACAAGTTTAGTGGAATAGTAGATCTTGAAATAAACTTGTAAGTTTGGTATTCTACTTATCAAATTAAAGATACAGGTATAGATAGTCCATAATCGAGATCAGTTATTAGCTTTTTACGAAATCCAGATTTAAACATATACACTACCGCTCAAAAGTGTTTAGGCACTCTCATTGACAGCAAAAATGTATAAAAACTCAGCAAAAATGTTAATAATATTTATTCTTCATGAACAGATACACGCACATGAATAAAAATATATTAAATAAATGTGAAAATTAAAACGTTTAATTTAAATTTTGCTTTCATCTATGTGACCTCCTCTTGATTTAATAATTGCAGTACACAATCGAGGCATTCTCGCAATAAGTTCTGCCAGAGTTTCTTGTGTTATTGAGGTCCAACTCGATTGCAATTTGTTCCACACGTCAGTAGCTGATGTCGGAGCTGATTTCCGTACTTCCCGATCTAGTTCTTCCCATAGTAACTCGATTGGATTCAAGTCGGGGCTCTGGGGAGGCCATTCCATAATTTTGAGAGTTCCTTCCTCTTCTAAATGGCGTAAATAGTCTTTACATAATTTAGAGGAATGTTTTGGGTCATCATCTTGTTGGAAGATAAAATTTTCACCCAAAAGTCGAATTCCGGAAGGTATTGCGTGGTTCTCCAAAATTTTGCGGTAGCCTTCTTTTTCTAATATACCGTCAATTTTCACAATGTCCCACAACAGCTCCAAATGATGATAGAACCTCCACCATGCTTCACGGTAGCAGCAATACACGTTCACCCACAGATCTTCCTACGAATATGCGTCTTCGGGTTCCGAACAGCTCAAATTTGGACACATCCGTCCATAGGGCGTTGTTCCACTCTTCTATGGTCCAGTGTTGGTGTTCACGAGCCCATTTAAGTCGCTTTTGCCTGTTTTGTTTGCGTAGTAATGGCTTTTTCATCGCAATACGTCCATTGAGCCCGGCTTTCTGTAGGCGACGTTTGACTGTAGAAACACTGACTAGTTTTTGGCGACCAACATTTAATTCTGCGGTGATTTCCGGGGCTGTTTTGCGTTTATTTAACTTGCTGGTAACCACTATTCTGCGATCATCTGCAGATGTTGTCGCTTTTGGCCTTCCACTCCGTCTTTTATTAAGAAAGCTGCCAGTTTCCCGATATTTTTTTACGTTATAGTCAACCGTAGCGCGGTGTATTTTCATTTTTTTAGCAATTTGTCGATTACTTATGCCACTTTTATGGTAAGCTATTATAATCGCACGTGTTTCCGTACTAATTTCTCTTCGCGGAGCCATTTTAAAAAATTGTCACACGATATTTCGCTCACGACGTGAATAGAGTAAATACCACACTGCAACTGACCATAGATTACAGATTTCACTATAATCTTCTAAGAAGGTAATTTAAACATTATTACCTACAATCTAACAGATGACTAAATTTACCCAGTAAATTCAGAGGGATTGTTATTGTAGTTGCACCGCAATAAACAGTTTATGGTAATCCGACCAAGTGCAGGTAAATGATAGTAAACCTTATGCGATATAATGAGTGTTTATCTTACTGAACTACATTTTAAACACGTATTTCATTTTATTATGTTTTTTTGGTAAACATAATACTATATGAATAATCCATGAAAACGGGGGTGCCTAAACACTTTTGAGCGGTAGTGTATATCCGTAAACACTACATATGCAGTTCATTGAGGTAAAAAATATATAAACTAAAGAATACCAACACTTAATAAGTAAAATTGTATTTATTTCATATATATTCAAATCGAAATATTTTTTATTGAATCGAGTAGAATTTATTTCACAACATTTATCATATAATAATAATAATGAGTTTTTTAAGGGAAACCGTTGAATTTCTCACAGCTAGTTAAAGAATAACACTGTTTCTTAGACGACGTTTTTCAAAACTGCATAAAACGAAAACGTCTTCCTAGCAACCTAAAACAGAAATTACATATTAATAGATAACTTCGGTAACTCGATTAAAAGCAAGTTGAACGTGTTTAAAGTATTAAGAAGAATCACGTAATGAGACCTACCGATCCAAAAGCGTTGGCGTTTATGGTAATCATGCCAGCGCCAGAGAGGTACCTCTGATTCTGCGTTTTCGTCATCACGACGAGCAGAGTTCTTTTAAAAGCTTGCCCCCTTTCCACCCATAAGGACATGTAGATCGCGTTGGCGAGATCCGTAAACTAGAAAACATCAGATACGTCTTAATATATTCTGAGAATGTAACTTGCGAACTTAAGTATAAGCGCGCGTACTTCGAAAACCACCTCCTCCACCGGAAACGTGTAGTATGCGAACTCGGCGAACATATCGAAGATGTAGATGCACGCCGCTAGAATCTCGGAGCTGTTTAGTTCGCTGAAAATTCCAGGTTTTATTGTTAATAAGAGGATACTTATTATGTTTATTAATATGAAATTTTACTGCTCATCTAAAAAAATAATTCTTGACTCGTTCATCCAGCACATGTTTAAAGTTCTGTCTTCTTAATCAAATGACGATTGCAAGGACTGTGTGGATGTACAATTCACAGGTATAGTAGTAAACTCCACTCACACAAATTACAACACACGGTTGACAATGAGAGCCCACGTGCTCTCGAAACGCTGCGTTCCGCATAATTAATAAATTTGTGTGACTGTCTTCTTAATATTTAAAAAGTACGGCGTGTTTTCAAAACGTCAGGGAGTAGAAACACAGTGACACGGCGGAACCCGACAATGGTTTCGACTATGTCAAACGGTCGTGAAGGTCTGAGATGGCATGTCTTGATGTTTGTCGATTGTTATTTGAAAAGATAAAGAGATGAATCAAAAAAAGGAAAGTTACGTATGTACGAGGTAGGCGCCATAAATTTATGGCACCTACCTCGTACGTATTGAGTAACCTTCCTAGGCACACCTTTGATGTGCTTCCTATGCTTCTGTCTCTCTAAGAAAACAGCTTCAATTGTTGCTTTTCAAATTGTATCGATTAACATTTTAGCTGGCAATGAATTTTGATTAATTAGGAAATGCAGAATTTTTGTTTTTCTCTTTATATACTGCGATGTTGAGATAATAATTTTGAATTAGTGCAAATATTTACACTTAATTGGATAATAAATGTTCAAATTGTACTCTTTATAATTCAAGGTTTGGCTTAAGTAGACCATTTGGTGGTCAAAATTTCTTAGCAAAAATATGCAATATGAATCAAGTCTTCAAACGTTAGAGTTCATTTCAATCGGTGAAGTGTCTTTCAAGGAAACGTTTTCCTCGAAATGTTTTACAACAGTTTCCTCTGCACTCTTCATAGATAAGCGTAACATAGCCACCAGCTAATTCGAAGTAAACGTAAGAGGTGTAACGCAACAATACAAAAACGTGCAATGTGTGTAAATAAGTAAAGGAAACTAAACAAATTCATATAATATTCCGTATAAAAAGGACGAGAACAAAAATAGACAATAAAAAAATAGGTATTGATATGAGAAGATCTTGAAGGGTATAACGGTGCTAGTGTTATGAGCGGTTGTTATTCAGGTGTACGAATGAAAATAAGTAATATTGAACCAAATGCAGCACATAACTTGAATTTAGCGTTTAATTATTTAGTTACATGTAACACATGGGCTGAAAAGTCCCGGGCCTAACACATATATGACGCTAGTTTTATTGCAGTCACCTTTTTCTCAGTTAGTACTAAGCTTCAAAAGACAGCCGTTAAAATTTCATGATATTCTATTCATTAGTTTGTGAGTTATTGTGCTAGCAGTCACACTACTCTTGTTATTTTCAAAACAATGGATCAAAAACAATTTCGTGTTTTAATTTTACACTGCTTCTTGATGGGAAAAAATACCGTTCAAGCGAAGCAATGGCTTGAAAAGTGTTATGGGGACTCCGCTCCATTAGAAACAACAATAAAACGTTGGTTTGCTGACTTCAAACGTGGTCGTAGAGACACCGATGATGCAGAACGCAGTGGACGTCCAAATGACAATGGATGAAACATGGATCCATCACTTCACTCCGGAATCAAAACGATCGTCATCTGAGTGGACAGCAACTGGTGAACCTCGTCCAAAGCGCCCGAAAGCACAACAATCGGCTGAAAAGGTTATGGCCTCGGTATTTTGGGATGTGCGTGGTGTAATATTCATCGACTATCTTGAGAAAGGAAATACCATCAAAAGTGAATATTATATAGCGTTATTGGAGCGTTTTAAGGCCGAAATTGCAAAGAAACGACCGCATTTTGCAAAGAAAAATATTTTGTTTCATCAAGACAACGCACCGTGTCACAAGTCACAATGGCAAAACTACATTGAACTTCGAATTGCTCCCACATCCACCGTATTCGCCAGATTTGGCACCCAGCGACTACTGGCTGTTCGCAGACCCCAACAAAAGGCTCGCCGGCAAGAAATTTCGCACGAATGAAGAGGTTATCGCTGAAACTGAGGCCTAGGCCTATTTTGAGGCAAAAGATAAATCGTTCTACAAAAGTGGTATTGAAATGTTAGAGCGGCGCTGGAATGATTGCGTTGCTCTTGATGGAGATTACGTTGATGAATAAAGCTAATTTTGAACCAAAGAAACCGTGTTTTCTTTGTTAGACCCGGGACTTTTCAGTCCATGTGTTATAAAAGAGATTGAAATATTTTTTGCAGTGGTTGGCTGTTTATGTAAGTTTTTTTAGTGTAAGTATCAAACGCTAAGGTTGGTTGGGTTATATTATACAGGTGAATCAACAATTACTCTGAAATAAGTAAATCGAATTCTTTGGTAGTTATTAAACTAGGTAAAGCCAAAACTAAACAGTTAAATAATTCTGTAAAATAGCGCCTACGATATTTGTTTTCGTCTAAAATATTGAAAGCCTTTCACGCTTTGTGATAGATATATTGACTCTGCTCTATTTAAAAAAAGGGTGATAAAATTTAAATTTTCTGTATGATGTTTGTTCCTTTTATTAATTGTGTATAAATCTGCACCAGAAATATCACTAACTTACTAATTTAACCTGCCCACTGTGGAATCGGGATCAGCAGAGGTCAGAATGATGGATTCCTAATTTGAACAGCTTGTATATTATTTTTAGCGAACTTACCCGAGCATAATACCGTATAATTGACTGCAAGCGCTTATTAGCGTTACCAGATAGTGAAAAAGTAACATCCAGCCGTAAATCTGTCGCATACGTTCGAATATACTGAAAAAATGTGCCAAAAAGATTCTAGTGCCCGTTAGATATCTTAAATAGACGAATAACTTACGAAGAAACTAATTGATGATGCCGTATACATTCGTTCAAGCTGGTTATATCTTCGTTAACTTTCATGATTCGCATCCTATGCTTTAGCAGTCTCAATTGCACCAAGAGATGTAAACAGAACGAGAAATATATGGCGTCATAACCGAATACGATCGGTGCCACCAGACAAAGGAAGTAATATTGTGAAGCCAGGATGATGGTTTCCAAGATGATGCTATCGTAGATCGCCCACGTATCGAATAGGTATCTATTTGTCGAATCGAAGAGCGGTTTCAAATAGTACAGTTCGACGGTAAAGATTATAGAAACGATAATCATTTTTTGTACACCTTTCGTAAAGTGAAACAATTTGTCAACGCTCTTATACGTAACATTGTCAAAACTTTCCGGTTGCCAGAACTTTAAACGTTCCTCTAGTAGTTCGAGGATGTTCTCCTTGTAATATATGAACAGGATGTACTTGATAATCGTCTGAAATAAGAAAGAACGCTTCTTAAAACTCACCTAGCACCTTCGATAGATACTCACGTGAATTACAGTAATTGCGGATAGTACCGTTTTAATATACTGCGCCCCCGATACGACTTTTACGTTAGCGAGAATGAAAATTAACACGAACATAAGCATTATCATATTAAACGTTCGAAATATCTTTACTTTTATGGACGTGGAATGCGGATATTCACCGACAAACTTCCAAAGTGTCAAAGCTATTTGCAGGACGTCGTTTTGCGGTATCGCTTGTGTCATATTTCTTTCAGCTTTAATTAGGTATGTTTCGGTGTACGCTTATAGATTCGTAATGTGAGGAAACAACGAGTTCCTCCTATATTAGCTACTCGCAGGCATTAGGGCATGAGTAATTACAATAAATTGGTCTATACGATTCGCATGAAAGCATAACCGGTAGATTTTGAATGGTTCTAGTCGTCGTTGTCCGTATTTTCGAATTATAACTTCTTTATTTCAATTAAATAAAATAAACGAATATTCGTTCATCCCAGACAGTAATATATATTTACGAAGTAACGAATTAAACATGTAATATCATTGGAGTAGCAGCGATTTTAGTTACAAATTGTCAGAAAAATACGAACTTAAACGAAATATTAAATACGGAACAATGAGGGTTCCCGCGCAATTTGTTAATCATTGTTTCCGTACCACTTTGCGCTTTAGGTTGTGTTAAAATCGGAAACAATTTCATTGAAAACATGCATCGGCATTCCTTTTGTTTTTATGATCAGAATGGGCGTAAATTATAACGTTAGGCTAAGGAAATATTCACCTTATCTGTACAAATTGCACTATTTTTAATAATTTTTTAATAATAGATGTAGACATATAATACTAGAATGTAATTATGGGAGCGTGCAACCACTAGTAGTCTCTTACTTTCACGCCTTGAAACAAGCAAAGATGTCGACCGTATATTAAGGAAGGTCCAATACAAACAACACATCAGAAATTCCACGACCTTGACATCAACAAACACCGGTAATAAGAAATTTATAACTCTTCCTTTTCACCCAACAGTAAAAGGGTTAAGTAAAATTTTCCTAACTAAATATGAACGTGTCTTCTGTGTCAAAAAACAACTTAAAGAATCTCTTAGGGAATCCCAAAGATAAACCGGAGATGATAAAAAGGTCCGGAATATACCAAATCGCATGCAATGATTGTGAGAAAGTTTATATTGGACAAACAAAAAGGAGTATCGAAACGAGGTTCAAAGAACATATTAGACACTATCGTTTCGACAAACCAGAACTATCAAGCGTAGCATAGTATATGGTAAAATCCGGATATAAGATTGATTTAAAAAATCTAACACTACTTAAAAACGTGAACTCGTATAGAGAATTAGACGCGCACGAAACGATATGTATGAAAAAGAACGGAAACTTATTGAACAGAGAGCCACCCCCAATTGCACACTCGAGTTTGATGGATTTATTACCATAGGTCCTGTTAAAGATACGGTTCGCTTTCGGTCCATCCTTTCCCGAAAAAGGCATTAGACCACCGAGTAGATTGTAAATAGTCATAGGTTTTAGAAATTTTAGAGCCTGCGTAGAAAATAATTTGCATGTGTGATACAGTTTTTACATTCAGTCGGTAACACGGTTGACAATGAGAGCCCACGTGCCCTCGAAACGCTGCGTTCCGCATAATTAATAAATTTGTGTGAGTGGAGTTTACTGCTATACCTGCCAAAAGAAGTTAGTAAATTATTGTAAGTTCTTTTATAAGTATAACTCAGTTGCGTTTGAGGTAGCGAACAATTTTTCTCTGTTGAAAATCTCTGTAAACTATACAAATTGTAAATAATAATATAACGTATAAATGTATCTTAACATAACTTAACAGAAAGGTAACATGTCTCTTTTTATTAATATACGTAAGTAATAATAAGAATAATAGTAGATTTTATCATTTAATAGGTAACTTGTTTTTTATTAGATAATATTGAAGTATTTATTTTTAAATACTAAATATAAATTAATAACATTGTGACTGTATTAACATTACGCAAAAAACAACACTAGAGCCAACACATTCATAAAAATTCTTAAAATATTAATCGCAATTCTACCGGAAATATTTTAGAGAAAATATTTAACTATAAAACTACTTTCAAATTACTTTAATTTTCACCACGTATTTCACTTGTTAATGTTCTGTTTTCCGTTTGTGAATGTAGTAGCGAGTGCTTCTGTTCACAATTCTTTTAGCTACGAAATTTTCATACGAGGGTAAGCTGAAAAGTTCGCTAACTAATTATGAGATGGCGCTGTGTGAAAGCAATCTTTGGCGCTATTGTATAGCTTGATGTTTCAATGACATACGTGTTAAACTTCATGTTGATCTGTCAAGTAGCTTGTTGTATACACTCGTTGAAAGCAGAGTACTTTTGGCGCTTTTTAAAAATGGAGAATATTGAAATTCGCGCAGTGGTTAAATACCCGTGGAAAGAGTATTTTACCCCCAAAAAAATTCATGTTGATATGGTAAATGTGTTAGGCGAGGATGGTCCTTCTTTTAAGACTGTTTGCAAATGGATGAATGGATTTAAAAAAGGTCGTAAGAGCGACGATTTTCAGTCCGGACGGCATAAACACACTTGAGCATCGACTAAATAATGGTATTGATCTTGAGGGAGATTATGTCGAAAAACAAAACACATTTCATGTGCCTTAGTTACCGAAATTTTCAACTTATCCTCGCAGTTCGTGAAAGTGACGCCAGCTCATACTTCTTATAATTGTATGGATCTGTTGAATTTAGGAAATTTGCACAAGAGAAACTCGATAGCGTAAAGCGTCCCGTATACATTTTTATACAACGATATGCTGTGCAAAGTTTAGTATTATACGTTGTATTATTATTTATTGAATATCGTTCTCAATATGGCATAAAAGGAAAACGTTTTCCTCACAACCGAGCCGTATGTGTACATATTGATCACGATCATTCCTCCTCCGTCGAAATATTCCTGGTGTTGCGACTTGGCCATCATCAGGAGCAGCAATTTCTGAACATCGACGCCGTTATCGTACCAATTTGACATGTAGATGGAATTCGATAGTTCAGCAAACTGGAAAGCAAGAAGATTACTTAAGATTTGATTATGTCTAAAACGCGACTTGCTTAATTACTTTGCTACTTTTGATCTCACAACTAGAAGACGAGAAAACGTACTAAGATACTCACCTCCGAAGCTACGATATCAGCGGGAATCACGTAATATCCGAATTGGGCGTAAATAAAGGCGAGCGAGACGATCATTACGATCGTGTAGGAAACGTCTGATTTTCTGAAATCCACTATTTTATTGCAATATTCTAACTTTTTAACTTGTGCAGATAAGACGAAGGACTTGCAGTCGACGCTAATGTAAGAGCTAGATTTCATAAGTAACAAGTATCTATTTAGTTAAATAAAGCGGTTGCATAGTGCTACTCAAAAACATATGCATTCCCGACCGTAAGTCCTCTGTTTGCATTGTTTGTAGGAATGTTGCTACAAGTAAAATACAGTACATCTTACCGGATAAGCAACTCATATAAGTCATTGCAGCCGGTGAGCAAGGTTACAAAATAATGGAAAAGTAGCGTCAATGAATACACACGTTTCATACGCCCAAATATTCTGCAACAAATAATCGTTTTTTCTTCAATGTTTCACAAAACAACTCTAAAATTTAAAAACCAGATTAATTATACTTATTGCTTAGGAATGCTCTCGAATTAGTCAATAATTCTTTATATTGGACAAACAAAAAGGAGTTTTTACCTTAAAGCAGATAAAGGAAATAAAATAGTCATTCTGGACAAACCGGATTATTATAATCGCGTCAACACTATGTTAGCGTCAGGACCGTACGGAGAATTAAAGAAAACCCCCCTACCGTCAATGATTAGAATCACTAAAGATACTATTAAGGACTGTCCCAACTTAATCAATAATAACCTGAAATTCAAAATAATAAGTTCAAACCATACGATTCCAAAAATATACTGTCTTCCAAAAATTCACAAACCAGGTAATTCCATGAGACCTATAGTATCCGGCATTGATTCTCCAACATACAAATTGTCCAAATGGCTAGTGAATGAATATAAGAACTTGCCCCATAAAGTAGATAACCTATGTGTAGAAAACTCCGTAGATTTTGTAAATAAAATTGAAAAGACTGAATTAAAAGATGGGGAAATCCTTGTATCATTCGACGTTTGTTCACTTTTCCCAAGCGTACCAATTCCAGAAACTCTGGAGTATTTGGTTGAATTTTTGAAATTAAATAACGTAGATGACGTGAAAACCGCGGAATATAAAAGGTTAACTAAATTATGCATGTCACAAAATTGTTTTCAAATAGGCGGAAAATGGTTCGAACAGGTGGAAGGCACGGCGATGGGTAATCCTTTATCTCCTTTTATTGCGAACCTTTTCATGAGCAAATTTGAAACGAACCTGAAAAAAGAAACCAAATATTTCCCGAGAATTTGGCTTAGGTACGTAGATGATATTTTCGCGGTGTTTGATACCAACAAAGGAAACATACAAGATTTTCTAGTAGAACTGAACTCAAAATTTACCACGATCAAGTTTACTATTGAAGAAGAAGTGAATAATCGCCTTCCGTTTCTAGATACTCTAGTCATACGCAACAACAATAAATTAGAAATAGCCATCTACAGAAAAGAAGCTGATTCCAACAGATTCATCACGGTTGATTAGCACCATTGCAAACAACAAAAAATGTCCGCGATTAGTTTTCTGGTCAATAGACTCGTCAGATTTCCGCTAAACAGGAGCAGGTACGACAAAGAATTAAAGTATATTAAAGATGTAGCGAGGTATAATGGTTTCTCTTCTATGGATGTCGGCCGTATTTTAAGGAAGGTCCAATACAAACAACACATCAGAAATTCCACGACCTTGACATCAACAAACACCGGTAATAAGAAATTTATAACTCTTCTTTTTCACCCAACAGTAAGTAAAATTTTCCGACAACTAAATATGAACGTGTCTTTTGTGTCAAAAAACAACTTAAAGAATCTCTTAGGGAATCCCAAAGATAAACCGGAGATGATAAAAAGGTCCGGAATATATCAAATCGCATGCAATGATTGTGAGAAAGTTTATATTGGACAAACAAAAAGGAGTACCGAAACGAGGTTCAAAGAACATATTAGACGCTATCGTTTCGACAAACCTGAATTATCAAGCGTAGCAGAGCATATGGTAAAATCCGGACATAAGATTGATTTAAAAAATCTGACACTACTTACTAAACGTAAACTCGTATAGAGAATTAGACGCGTAGGAAACGATATGTATGAAAAAGAACGGAAAATTATTGAACAGAGAACCACCCCCAATTGCACACTCGAGTTTGATGGATTTATTACCATAGGCCCTGTTAAAGATACGGTTCGCTTTCGGTCCATCCTTTCCCGAAAAAGGCATTAGACCACCGAGTAGATTGTAAATAGTCATATGTTTTAGAAATTTTAGAGCCTGCATTGAAAATAATTTGCATGTGTGATACAGTTTTTACTTTCAGTCGGTAACACGGTTGACAATGAGAGGCCACGTGCTCTCGAAACGCTGCGTTCCGCACAATTAATAAATTTGTGTGAGTGGAGTTTACTGCTATACCTGAGAATTGTACATCCACACCCATCCAACAGCCATCATATCCTTTCCCGACTTCTTCTCTTAACTAACTTCAACAGGTTCTTCGTTCAGTTCGCAGACATATCGAACGCGATCTACGCATCGAAATGGTATCAAACGGAGATCCACGTTCAGAAAGACCTCCTATTCATGATGCAGTTTTTACTTTCAAATTTGATAAAAACATTATGGCAACTACGTGGAGCAAAATTTTTCAGTAATTATAAAGTGATGCAAGCTGTAGGAGAGGTGGTTTGCAGAGGTCGGACAAAAATGTTGCCCAGGAGGCTTAGGGTCTAAAAAAATATTTTTATCATCCATTATACATCCATTGTATTCACCGGATTTGGCACCCAGCGACTACTGGCTGTTCGCAAACCTCAAAAAAATGCTCGCCGGTAAGAAATTTCGCACGAATGAAGAGGTTATCGCTGAAACTGAGACCTATTTTGAGGCAAAAGATCAATCGTTCTACAAAAGTGGTATTGAAATGTTAGAGCGGCGCTGGAATGATTGCGTTGCTCTTGATGGAGATTACGTTGATGAATAAAGCTAATTTCGAACCAAAAAAAAACGTGTTTTCTTTGTTAGGCCCGGGACTTTTCAGCCCATGTGTTATATAATTAGATTCATACCGATCAACTAATACAGTAATAGCACACGGTACACAGCAAATATAAGGAACCTATGATTTATATGGATTTGTAACTTTTAAAACCAATGCGGTATTTTACTATAATAGAAGCTATTGGAGTTATTTACATACGTTTGAGTGCAACATATTGTTGTTGCATGCACATGTTCGATAAACAGAAGATGACTTAATTACGATTTGGAAAACATATTAGACAGTACAATATTTCTTATATTTTGTATTTAACTGCCAAAATTGAATACCATTATAAATATCTTAAAAACTCTAACACATCTTTCGAGGAAAAGAAAAGTATTTAAGCGAATATACCGGAAACGCGTCAAGAAGTGGAATTAACCGTTATCCTTTATTTTTTTTCCGATCGCTAGACAACTTTAAGCAATAATAAAAAGAAACGTTTCCATTTTTAAATGGATAGAACAGAATTTCCTCAACGAAAATTCTAACACGAATTTTGAAATAGCAATCTTCAAGAGAAAACTATACTAATTAAATATACTTTTTGCCGTATACTTACTTTGTTAGAAACTGGTGATGCACGATGCAATATCTTATTTCGGATTGTGCGCTTTCGCTGTCGCATTCGGAAAGCCGTTTCAATTTGTGTTTCAACAATCGAACTTGAAGTACGATATGAGCGCACAATGACAAGTAAATCGCATCGTAGCCGATAACGATCGCCGTTATTATCGTAAAAAAATAGTATTGACACGCTAAGACCGTAACGTCGACGATAGACGAATCCACAAAAACCCAAGCATCTATGATGAAGACGTCGTTCTGATTGAAAGCCGGCTTTAGGAAGTACATTAGTACCGCTACCAAAGACGTTATCACGGCGGAGATTTGGATAGCATTAACGATCTTGTAGGTCCTGCTCGTAGCTCGTACGACTTTCTCGTCAAAATCGAGATAGTTCCAAAATCTCGCGATTGAAACGAAGATCTTCCTAAGTTCTACCTTGTAACGAATATAGAGCGTATATTTGAAGAACATCTAAAATGTTAGACAAGTTTGATGTTGGGAATGATGCTGTCCTTCTTCAACTTTACTCACGTGAAATATTGAAATTACCGTTTGCACATTTCGCACGTACAATCCGATTTCCGCCTGCGTAAAATTGGCGAATGCGAATACGAGCAGGAGAACCATAATCGCGCAGTTGAATACGCGAAATAGTATTAGCTTCTTAGATGTACGTTCTAGCAGTTCGCCAATGAATATCATCAGATTCAAGCCGACGTGTAGAATGTCGTCTTTCAGTAATGCTTCCATATTAATTTTGCTCTTGTGGGTGCGTCTTTTCTTATCGACTTCTTCGTCGGAACTGTTATACGGTCAAAACATGCACACGCACGTACATATATACGGTGGATTATCAACAGACGACTTAATTGCTATAACTCGTCGTTGTAATTGTATAGTTTTATTTGAGGTAAGTATTATTTGTTTTGCTATCGAAAAGTTCCAGATATACAGAGAGACGTATTTAGAGCATTTACAAGCTACTATATGATTCGATTAAATAATTTACAAATAGAGTTAACGACGAAGTAAGAAAATACAGGATAAGATATTGCCAAATAACGCAAAAAAGAGTAGCCCCCATTTTTCGGTACAGCGTTTAACAACAGAGTGCTTTTCGTGCATTATAGATACATATATTATATTCCAACTCCACTGATAGTATACATAGCTACAGATAAGCGCCTCCAGTTGACGTGTACTACACTTCATCTTTAATTACGAAAAGTAAAGTGAAAAGACACGTTTGCACAATGGAAAACTACTGTTTGGCGGCAGTTTTAAAACTAGCTGGGAAGTTAATTAAATGTAGAAAGTACTGCAGAATAATATAAATAAATGAATGTCGGTAACACGGTTGACAATGGGAGCCCACGTGCTCTTGAAACGCTAATAATTAATTAATTTGTGTGAGTGGAGTTTACTGCTATACCTGTGAATTATATAAATGAAATACACATCATACTAAATCTCAACAGTCTAAAGTAATATTGAATGTGGCGTATACGTATTAAACAATAACTTGACCTTAAATACACGTGAATACATTGCATTGCCTTCTACAATAATTATTCTCTATTACTTCCCATTTCAGTTGAACTACTGCCCACTGATATAATATATAATATATCATGGATTAATACATCCAACTCACACATTTTTCTTTCTTCTTTACTCACATGTTCCAGACATTTCTTGCAATTGTTCGTAGTGCTAATGTGAATGAGGTATTCTCAGTTGTCAGTGCTGTGTAACTTGAACATGGAATTGTTGCAAATTCTGGCCATCTCATCTGTCACATGTTTATTGTATTAGCCTTTATTAAGGCGAATTAAATGGAAAAATTCAGATCGGACTATCTGATATTTTTTGACGTCAACCAAGCATCGAGCTTCCTAGATATTGATCTGGGAATCTCTTCGATTTTACGACTATGACATGTAGTGTTATCCATAATAATAACAGCATTGTTTGACAGCACTGTGAATGTTTGATGTAACCATGCTTCAAACCCCTCGCCATTAATTTCTTCATGATAATAGTGTTGTTTTACCTTCGACAAGCAATAAGCCATTCTCTGCAAAAGCAGCTTCAGATCTTTTGTGCAAAATATTGAGACGTCTTCCATTCCCTGCAGAATTAGGTAAACCTGCTACTCCCATCGCTAAAAGCGCAATAATAAAATAGTAGGTAGTCACATTAATTATTTTTAATATTGGCAGTAACCCAGTCATATGCTACTGCAATTGTTTCTGCAGCCTTACTTTGAGTAAAAGAGGTATGTTCTATATTAATGTAGGTTAGTGTTGTACTGCTAAAACAAATAACTCTTTTCCAAGAACATTTATTTATTCCAAATTCCTCTTATATTGTTCACTAATATAATTACTACTTTAAACGTTTTAACTGAGTTTCTCAATCGCGTAGGAGATTTCTAAATAGTGCGAAGATGGAAAACGATTTCCTGATCACCTGCAACAATACAATGACAGTGAAATATAAGACGGGCGGAATATCAGGAATTTAACTAACGGATTCGAAAGCATCGACATTTATATCGATCAGACCGGCTCCGCTGAAGTACTGCTGTTGTTGAGCTTTCATCATTACATATAACATCATGTTTTGCACATCGACGCTACTGTTATACCATTTAGAAGAGTAAATCGCATTCGCTATATCTGAAAACTTACACATCATTTAATTGCAGATCTGAACCGTGTTAATGACAAGTATACGTGCTTACTTCGAAAGTTATTTGTTCGGCCGGAAACGCGTACATAGCGAATTGAACAATGAAGAACATCATCGACAATACCTGGATTATATAGTTTAGAAAATCTTTACGTCTGAAATGGAGATAAGATTAGAACCAGATATTATAAATACGCTTAAAGTTAGAAGCTTACGTTAAAATTAACTCAAGCGATATACTGCACATAGAAATTAACGTCACCATATAATGATATAACAGCATCGCTGAATATATTTCTTTCATTTGCAGAAACATTCTAAGGCAAAGTTTCATCGAAGATCATGTGTGTTAAAAACGAAGAATTCGCACTTACGAGTACAAAAATTGGTGATGTTGTATGGCTTCGCACATTTCCAATCTGCACTTTCTTTCGGAACGTTGACCTAGAGAATCTTGAATTCTCTGCTTGAGCAACCTTAACTGGAGTACAAGGTGAACAGAAGTGCCGATATAAACATAATCGTATCCGATGACAGTTAGTACCGTTACCAAAGAGGAATAGTATTGCGATAGTAAAATTGCGGCGTCCCACGCCTCCGAATGTGGAACGTAGCTCTCCACCGACATTTTGCCGTCGAAGTATGGCCTTAGCAAGTAGGCATAGAATACTAGCAAAGCCGTTGATAATATTAAGGTTTGAATAAGTTTCACCGTCTTAAATATTCCTGCGTTTGAAGAGATGAAATGTTCGCTGAAGTCGCCGTAGTCCCAAAACCTTGTCTCTATATTGGACAGTATGAGATAAATGGTCGACTTGTGCTTTGACAAGAGGAAATATTTTAACATGAACTGGAAATAAAGCAATTTTTAAAAATATCTTCATCTTATAGTTATAATATCTATCGGTTTTAAAATTGTAACTAAATAATTGTTTTATTAGCTTAATTTCATCGATCACTTACTTCCTACGTGAATAAATAAATTAAAACACCAATATGCGGAAAATGGGAAAGCACTTACTTGCGATAAAAAGAACACAGATTGTATCGTTTTAACGTAGTACACGCCTTCCGTGAAATAGAAATTCACAACAACAAAAAATAGAACGAATACGACAATGCAGTAGTTAAATATACGAAACAGAATCAATCCTCTGCTGGTAACCCTTCCCGTTTCACCTATAAACGCGAACAAATTGAGAGGTATAGCCATCAGGTGGATATCAGAGAAGGACCGTATATCTAGTACTTTCGTATCGAACATCTTGGCCGAACTAGCGCAAAATTACAGCGAATCCAAACGTTAGCAATTACAAGACCATTACGTGACGTTAATACTTGTGTTTGAGAGATACATATTTGATTAAACTTCTTAGAAAAGTTCTTCGATAAAAAAAAGGATGCGTATTTGGCGTACACGTGCAGCGTTGTAAGAAATAATGCCTCCTTTGATGAATGATTGACATACTTTTTGATGCATAGCAAAACTCAGAGCTACGCGCGCTGTTGGGTATATGCGTATGCGTTGGGGCGGCTTAAAAGAACATCTATAATTCCGTAAACAATGTTATTACTTTTGAACGTATTCGCCTTTCGACATAAATTCATATATTACAAATATACATACATATACGGTACATATATTCAAAATAACTTACGAAGAGATTTTTTCCAATTTGCAGATAATTCTTCAGGCAGTAGTCTTAGAGGCTTTGGAAACGATGAAAATTGCCCACCACGCCTTGTACTTTAGATGTGTGTTTCCGAACATTTTAGGCCAATAACTTCGTTGCGGTTAAAAAGACGAATAGAGATACTTTATCGAAATGATAGACATGAGTAGAAACCGTATTAGCACTGCAGGGACTTGCAGAATAGCTTTGTTCTGGATTTGTATTCAAAGTAAATTTGGACGTAGTAGAATATCGGGACGTATGAGGTACAATAATATTAAATTTACTGCACCAGCTAATGTAATAAGTGCTTTTGCGGAATACTTTATTTAATACAGTATACAGTGCATCCCAAAATAATTACCTACCTGCTTTTTACGATATGGCTAATTGTATGCTAACATTTACCTCTATTAAACTTGAAGCAATTAAATCGGAGTGAAGTGATGAATCCATGTTTCATCCATTGTCACATATCGACGCAAAAATTCCGGTTTGTTACGTTTAAACATGGCCAAACACTGCTCAGAATCATCAACACGTTCTTGTTTCTGGTCAACAGTGAGCAAACGCGGCACCCACTTTGAACAGAGCTTTTTCATAGACAAATCCTCATGCAATATAAAGCCAATACGGTCTTTTGATATCTTTACGATGTCAGCCAACTCACGCAACTTCACTTTTCGATCATTCAAAACGATTTTGTGAATTTTTTTTATGTTTTCTGGTGTTACCGCCTCATTTGGACGTCCACTGCGTTCTGCATCATCGGTGTCTCTACGACCACGTTTGAAGTCAGCAAACCAACGTTTTATTGTTGTTTCTGATGGACCGGAGTCCCCATAACACTTTTCAAGCCATTGCTTCGCTTGAACGGTATTTTTTCCCATCAAGAAGCAGTGTAAAATTAAAACACGAAATTGTTTTTGATCCATTGTTTTGAAAATAACAAAAATAGCGTGACTCTTAGCACAATAACTCACAAACTAATGAATAGAATATCATGAAATTTTAACAGCTGTCTTTTGAAGGTTAGTACTAACTGAGAGAAAGGTGACTGCAATAAAACTAGCGTCATCAATGTGTTAGGCCCGGAACTTTTCAGCCCATGTGTTATATAATTCGCTTTAGCGGAGAAAAAGAAGTTGAGCAAATATTTCTATTGGTTTGAAACAGTAATTCTATTGCGGATAATTGAAACGATTATTTTCTTGAATCAAGGCTGACAGTCTTGATACAACCAAACGTTTCTCTGCATGTATTTTAGTTTGATTGTGTTTGTGATGTAGAGGAATGTAAAAAATTCTCTGTAGTATTGTGTCATTACTAATGACGCAGTACTAGAACAGTAAGTAACCACGTTCGCTATTTTTAATACTGGTAGTAACCAAGTCATATGTTGTCATATGCACCTCGAAGGCACTCGTTTCTGCAGACTTACTTTGGCTAAATGAAGCTATGTTTCTTCACAATAGACACATAGGCTGTATGTTAATGTAGGTTGGTATTGATAAAATTGCAATTTCCAACCCCTCATCTCCACATATAGAGATGTTGGGTTCAAGTCCCCTCCGAGACCGATATTTTTACGGAAAATGAGTTACGTTAGACATTGCAAGAAAAATTGTAATTTTATCATTACTAATGCTAACGGTGGTTTAGTATTGATATTCGTATTAATATTAGTACCAATATGGATGTTAGTTTAGGTTAGTGTTGTTCTGCTGAAATAAAACAAGTCCTTTCCAAGAACATTTATTTATTCTAAATTCCTCTTACATTGTTCACTAATATAATTACTACTTTAAACGAGTTAACTGAGTCTCTCAATGGCGTAGTAGATTTCTAAATATAGCGAAGAAGGAAAACGATTTCCTGAGCACCTGCAACAATACAATGACGGTGAAATATAAAACGGGTGGGATATCAAGAATTTAACTAACAGATTCGAAAGCCTCCACGTTTATGTCGATCAGACCTGCTCCGGTGAAGTATTGCTGCCGTTGGGCTTTCATCATTACATATAATATCATCTTTTGCACATCTGTGACGCTGTTATACCAAGTCGAAGAGTAAATCGCGTCCGCTATATCTGAAAACTTACACATCGTTTAATTGCAAATCTGGACAAAATGAACAACGCGTATATCTACTCACCTCAAAAGTTATTTGTTCGGCAGGAAACGCGTACATAGCGAATTGAACAATGAAGAAGGCCATCGACAACACCTGGACTAAATAATTTACGAAATCCTTACGTCTGAAACGGAGACAAAATTAGAAGTAGATATTTTAAATACGGTTAGATTTAGAAGCTTACGTTAAAATTAACTCAAGTGATATACTGCACGTTGAAATTAACGTCACCATATAATGGTATAGCAGCATCGTCGAATAGATTTCTTTCATTTGCAGAAACATTCTAGAGCAAAGATTCATCGAAGATCGTCTCTATTAAAGACGAAGAATTCTTGGTATTATTAGCTATTTGCACTTACGAGTACAAAAATTGGTGATGTTGTATGGCGACGCATATTTCCAATTTGCACCTTCCATCGTAACGCTGATCGAGAGAATCTTGAATTCTCTTCTTGAGCAACCTCAATTGCAGTACAAGGTGAACAGAAGTGGCGATATAAACATAATCGTATCCCATCACGGTTACCAACGCTAACAAGGAGCTATAGTATTGCGATAGTAAAATGGCGGCGTCCCAAGCCTCCGAACGTGGAACGTAGCTTTCCAACGATATTTTGCCGTCGAAGTATGGCTTCAGCATGTAGGCATAGAATATTACCCAAGTCGTTGATAACATTAAGGTTTGAATAAATTTCACTGTTTTAAATATTTCCCCGTTTGAAGCGGCTAGATGTTCGTTAAAGTTGTGGTAACCCCAAAATCTCGTTCCTATATTGGACAGTATGAGATAAATGGTCGACTTGTGCTTAATCAACAGGAAATATTTTAACATGAACTGGAAATAAAGTATAATTTTCAAACAATTTTCATCTTAGATGATCTAAAGTCAGTATCTATCGGTTTAATAGCTAAATGGTCGCTTTATTAGTCTAATTCTATCAACAATATACCTCCGAAAACAATAAATATAGTAGGCTTTAACAAAATAACAACAAATTGAAACACCAATATGCAGAAAAAGGAACACCACTTACTTGCGATAAATAGAATACAGATTGTATCGTTTTAACGTAGTACACGCTCTCGGTGAAATAAAAATTCACAACAACAAAAAACATAACGAATACGACAACGCAGTAATTAAATATACGAAACAGAATCAATCCTACACTCGTAATCCCTCTCGTTTCACCAATAAACGCGAACAAAGTGAGAGGCATAGCCATCAGGTGGATATCAGAGAAGGACTGCATATCTAACTGTTTCGCATCGAACATCTTGACCGAACTGGCGCAAAATTACAGCGAATCCAAGGGCTAGCAATTACAAGACTATTACGTGTCGTTAATTCTCGTGCCTGAGAAATATATATTTGATTAAATTTCTTGGAAAAGTCCTTCAATAAAAGAAAGATTAGTATTTGGCGTACGGGCGCAGCATTTTAAGAAATGTCTCGTTTAAATGATTGATATACGTTTGGAAATTTGATGTAAAGCAAAAGTAAGAGCCACGAACCCTGTTGTGTATGTGCATATATGTTGGGACAATTTAAAGGAACATCGAAGATTCCGTAAAAAATGTTATTACTTTTAATTCTTCAGGCAGTAGTCTTAGAAACCTTGGAAACGATGAAAATTGCCCACCACGCATTGTACTTTAGATGTGTGTTTTCGAACATTTTAGACCAATAACTTCGTTACGGTCAAAAAGACGAATAGAAATACTTTATCGAAATGATAGACATGAATAGAAACCGTATTAATACTGCAGGGACTTGTAGAATAGCTTTGTTCTGGTTTTATATTCAAAGTAAATTTGGACGTAGTAGAATATCGGGACGTATGAGGTACAATAAAATTAAATTTACTGCACCAGCTAATGTAATAAGTGCTTTTGCGGAATACTTTATTTAATACAGTATACAGTGCATCCCAAAATAATTACCTACCTGCTTTTTACGATACGGCTAATTGTATGATAACATTTACCTCTATTAAACTTGAAGCAATTAAATCAATACTCAAACGATATAAAGATCCTTTAACACCTGAATCAGATCCGGAATTCGTGGTTCATCTATTTGCTAAGCCTTTATGCATCATATTCAATCTTACTTTCAAGCATTCTAAAATTCCAACAGTTTAAAAGCTTACATGAATATATGCTCAAGAAAATTTAAAAAAAATATAAATCTAAAATGTGCATATTTTTTATAATAGGGCTAGGGGGAAACGATTTGCTAGTTCGGTCTAAAATTATGTCTCGGCTATCTACAGATCGCTCGAGATATCCAATAGTAAATAGCCTTAGCTTATGGTAAATGCAGCTTGCGGTATTGAACATTGATTACCATATATATTTAAGTATTATTTCTGAAGTAACTTCCGTTGACTTTTAAATGATAATTTAATTTCTTTGGTATTATCATCGTTAGGTTGTGCATACAATGTTGTCGCCAATGAGGTAGGATGGTCCGTGACGTTCTTTTGCAGTTTGGCTCAGTTACCCTCAATATTAAAAATAATTGATACTTACTACACTCAGAGAAGTGTTTTCTTGCACCAAGAAATTAGATTTTCTCGTAAGAATCTGTCTCTATTCAAGTAAATAGTTTTTCTTCAAGACTTAAAAAATATTTAATATAAGAAAATAATATTCTTGAAATTATACTTGCATCAAATAAATATTTTTTGGGGTTAGAAACTCAAATAAATGCAAGACAGAAAAAAGCTTTTTCTAAGTAAATCGTTTAGTCTTAAGTTAAGAAAATGTTAATGAAATTGTAGTTTAAATATAGGTTTTACACGGTAGTTATTACTACCCCTATTGGCTTAGTGTTAAAGTCAGGTGGAATATGAAAATCGTAAACAAGAATAAAGCGAGTTCAATCCTCGCCATGACAGTTTCACTAATAACAGCAAAATGTAGGCAAGACGTCCAGCACACACATCATCGAACGCATGGATTTAATCTGACAATATTACTCAGCCCTTCTCGGGCTATACACCCCTGAAGGCTGCCGAAACGTCAAACATAAGCAGTTGATTGATTCACAGACGATGAAGGAAGATAGGCCAAACAACAGAAACAACGACTGTAATTAATATATATTTTCAAATTTTCTTGAATCAAGTTAACGAATTTCTTAAGCAAAGAGATACTATTGTCCCATTACGAATATGTTATATAATTCGCTTTAGCGGAGAAAAAGAAGTTGAGCAAATATTTCTATTGGTTTGAAACAGTAATTCTATTGCGGATAATTGAAACGATTATTTTCTTGAATGAAGGCTGACAGTCTTGATACAAGCAAACGTTTCTCTGCGTGTATTTTAGTTTGATTGTGTTTGTGATATAGAGGAATGTAGTATTGTGTCATTACTAATGACGCAGTACTAGAACAGTAAGTAACTACGTTCGCTATTTTTAATACTAGTAGTAACCAAGTCATATGTTGTCATATGCACCTCGAAGGCACTCGTTCCTGCAGACTTACTTTGGCTAAATGAAGTTATGTTTCTTCACAATAGACACATAGGTTAATGTAGGTTGGTATTGATAAAATTGCAATTTTTCTTTCCAACCCCTCATCTCCACATATAGAGATGTTGGGTTCAAATCCCCTCCGAGACCGATATTTTTACGGAAAATGAATTACGTTAGACATTGCAAGAAAAATGGTAATTTTATCATTACTAATGCTAACGGTGGTTTAGTATTGATATTCGTATTAATATTAGTACCAATATGGATCTTAGTTTAGGTTAGTGTTGTTCTGCTGAAATAAAACAAGTCCTTTCCAAGAACATTTATTCTAAATTCCTCTTTCATTGTTCACTAATATAATTACTACTTTAAACGTGTTAACTGAGTCTCTCAATCGCGTAGTAGATTTCTAAATATAGCGAAGAAGGAAAACGATTTCCTGAGCGCCTGCAAGAATACAATGACGGTGAAATATAAAACGGGTGGGATATCAAGAATTTAACTAACAGATTCGAAAGCTTCCACGTTTATGTCGATCAGACCTGCTCCGGTGAAGTATTGCTGCCGTTGGGCTTTCATCATTATATATAATATCATCTTTTGCTAAACTAGCCCCCTTTTTATTTACGACAGGAAGTCCGTATGAACAAGTCTCTATTTAAAATTAATAGTAAATTTTAAATGACTACTTTAAATATTTAGATGTCATAGATGTCACCAGTATATCATGATTACAAATTTAAAGAAATGCAAAACATGACGTTTAAGAGCGAGATAGTTTTTATCTTCTGTTGTAAAGTTTGTAAAAGAGGGCTGTTTACCTTTCGTACGGACATATTCCTCGTCCGCATTATAGTTGCGTATATTATTGAAACGTTGTTGGCAAAAATCATTTAATGAGAGTAGAGGTGTCACTATGAATTATATCGTAGGGCCGAATCGAATTTATTAAATTGTCATCTTCCAAAATGAAGAAATACGTAAAGACAGTCATATGCAAAGCGATTGAGGCGTAGTTCTTCTTTGAAAGAGTGTGTATATCAAACTTGAACATATTTCAAGAAAAGTGCAATACTTTTCACCAGAAAATTGTGTTCTTTGTTACTAAGCGACTGTTTTTATCTATTGGAAAACAAATCATCGAATGGAATATGGTCCTTTTTCATTGGAACATGCTCCTTTTATGCTTCAATAAAATTAGATTTGTGAGGCACACATACGAGTGCTGTTTTTTCAACCTCCGATAACCCATAAGAACCAGGCAGGTGTAAATAACAAAACGAATTTATTACCAAAAGTTATGTGCGAACATGGTTACTTTTCTACAAAACCACTGTGAAGGTTGATGCATTTGTCGTATCTATGGGCGAGCCTTTTAATCCCCTCTGCATAGAATGTTGTCGCCAGTGAGGTGAGATTGTCCTTGACGTTGCTTTGCAGTTTCTCTGTACTCTGGAAGCTCTGCCTGTTACGTTCTCCTGGTTTGAAGAACAGCGCCGCTGTAGCCTGCTCGTAAATTCCTGAATTACTTGACCAATACTTACTTGTAGAGTATGTTCGCTTATTTACTAGAGGAAAGGTTGTACAGTGACACTCAATGCGCATGTGCACAGAAATATATTTAAAAAATAAAATGTGTACATGGTATCCACTCTTGCCTATGTACACTTACGATGTACGTAAGATATATATATTTGCAATAATTGCAGTTATTCGAGTTCCCTTATACATGTAATGTACATTAGCATGTGTATATGTATGTTTCTTATATGCTTCCGCAGAAGCTTTGTTAGAAGCATGTATTAATGCCTCTATCTGTATGCATGCACCACTACCTTTTTATAGGGGAGCCAACCCTATTTATTTCTTAAATTTATAAGCGCACCTCGGTGCTATGCTTATTTATATGTCCCTTTCCGGGAGCCTAATACATTTTCCTGGTTTTAAAATTGCCTAAGAGACTTGGCCCTGTATCATTGGCATGTATTTGTACTTGAACCAAATACGTTCATTATTTTCACATTTATAGGGGAACCCACCCTATCTCTTAGAGCTTGAACGCCTGATCGAGGGCGACAGTAATAGCCGATCTCAAAACAAAAGTAATGCGACAGCTACCCAGGCGTTCTCGTTTGAAATAATACGCTATGTGCAATCTTTAGCTCTCTGCTACTGCGCTCCAAAGAAGGGAAAAAGTCAGTAGCCAGCAAATGTGTGAAATACGCACCGACAAGTAAAACGGAGCGATGATGCCGACATTACATATAGAAAAATGGTCCCTGAAACTCGTCCGCTACAACGAACAACTAAATGAAGTCCCGATACGACAAAGATCCGAACAAACGTACAAAAGACAACGGGCGCTGCGGCCGCAACGACTGTACACGTTACGACGAGTTACGAAAGGTGACCGAGAGTGCACGATCGCTAATACCGCGACCGTTGCGCGGGAGTCGACTGCCTGTGCTTGTATATATTATTTATTCGACGACGTACTGACTTATAAATTAGGCACTTTTAGCTAGAGTAATGTGAATGGCCGGCTTGCATACTTATACAATGCGTAATGTACATACATATTAAAATAAAATTGGATTTATTCTAAGAGAGCAAAATAAATAAATGATAAAAATGAAAACAAAGTAATATTCTAAATGAAAATAAGGTAATAATGCTAACCCATACGGTTGCAAAGAAGATAAAATCACATAAAACACAAAAACAATGTTAAGTCCTTAACAACGATCATACGTAACACGTTCCAGAGATACATCGTTGAAAATATTACAAGAAAAGCACGATACCGTCATCAGAAAGTCGTGTTTCTTGTTCGGGTTGTCTTTATTTATTGAAAAATAATTCGTGAAGTGGAATGTCGTTCTTTTTTCATTAGGGTAAAAGTTCTCCCTGCTTCAATAAAAGTATGGGATTAGCTTTGTAAAAGTATTTATTTAATTCAATAGAAAAGAATTACCGCGTTAGTGTAAAGTGTAGCTAAATAATTTTGTATGAACTTTGGGTAAATGAAGTACAAAGGCTGTATATTAATTCATTTAAGCGTTGTTCTGCTAAAACAAACGTTTACATATTTTCCGAGAACATTCACATATCCCAAAGTTCTTTCACATTGTTAACTAATATAATTACTACTTTGAACGTTTTAATTGAGTAATAAGTTCCTCATTGACGTAGTAGATTTCTAAATACGGCGAAGAACGAAAACGATTTCCTTAGCACCTGCAACAATACAATTAAAGTGAAATCATCAATCGATATCAAGAATTCGACTAACAGATTCGAAAGCCTCCACGTTTATATCGATCAGACCAGCTCCAGTGAAGTATTGCTGTCGTTGAGCTTTCATCATTACATATAACATCATGCTTTGCACATCCACGCCATTGCCATACCATTTCGAAGAGTAAATCGCATTCGCTATATCTGAAAACTTACACATCATTTAATTGCAGATCTGAAACGTGTTAATGACAAGTATACGTGCTTACTTCGAAAGTTATTTGTTCGGCCGGAAACGCGTACATAGCGAATTGAACAATGAAGAACGTCATCGACAATACCTGGATTATATAATTTAGGAAATCTTTACGCCTGAAATGAGGATGAAGTTCGAATGGATATTTTAAATGCGACTAGATTTAAAAGCTTACGTTAGAATTAATTCAAGCAATACACTGCACGTTGAAATTAACGTCACCATATAATGGTATAGCAGCATCGCTGAGTAGATTTCTTTCATTTGCAGAAACACTCTAAAACAAGCATTCATCGGAGATGCTCTCTATTAAGAACGAACTACTATTGTTAACTATTTGCACTTACGAATATAAAAATTGATGATGTTGTATGGCGTCGCATATTTCGAATTTACGATTTCCTTCGTAACGTTGATCTAGAGAATCTTGAATTCTCCGCTTGAGTAATCTCAGCTGCAATACGAGATGAACAGAAGTGCCGACGTAAACGCAATCGTATCCCATTACGGTTAGCAGCGCTAACAAGCAGATATAGTATTGCGATATCAAAACAGCGACGTCCCACGCATCCGAACGCGGAATGTAACTTTCCACCGCCATTTTGCCGTCGAAGTACGGCCTCAGCAAGTAGGAATAGTATACTACCAAAGCCGTAGATAGTATTAGGGTTTGTACAAATTTCACTGTTTTAAATATTTCCTCATTTGATGCGATTAGTTGCTCGTTAAAGCCGCGGTAGTCCCAAAATCTCGTTCCTATGTTGGCTAGTATGAGCTGAATGGTGGACTTGTGCTTTATCAGGAGGAAATATTTTAACATGAACTGGAAATAAGGTACAATCTTTAAACGATCTGCATATTAAATGATCTAAAGTTAATAGTAATAGTAATATATTTATTAGCCCAACAAGTAGCACCCAAAAATACCACATTAGGTTTATAATAAAAATTAATTCAAAAATCATAAATCTTCAGTTACTACTATGTATAATAGAACAATAAGCATAAGAGGTATGTGCAGAATTAATTTTGACGTGTTTAATTGAATGTGTCTACAATTTCATATTGTTCCCTGTAAAGAATGTTCCTTTGAAATTCACACAGCGTCTCTAGAGAATTTTCCATTCCTGGTAACAATTCTGAAAGTCTCGTTACGTTAGGCCAAAAGCTTTCTAACCGACAATGAATTGTGACTGGGAGCATTATCGTGATACAAGATCTCCGAGCTAATCCTGAGATATACCTCGTCTACATATACACTACCGTCGACATTAATGCGGACATCCAGTAAAATGTAAACTCCACTAAAAGGTAATATCGTTGCTTTTATATACAAATAACATATAAAAATCGAAGTCATTTAAAACATGTCACAATGCGTACGGAACTGAAGATTTTGATGATTAGAGTGGGATCTAGCAATTGTCATTACACTTTCCACATGTTTTCAAATCTTTAGAAACGAATTGGGTCTAAATTAGTCCTCCTGTGCCAATTTTGATTTTAGAATCGTATTCTGTATGGTTGGAGATAGCATTCGGTGAGCCTTGAACCAAATCCAAGATGGGCGAAATGTCGACGAAATTTCAAAGGGGTACCCCTTAAGTTCTTTTGCGAAAAAGATGCAAGTGAAGATTTTGATCATTATATTGTAGGAAAATTATCCATCATGGCGAAATACTTAATATTCTAAAATTAGAAGAAGATTTAGTAATAATCGTTACACTTATATGTTGTCAAATCTTTAGAAACAAATACCGTCCAGATTAGTCCCCTTGTGCCAATTTTGATCTTAGAATCGTATTCTGTATGATTGGAGATAGCATTCGGGGAGCTTTGAGCCAAATCCAAGATGACCGAATCCCTTACGTCTTTTTGCGAAAATTCGAAGTCATCCAAAATATATTAAAATTCGTATGCAACCGGAGATTTTGATCACTAGATTTAATGATTTCAATGCGGAACGATATTGAAATACTCACGCCGATGATTAGCGTATATCATTGCTGAACAAGCGCAATAGAAGACTGACAGCGCCAGAAATTGCCGCCGAGGTGCAAGAAAAAATTCTGTTACTACAGCGAAAAGAAGATTAGAAGCTGCAAAAGACTTGAAACGAATCGAAGGTGTTTACTTATTTAGAAATACTGCAAGAACCATCGGGAAAACGTCTAATCGCCGAAAATTTTTAATTATGCGGGTCAACAATCCCAAACACTGATATGTAAACATTTCTTAAATGAAGAACAAAATAACGGCACTTTATGAATAACTTTATTTAGCAAATACTGGAGCAGCCACACTCACGTGAATAGTAACGCAATTATTTAATTTTGCCAATGAAATATTTCCCCAAATTGTATGGTCTTCAACAAGAAGTTAAAACACCAATAAGCGAAATAGGGAAAAATTATAGCACTTACTTGCGATAAAAAGAATAGGGACTGTATCGTTTTAACGTAGTACACGCCTTCGGTGAAATAAAAATTTACGACAACAAAAAATAGGACGAACACGCCAACGCAGTAGTTGAACACACGAAACAGGATCAAGCCTACGTTCGCAACACTTCTCGTTTCGCCCATAAACGCGAACAAAGTGAGAGGCATAGCCATCAGGTGGATATCAGAGAAGGACTGCATATCTAACACCTTCGCATCGAACATCTTGACCGAACTGCCGCAAAGTGGCAACGAAACTAAGCGCCAGAATTACGAGGCTATTACGTATCGTTAATTCTCGTACTTAAGAAATACATATTTAATTAAACTTCTTGGAAAAGTTCTTCGGTAAAATGAAGATGGGCGTTTAGAGTACACAGACGTTATAAAATTCCATGTAAAACAAAACTAGGAAGTAGGCCGGCGACTTAGAAAAACACCTAAAATTCCGTAAACAACTTTATCACTTTTCAAAGAATTCGCGTTTCGACATCGATCCACTCCTTCAAGCGATAAAAATCTCTCTTAGCGCATTTTATTCTTGATGTTTGTTTTTGAATATTTTGGACACGGTTACGGTGAAAAAAATACTAATGAAGATGAAGCTGTCAACATCATTTAAAATCGTACGTAATGTTGTTGATATAAACACGCGTTTAATCATGACAAATTGGTTACATTTGATTAGAATAACCTTTAGCAACTTTCCATGTATCTACATAATTTCTTAATTAAGTTAGTTCTGAGGCAAACACAGATGTGCGTGAATAGCTATGACTTCGCAAGTATGCCCTGAGACATATTTCAAATTGTTAGGATATGTTAGAGAGCTTCTTATAATATTGCGCTTAATTATATGAGAATTTAACATGTGTTTGGGGAACACAATGTCTACAGCATCACAAAATCGCGAAATGAAAAGGATGTAAGGTGTAAGTCTTTGTGTACGATGAAAAAAAGAATCGTGTTAACTAGCGTTATTTGAGCTGTCAAAAGCGTAATTTGAATTAAAGATGACTTAAAATTTAAAACACATTTCATATCTTCGACATATTAGCTCAAGACGCAATTCTGATGAAAAAAATATTACCTTACTAAAATGATAAAGGTAAAAGGTCGAAATATTTAAATACGTTCATCACATAAAATGACGAAATATCTCTTGCAAAATCATTCGTTTATTTAAAAGTATTAGCGGAAAAATGTGACATTACATTATAAGCTAATACATTGCTAATTTGAACGTTGTCCTAAACGAAGCTTAAACGGCAACCCATTCAATTACGAAATAAATTTCTAAATATGGCGCAGAAAGAAAACGATTTTCTGACGACCTGCAATAATAGAATAACAAGATATAAAACGATAATATACGAGGGAGACCTGAAATGTTTCCGGAATCGTCAAGAAATCGGTGTTCCAGTCTCTTCAACCCGTCGAAAAAGTACGATGTTTCGAGGTTTGCAAAATAGCCATGTAGGGGCGATGATCTCATTTGGGGCAAATCTCTTTCCTCCCAATGATTTTTTCAGGTTTGGCAATAGGAAGAAGTCGCTGGGGGCCAAGTCCAGTCAATATGGAAGATGAGAGACTAATTCGTAGCGTAACTCATACAATTCGAACACGAAGATGGGGGATGAATGAGCCGGTGCATTATCGTAGTGGAAATGCACCTTCTTCCGCTACAAACGTGGCCATTTCGTCTTTAATACCACATCGAATCGTGTCAATAAATCGAAATAGTATTGCCCCATGATCGTCTTTGCCCTCTGCGGATAGTTGATGAGGATTACACCTTGGTAATCCCAAAAAAATGGTCGCCATGACCTTTCTTTGATGTCTTCGGAACCGATTCGCCGGGAAAAGTCCACTGCTTCGATTATTCCTTGGTCTACTACTATACAAAATACACTCTTAAATAACAACTATTGACAGTCTGAAATTGTGAAAGTTGCTATAAGAAAGGTTGCCCTTGTCGACCAGCGCCATCTCTTGTCGATTCCGGAAACATTTCTGATCGCCCTCGTATTAAGATGAATTTACGAATACGACTTACGGATTCGAAAGTTCTCACGTTTACGTCGATCAAACCGGCTCCGGTGAAGTATTGCTGCCGTTGAGCTTTCATCATTACGTACAATATGACCTTCTGCACGTCCGCATCATTGCGATACCATTTGGAGAAATAGATGGCGTCCGCTAAATCTGAAAACTTATAAGACCTTCATTATAGATCTGAATTTGCGCCAAGTGCAAGTCGGCTTACTTCGAAAGCTAGTTGTTCGGCTGGGAAAGTGTACATGGCGAATTGCATGATTAGAAATATCATCGACAACATTTGCGCTAAAAAATTCATGAAATCCGTGTGCCTAAAAACGAGGTACCTTACTTGCGGTTACACGGCTTTTAAATTTAGAAACGTACTTTAAAATGAGTTCGAGAGATATACTACACGTTGAAATTAAAGTGGCCATATAGTGATACAGCAACATAGCAGAATAGATTTCTTTCATTTGCAGAAACATTCTAGAAATTGTTTTGACAGAAAACTATTCTTATTGAACGCACAAAAAAAAAGATTTAAAATCTTATTACTTACGAATATAAAAATTGGTGATGTTGTATATAACTGCATATCTCCAATTTGCACCTGTCCTCCTTATGTTGATCCAATGAGAGTTGTATTCTTTGCTTGAGCATTCTCAATTGCAGTACGAGATGAATGGAGGTTGCGATGTAGATACAGTCGTATCCGACGACAATCAGTATCGATAAGAAGCTGCAATATAATTGCGATAGCCAAATGGCGGCGTCCCAAGCCTCCGAGCGCGGAACGTAACTTTCCAGCGGCATCCTACTAGTCGAAACGAAAAGGGGCCTTAGAAAGTAGAAGTATAACACGCTTAAACACGTCGACAACATTAGTGTTTGTATAAACTTGGCCGTTTTATATATTTGTTCGTTTGTAGCGACTAAACTCCCGCCAAAGTCACGGTAATCCCAAAACATCGCTTGTATATTGGCGAGTACGAGACGAATGGTCGGTTTGTGTTTTATCAGGAGAAGATACTTTAGTAGAAACTGAAAGTAAATTCAAGTGGTTGATACAGAATAACGAACCCACATAAGGGGTGCAGTTTTAAATACTGCTTAGGTGATGTAATAACACAGGGGGCTGAAAAGTCCCGGGCCTAACACATACATGACGCTAGTTTTATTGCAGTCACCTTTCTCTCAGTTAGTACTAACCTTCAAAAGACAGCTGTTAAAATTTCATGATATTCTATTCATTAGTTTGTGAGTTATTGTGCTAAGAGTCACGCTACTTTTGTTATTTTCAAAACAATGGATCAAAAACGATTTCGTGTTTTAATTTTACACAGCTTCTTGATGGGAAAAAATACCGTTCAAGCGAAGCAATGGCTTGAAAAGTGTTATGGGAACTCCGCTCCATCAGAAACAACAATAAAACGTTGGTTTGCTGACCTCAAACGTGGTCGTAGAGACACCGATGATGCAGAACGCAGTGGACGTCCAAATGAGGCGGTAACACCAGAAAACATAAAAAAATCCACAAAATCGTTTCGAATGATCGAAAAGTGAAGTCGCGTGAGTTAGCTGACATCGTAAAGATATCAAAAGAACGTATTGGCTTTATATTGCATGAGCATTTGACTATAAGAAAGCTCTGTTCAAAGTGGGTGCCGCGTTTGCTCACTGTTGACCAAAAACAAGAACGTGTTGATGATTCTGAGCAGTGTTTGGCCATGTTTAAACGTAACAAACCGGAATTTTTGCGTCGATATGTGACAATGGATGAAGCATGGTTCCATCACTCCACTCCGGAATCAAAACGATCGTCATCTGAGTGGAGAGCAACTGGTGAATCTCGTCCAAAGCGCCCGAAAGCACAACAATCGGCTGAAAAGGTTATGGCCTCGGTATTTTGGGATGTGCGTGGTGTAATATTCATCGACTATCTTGAGAAAGGAAATACCATCAACAGTGAATATTATATAGCGTTATTGGAGCGTTTGAAGGCCGAAATTGCAAAGAAACGACCGCATATGGCAAAGAAAAAAATGTTGTTTCATCAAGGCAACGCACCGTATCACAAGTCAATCAAAACAATGGCAAAACTACATGAATTGAACTTCGAATTGCTCCCACATCCACCGTATTCACCAGATTTGCTCGCCGGTAAGAAATTCCGCACGAATGAAGAGGTTATCGCTGAAACTGAGGCCTATTTTGAAGCAAAAGATAAGTTAGAGCGGCGCTGGAATGATTGCGTTGCTCTTGATGGAGACTACGTTGATGAATAAAGCTAATTTTGAACCAAAAAAAACGTGTTTTCTTTGTTAGGCCCGGTACTTTTCAGCCCTACTAGTACTTTATGCAACACCTCATATTGAGCTTTCAATGCAATAAGCAAACTATTCGCATTTGCATTTGGAAATCAAACGTTTCGTACGAGATTCGATGTAGAATCTTTTACCTCGCACAATCGTAAAAAAGAATGATTTGTAGTGGAGGATTAAAACAGCGACGAGGATAATAAAATAGGAAAAGTATAACTTACTTGCGATAGAAAGAATATCGATTCCGTCGTTCTAACGTAGTAAACGCCTTCGGCGAAATAAAGATTTATGATGAGAAAAAATAGAACCAATGCAACAACCGAGTAGTTAAATATACGAAACAATATCAATCGAATGCTCGTAACTGCTTTCGTTTCGCCCATAAACTCGAACAAATGCAGCGGTATAGCCATTAAGTTGACGTCTGAAAAGGACTGCATGTCTAATGCTTTCGTATCGGGCATCTTGATCGAACTGGCGCAAAATGACGGTGAATTATAGAGCTGTTATTTCTCCCGCAATTATAGAGGTACTATTACTATACTTGTTGTAGAGGAGGTGTAATCAATTTTATTGAAAAGTTCCTCGATGGAAGAGAGAGAGAAGCATTTAATGCACTACTGTAAATAATAAATTACTTTCTCGCCGAAACGATATATTTTTTAAAATGCCACATAGAAGGACATCTTTTGTATTTAAAACAAGCTCTTTTACTTTCCTTAATAGAATTTTAATTCATGTTGTGATTCAGGCAAGTAGGTAAGAATGAGAAGCTCTATTTCAAGAAGTAATACGGTTATTGAGATCTAAGTGGTAATTGAATACCACTCATTAACTAGTTGTTAGCGTCCAATTGATTTATTGGACTGATTGTCGGTGAACTGCTGGGTAGGTTTAGTAAATTAAACTCAGAGTCTGTTTAATACATATATTAACGAAATCATAAGAAGTACAAGTCTATGCGTATACAATAGTAATACTTCGTTCTAACCACCAATAATATTATATGTATATGTGTATGTATATGCTTGAATATGTTTGTTATGGTTTCAGTAAATGTTTGCTATGCGCGTGCATACGTATATTTATTTGTATTAGGAACCCACTAACACTTTTGTCTAGGAGCTGGAAGACGCAGTAGGGTGGCTGTGGCGATTAATAGTCGGTCCACGTCTGTCGCAGATACGACTCAACTCTCGACTACCCAGGTCTTCCTTAAATATTAAGCTTTGCATCAATGGGTGTATAATGTATATTGCTGTACCTACGCTTTGGTAGGATACTTGCTCTTTTGTCACAGCCCCCTTATTATAGGGAGAAAACCTTAAACCACCAATCTAAGTCTAGGGAGTGTTAAGTGTTAAGTAAGTAAGTAAGTAAGTAGTTAAGTGCTAAGGGATGATTATATACGAGCCGTCTACTACCTGCGACGGATAGCTAACCCGAGCATGCGCCGAGTCTGACGTGGTCGACGAATGAGCTGCGACAGATTGGCAGTCGTACTGTTGTGATTCACGCGATGTGAACGTTGCTATGGCAACTGTATACGTACAAGGCGCAGAGGTAAATTCTGCAGCAACAGCGCGCTAATATAATATATATGTATATATATATATATATATATATATATATATATATATATATATATATATATGTTATGAAGGTATTTGAGGCGATTTCTTTTACGCTAAGGTATTTTGGTAAGCGTATACATATACAGATTGAGGTAAATTTATAAAATAATATATACAATATAAGAACATAGAAAGCATTACAAAATATTGATTTAAAAGATACATAAATATAAACATATGAATATAAAAAAGAATAAAACATTTACGATGAATTAGAGTTCGTAACACTAGTAGCTGGGAAAAAATGTTTATTTTTAATATTCTCGTTGCGTAAATAATTCTTAGAACAGATTCCAACAATAATCAAAACAATGAGGAAGAAGCCTGTGGTGATAAATAATAATAATATTTTTTTATTGCCAACCACAAAAAATACGGGCATATGGTCCAAAAATGTTTAAGCTGTAAATGTATTATTTAGTTTATCAGTATTGAGGCCGAGACCCCAAAACTTTGCTCTGCCGTTTAACGCTGATTAAGCATAAATTCTCGTACCATATTTGTAACAAGAAACCCTGGACATAATATAAATGCGTATGCGATGCGCAGTTTTTCATGTTTTCCCTGAAGCTAACATGCTTAATAAAATAAAAAAAATAAAAGAAGTTGAAGATTTTTTAGCTAGCGTTATCTCCTAGGAAGTACTACTTTAAATTCCGTTCAACGAACTTCCTCTAAACAAAAAACAACACATTTAAAATACAATACGTACTGATTTATTTAAAAGAAATGATAAAGAATGTGACATCTTGCATAATAAATCAACTAATACATGGCTGTTTTAAACGTTGTCTTTAGCGACGTTCGGCTCCTTCAACTGCGTAGTAAATTTCTGAATATAGCGCAGAACGAAAACGATTTCCTAACGACCTGAAACAACAAAATATAGGAAGGCTAGATATCAAGAATCCTGCAACGATTCCACTTACCGATTCGAAAGCTCTCACGTTTATATCGATCAGACCGACGCCACTAAAATATTGTTGTTGTTGAGCTTTCATCATTACGTACAGTAAGATCCTTTGTACGCGTATATCGTTTCGGTACCATTTAGAAGAGTAGATGGCGTCTGATATATCTGAGAACTTATAATTTTCATTGCAGATTTCGACTAATGCAGTAATTCCGTACTTACTTCGAAAGCTATTTGCTCGGCTGGGAAAGCGTACATTGCGAATTGCGCGGTAAAGAACGTGATCGACAACGATTGCGCCAAGTAATTCATGAAATCGGTATGCCTAAAATAAAAAGCGATTGGTGGACCAAAGCGATTAGGTAGATATATGTACGTGTAAATTATAAGTAGAGAAATTACTACTCATCTTCTGAGAATGCCAACTAAGTTGCTGACACGTTCACACAGGTAACACCACCAAATGTAATAAGAGTGTGTACTTTATTTTTGTGTATAACTTTAACAGCTTAGAGACTTACTTTAGAAGCAGTTCAAGCGACATAGAGCACGTTGAAATCAGCGTGACTATATAGTGGTACAGTAGCATCGCAGAATAGATCTCCTTCATCTGCAGGAACATCCTAAAAGGCGGAAGAAGCGAACCTTATGAGAAATTCCCCACCAAAAAAAAAGTCCACTTACGTATACAGAAACTGATGATGTCGTATACAAGCCCGTGTCTCCGTCGTGCATGTCGCGCGAGAATGTTGATCCAACGCACTATTCATTCGTTGCTTGAGCAATCTCAACTGCAATACGAGATGAACGGAGGTGGCGATGTAGATAAAATCGTAACCAATCACGACTACTAGCGATAACCAGAAGCAGTAGAATTGCGACAGCAAGATGGCGGCGTCCCACGCTTCGGAACGCGGAATATAGCTTTCCAGCGGCAGTCGACTGTTCGAAACGAAGAGCGGCCTTAGGAAGTACGCGTACAACACGATCAAGCAGGTCGATAACATTAGGGTTTGAATGTAACTGGCGATCTTGTAGAGTTTCTCGGTCGCCGTCACTATGCGCTGATTGAAACTGTGACAGCTCCAAAACTTGGAACGTATATTGGTGAGCATTAGCTGAATGGTCGGTTTGTGCTTTATCACCAAGAAATATTTTAGCAAAAGCTGAAAGTAAATTTGATCAGATATTCCAACGTTTTATTATAAATACACATGTACTATGGTGAACTTTGAAAATGTTCGTGTGTTTCAAGTAGAGCTTATGCTCTTGCTACTATGTATATAATTTCGTTAAACGAATTTCATACCTACATAAAAAAGGCCTACTTGCCGATATATTTAATATTCTCGTTTGAATCAGCAAGAAGACAGTATGGAAAGGCAAGAATAATAAGTACTAATTAGACAATACGAAAAGTATCGGATAAGACGCACTAGAGACATCCTTCTCAGTTCTTGTTTCTTCCTGTGCCTTTATTTTTATAAATACTAATACTCTTGGGCCAGGTTATATACATATTACGTGTAGCTATAGACATGTGCCATCGAGAGAGTTCTCTATTTCCATTTAGAGATTAGTTTGGGGGAATTTTAGATCTCGGAATAACACATGGGCTGAAAAGTCCCGAGCCTAACAAAGAAAACACGGCTTTTTTGGTTCAAAATTAGCTCTATTCATCAACGTAATCTCCATCAAGAGCAACGCAATCATTCCAGCGCCGCTCTAACATTTCAATACCACTTTTGTAGAACGATTTATCTTTTGCCTCAAAATAGGCCTCAGTTTCAGCGATAACCTCTTCATTCGTGCGAAATTTCTTACCGGCGAGCATTTTTTTTGAGGTCTGCGAACAGCCAGTAGTCGCTGGGATCCAAATCTGCCGAATACGGTGGATGTGGGAGCAATTCGAAGTTCAATTCATGTAGTTTTGCCATTGTTTTGATTGACTTATGACACGGTGCGTTGTCGGTGTGTTGAAACAATTTTTTTTTCTTTGCCATATGCGGTCGTTTCTTTGCAATTTCGACCTTCAAACGCTCCAATAACGCTATATGATATTCACTGTTGATGGTATTTCCTTTCTCAAGATAGTCGATGAATATTACACCACGCATATCCCAAAATACCGAGGCAATAACCTTTCCAGCCGATTGTTGTGCTTTCGGGCGCTTTGGACGAGGTTCACCAGTTGCTGTCCACTCAGATGACGATCGTTTTGATTTCGGAGTGAAGTGATGGATCCATGTTTCATCCATTGTCACATATCGACGCAAAAATTCCGGTTTGTTACGTTTAAACATGGCCAAACACTGCTCAGAATCATCAACACGTTCTTGTTTTTGGTCAACAGTGAGCAAACGCGGCACCCACTTTGAACAGAGCTTTCTCATAGTCAAATGCTCATGCAATATAAAGCCAAAACGTTCTTTTGATATCTTTACGATGTCAGCTAACTCACGCAACTTCACTTTTCGATCATTCAAAACGATTTTGTGGATTTTTTTTTATGTTTTCTGGTGTTACCGCTTCATTTGGACGTCCACTGCGTTCTGCGTCATCGGTGTCTCTATGACCACGTTTGAAGTCAGCAAACCAACGTTTTATTGTTGTTTCTGATGGAGCGGAGTCCCCATAACACTTTTCATACCATTGCTTCGCGGTATTTTTTCCCATCAAGAAGCAGTGTAAAATTAAAACACGAAATTGTTTTTGATCCATTGTTTTGAAAAAAAACAAAAGTAGCGTGACTCTTAGCACAATAACTCACAAACTAATGAATAGAATATCATGAAATTTTAACAGCTGTCTTTTGAAGGTTAGTACTAGCTGAGAGAAAGGTGACTGCAATAAAACTAGCGTTATCTATGTGTTAGGCCCGGGACTTTTCAGCCCATGTGTTATATAATGTGTTGTATACAACAAAATATATCACTTTTAATGATCATTTTGTAAATATTGCTAAAATATCTTAAATGATTTGCCGATCTGGTTAATTTGTACATCTGTACCAGTAAATACCAACTAGTGGTTCACTTTAGTTCTCCGTAAAGTATTTTTCTCGGAGATTATATCTATTAATGATAGTTTAAACAATTTGTCTAGTAAAAACGTTTATAATTTAAACACAAAAAATTAGCTAATTTTAATTAGCTTTTAATACATTAATAAAAAATTTTGAAAAAGCTTTAATATCGCAAATAACTTATTATTGTAATGAAAATTCTTTCTTTGCTAATTGTCGATATGATATTGAAGGTAAGCTTTCAACTGTTGCCAGGAATAATTTATCAAATTCATTTTTAGAAACCTTCGAGGATAAATATTATACGAATATTATTCTCTTTGATCTCACATACACATTTGATTGTATTAGCCATCCTATTCTAGCAAGAAAGCTAGCCATATAGCCTCCCCGTCCTTATTCAGTAGGGAATACATCAGTAATTTGTATTCGGTATCTCCCCATTATAAAATGTCAATGATTTAGAACGTTGTTATCCCAGAGATTAATTATAATACGTCTTTAACCGATTTCAGAAAATAAACTGGAAATATAAAAATTAACGCTAAAAATTGTTGTTTGTTTGCCAAATTAGCTTATAGCGGAACAATATAGGTACGAAAAGAGAGTTGCAGCTGTTACTTGTAAGTATACTGTACGTATTGGACGCACCTTTCCACGTATTTTTTAAATTAATTCATTTAATATGCGTTTTGTTAACTTAGTGTTAATATTCAGGAAAATCATTGTAATCAGTTTATATTGCAGCGAGCGTGAACTGTTGAAGTTACTCGTGTAGAATTCCGAATATTAATTGCTAATGCCATTTCCTTATCTTACATTTTCCATAACGCAAACAGATGGTTTTCTAATCAACATTTGAAGAGCATAAGTAATTTCAAATCCAATCGATAAAGAAATTTTAACGGTATCGAATCTCAATAAGAGCTTCAAGAGATGGTAAAAGTTTCTACTCAGAAACAAACGTACTAATACTTACTTGTGACAACGAAAATACTGGCTGTATCGTCCTGACGTAGTACACACCCTCCACGAAATAAAAATTTATAAAAACGAAAAAGAGCACCAATACGATAACGCAATAGTTGAATATACGAAAGAGAATTAGCCAGCGGGTAGTAACTCCCTTCGTTTCGCCCATGAACTCGAACAAATTCAGCGGTATGGTCATCAAATAGATTTCAGAAAAGGACTGCATGCCTGTTACTCTCATATCGAAGCGCTCTAATAAAACTGGCATGGTGCGATAAGCGCTGGTAGTTGCACCGCTATTACACTTCCCCAACAAGTTTCCCCCATTACAGACATAATTGACGCTTTTAAGGTTCTCAAGAGAAGAAACAAGTTCAATTATAACTTGTCTTGAAAATTTACATCGGATTAATCGCATATAACAACTTCTTGATACGTTCGATATTTAATATAACAGGTAATCTCTTGTACAGTAATTAGAAATAAATTTCTGAAGTTGCCTTGCAGCTTGCGAAATGCAACATAAATGTTGAGGTATAAAATGAACAGAAAACCTAGTAGAGTCTTGCATTGGAGTGATTTCTACATTCGAAAGGTTTGCATTCAAAATGTTAAATAAAAAAAATTTTATTTCCGTAACAAAACGGCCCCGAAAAGATGTCTGATAAACTACACCTTTTTGTTGTCCAAGTTGCTGCTGGAGAAGGAGTTCTACATTAACTCCCTTCAATTTTGTTATTCTTTTCTTAAAATCTGGATAGTTGTTTTTGATTTGTCCTTAATTGAACGTGTACATTACACTAGAATTTCACTTCCGACAGAGTGCCGATAGCACAAAAAGTTAGCTTACAAGAAATAGAGCTGAACGTGTTTTTTTAAGCGGCAATAACGCTTAAATGTTAACATGTTGTTTTCAAATCTTTAACATCTCACTCTTGGCGTGACATTGTTGACGATGGATTCTCATAATAACTAGAGTTGTTGTTTGGGTTATTTCCATCGTTCGTTGAACTTTTATAACCCGACGTTTCGGCAGTCTGTCTACTGCCCTCTTGAGGGGCATCCCGAGAAGGGCTGTTGCTTGCCAGAGCCCTTCTCAGGCCGCCCCTGAAGACTGCAGTAGACGAACTGCCGAAACGTCGGGTTATAAAAGTTCAACGAACGATGGAAATAACCCAAACAACAACTCTAGTTATTTTAACATCTCATTCTATTTATTACTTAAGTTTTACTTTATTACTTGACAAATCTACTGAGTTTAAACGAAGACAATATTCAGGCCGTAAAATGCGGCTTCGCTAACCAAATCTATTAGTGCGGTACATTGTAATAAGTTCAGCACTATTGTTACGTTCTCCTGGTTTGAAGAACAGCGCCGCTGTAGCCTGCTCGTAAATTCCTGAATTACTTGACCAATACTTACTTGTAGAGTATGTTCGCTTATTTACTAGATGAAAGGTTGTACAGTGAAACTCAATGCGCATGCGCAAAAAAAATATATTTAAAAAAATAAAATGTATACACGGTTTCCACTCTTGCCTATGTACAGTTACGATGTACGTAAGATATATATATTTGCAATAATTGCAGTTATTCGAGCTCTCTTATACATGTAATGTACATTAGCATGTGTATATGTATGTTTTCTTTGGTAGCAATATAAAGTACTGCCTCAGCATGTACGTTGCAAAGCTATGTCTTAATTGTGTTTAAAAGGTTAAACTCAGAAGCTTTGTTAGAGGCGGAGCCGACCCTATTTATTTTTTAAATTTATAAGCGCACCTCGGTGCTATGCTTATTTATATGTCCCTTTCCGGGAGCCTAATATATTTTCCTTGTTTTAAATTTGCCTAAGGGACTTGGCCCTGTATTATTAGCATGTATTTGTACTTGAACCAAATACGTTCGTTATTTACACATTTATAGGGGAACCCATCCTATCTCTTAGAGCTTGAACGCCTGGTCGAGGGCGACAGTAGCGATAATAGCCGATCTCAAAACAAAAGTAATGTGACAACTACCCAAGCGTTCTCGTTTGAAATAATACGCTATGTGCAATCTTTAGCTTTCTGCAACTGCGCCCCAAAGGAAGGAAAAAGCCAGTAGCCAGCAAATGTGCGAAATGCGCACCGACAAGTAAAACGGAGCGATGATGCCGACATTACATATAGAAAAATGGTCCGTGAAACTCGTCCGCTACGACGAACAACTAAATGAAAAAATTTCTAAGTCCCGATACGACAAAGGACCGAACAAACGTACAAAAGACAACGGGCGCTGCGGCCGCACGACTGTACACGTTACGACGAGGTACGAAAGGTGACCGAGAGTGCACGATCGCTAATACCTCGACCGTCGCGCGGGAGTCGACTGCCTGTGCATGTATATATTATATATTAAGAAAACTCCCGACGACGTTGCACTTAATGACTTTTAAATTAGGCACTTTTAGCTAGAGTATTGTGAATCGCCGGCTTGCATACATATACAATGCGTAATGTACATACATATTAAAATAAAATTCGATAAATTCTAAGAGAGTAAAATAAATAAATGATAAAAATGAAAATAAAGTAATATTCTAAATGAAAATAAGGTAATAATGCTAACCCATACGGTTGCAAAGAAGATAAAGTCATATAAAATACCTAAAGTAGTAAAAAAAGTGGATAAAACACAAAAACAATGTTAAGTTCTTAACAACTATCTTGCTAAAGCAGTGTGTTGTTTCACCCAACTAATGTTTTATATCTTAAGATTTACGAGATCTTCCACTATTTGGACAGCCCCTATACTTGCCGGAAAGAATAATCAAAATCAACGTGCAGATCACGTACTTGAATCGATAGTTTGAAGCTAATGTGTTACAGTTCGTTGAGTTCATTAACTTGCTTACGTTTAATGTTACATAAATTCCAACAATATTCGGGTAAGGTAGGCCATTTTTGCGTTTACTGAACATGCAATAAATTTTATTCAGGTTTCGAATAGTTACATATTCGTACTTCTCTAACCGGTTGCATTAAAAATATTTCATTTATTAAAGAGGTTCTTTAGTATCATACAAAATGACAGCGACTTCCTAACAACCTGAAAACATAAGTAGGTCGCAATAAATATGAATATATCCTTTACTTACAGATCCAAACGCATCTACGTTGATATCTATGAAACCACCAGCCGACAAGTAATGGGTCTTCTGACTAATTGCCATTATATGAAGTAAGGCTTTCTGCAAATGCACGTCATTTTTGTACCATTCGGAAACGTAAATCGCGTCCGATACGTCTGAAAACTTCATTATTCGTATGTTTGGTTAGGTTGTTTATGCGTTGGCATCAAGTGGGTAAGACGTTACCTCGAAAGCTATCTGCTCAGCTGGAAAAGTATAGTACGCGAATTGTCCGATAAAAAATAGAACCGAAAGCGAACCTTCGATGAAGCTTGCGGTAGACATCTGCCTAAAAATACACATTTATAGTGGTGAGGAGCGACGCTATTAAGGTTTCGGCAGAATATACCTTACAACGAAGTCAAATAAGATACCGCATGTTGAAATTAAAGTAGCGAAATAGTGGAATAGCAGCATAATAGAGTACATGCTCTTCATTCGAAAGAATATACTGAAAATGGTGAATATAAATAAAAATATATGTAATCTATTGCTTGTATAGGTATTACTTACACAAATAAAAACTGATGATGTCTTATGCAGTTGTTTATTGCTAGCGTAGACACGCAGGATCGTTTCCTTAAAATTTCCTGCAGTCTGCGCTTCAGCAGCTTCAATTGCAAAACCATATGAACACATAACGCGAGATAAATAAAGTCCATACCCAATACGACATTCATTCCAAAGCAGAAACAATAATAATGGCACAGCAATAGAATGGCTGCGACTGAAGGCGATCTGGGTATAACTGTTTCCATCAAATATATTTTCTTGACATTGAAAACGGGTTTTAGGAAATAGATATGCATTAGGATGACAGAGACTGTCACCATTCCCTTTTCGATATTTTTAATTATCGCATAAGTTCTATTGACAATTTGGACCATTCGATCGCTGAAGCGACGATAATCCCAAAACCGTTCTATTACGTCTTTGAAAATTTGTTCTATTATTGGTTTAGTTGTTATCAATATTCCATATTTCAAAATCAACTGAAAAATAATAGCATCCGCTTTTTAGAAATAACTGGTAGAATATAACATGATTATGAAGTGTTACGTAGAGTGGCTTGTAAGATAATTTCTTCCTTTTTACAATCAGTTAACGACAGTTTTCTTATTGCAATTATTCAGAAGTAAATCGTGCATAGCATAAAACCGTGTAGAATTTACAAAACATCTTATACATAAATGTACTTTAATATTTTAACTTTCATCAACGTCCACTGTATCTACTTAGTACAGTTTTTCAAAATATATTTAGTTAATTTAAGATTTTCTGGAAGTGTCGATGTTTCTTTAGCAGTATTAAATGGCTTACATGATACGATGATGACAGAAACCTTATTCGCTTAAGCACTTACAAAAGTATTCGTGTATCACTTACGAGGGCGACCTGAAATGTTTCCGGAATCGGCAATACAATAAGTGGAGGGCAACCTTCATTATGACAACTGTCTAAATTTCAGACGTCTACTCTAAATAGTTGTTGTTTAAGAGTGTGGTTTGTGTAGCAAGTCAGGCGGTTTCGCAAAAATGGATAAAATCAAATTTCGTGCAGTGGATGGTTGGAAAAACGGCCAAGGAAATTCGAAATATTTTGCTAGAGGTTTATGGCGGATGTACTCCATCATTTTCGGCCATCAACTTTTGGGTGGCCGCACAAACACAAAAAACCGCTACCAACGATAAAATGGTCGATAAGATTGACGATGACGTGTTAAGCGATCGTCGATTGAAGCTGAAAGAGATAGCGGAGAGCGCAGGCATCTCAGAAGAACACGTTGGCCATATCCTACACGAAATTTTGGGTATGAAAAAGCTATCGGCGCGATGGGTACCGCGCTTGCTCACACCGGAGGAAAAACGAATTCGGGCGGCCGTTTAGGCGGAGTGTCTGGCCAGGATGCAACGCAATCCAAGAGATTTATTCGTGCGTTTCGTAACAGTGGATGCGAGTTGGATCCACCACTACATACCGGAGACCAAGGACCAGTCGAAACAGTGGACTTTTCCGGGCGAATCGGCACAGACCGTTCCATCGGCTGGAAAGGTCATGCCGACCATTTTCTGGGATTCCCAACGTGTGATCCAGATCGACTATCTACAGAAGCGAAAGACGATCACGGGGCAATATTACAGCGAAGCAGTATTGAAGGAGAAACGGCTTCGTTTGCAGCGGAAAAAAAGTGCTTTACCACCATGAAAATGCACCGACCCATTCGTCCACCATCGTCATGTCCAAATTGAACGAGTTGCGCTACGAATTAGTCTCTCATCCTCCATATTCACTGCACCCAGCCCCCAGCGACTTTTTCCTATTCCTGAACCGCATATTTGAAAATGTGTGTCGATCTTCAAGGAGATTACACCGAAAAATAAAAAACCTCACCAATACCACGTTTTTCTTGTCGATTCCGGAAACATTTCAGATCACCCTTGTACATTGTCTCTATGGCGATTCAAATCTTTGCGAAATTTATTAAAAGAAATCGTATACGCCAAATCTGGGATAAATATTCAACATGTTTCATTTAAGTAGTTAGTTAAACTAACATTTTTCGAAGGATTTTGGTGGCCAATGTTTAGAAACTGCTAGTTACTGTACTAATTTAGAACATTTAAGTTGAAGAAGTAAATATAGATATTTTATTAAAATCATTGTTACCCTTGGGCAATGGAGTGAAAGCAACCTACACAAACATTTGAACGTGCGGAAGCTCAAAAGCTAGCTGTTGGATAGTGCAAAGGAATAATCAATAAATTGAACTTATGTAGTGGAAATTTATTCTACAAGTCTAAAAAAAGTTCACCGCTCGAGCTATGTTAAACTTAACTCAAACTAACAAAAGTTATTTTTCGCAGTATTGCGCGTTTGTTCAGTTTCGTTGCTACTAACTTGATTAATCGAAAATCAGCGAACATTCCCAGGTATAGCAGTAAACTCCACTCACACAAATTTATTAATTATGCGGAACGCAGCGTTTCGAGAGCACGTGGGCTCTTATTGTCAACCGTGTCACCGACTGAAAGTAAAAACTATATCACACATGCAAATTATTTTCTACGCAGGCTCTAAAATTTCTAAAACATATAACTATTTACAATCTACTCGGTGGTCTAATGCCTTTTTCGGGAAGGGATGGACCGAAAGCGAACCGTATCTTTAACAGGGCCTATGGTAATAAATCAATCAAACTCGAGTGTGCATTTGGGGGTGGTTCTCTGTTCAATAAGTTTCCGTTCTTTTTCATACATATCGTTTCGTACGCGTCTAATTCCCTATACGAGTTTACGTTTTTAAGTAGTGTCAGATTTTTTTAAATCAATCTTATGTCCGGATTTTACCATATGCTCTGCTACGCTTGATAGTTCAGGTTTGTCGAAACGATAGTGTCTAATATGTTCTTTGAACCTCGTTTCGATACTCCTTCTTGTTTGTCCAATATAAACTTTCTCACAATCATTGCATGCGATTTGGTATATTCCAGACCTTTTTATCATCTCCGGCTTATCTTTGGGATTCCCTGAGAGATTCTTTAGTTTGCATGTGTGATACAGTTTTTACTTTCAGTCGGTAACACGGTTGACAATGAGAGCCCACGTGCTCTCGAAACGCTGCGTTCCGAATAATTAATAAATTTGTGTGAGTGGAGTTTACTGCTATACCTGTGAATTGTACATCCACACAGTCCTTGCAATCGTCACAGTGAACAATGATTGGTATATTGCAATTTATTTGCCGGAAAACATTTATCAAATACGAAAAAGTAACTCAAATCGTCCATGTCCATATTATCGTTAAAGCTGTAGTAAATAGGCAGTATCAATCTTTAGCAAAGTTAAAAAGACAAAGTTATGTCACATGCTACGATAATTATTGTTATAACAAATAAAATTGCAAATTTCTGTAACAAAACATCTACATTGAATTTGCCCTTGCTACGAAGAAATCTAATTACATTTGCGTACGAAATAAAGCAATAATCGAAAAAGAACAAAATATCACCTAAGTTCCATAATTTCTCCTTTTAATACATGTACACCACTTAAAATACTTACATGCGCTAAATACAATACGGACTGCATCGTCTTTATATACATTTCGCCTTTCGCGTGAAATAAATTCGAGAATACGAACGCCAGACTTAGCGACATTGCGATGAAATTAACGACACGTAGTAGCCATAATCTCGCAGACGTTTTGCGTCGAGTTTCACCGATAAATTGAAACAATGTGATACTGATTTCGGTCATATCAATTTTCGAAAAATTCTCCATCTATCTGGTTCTATTACTTAATCAATACCTTTCTCTGGAGTGGACGTCGCAAGACTGCGAAGTTAGACGTTTCTGACGGTGCGATGATTACTGCTTTATTGTACGAATAATTTATCAAGTGTAATCACGGCGATGCTTTCGGTGATAGCAAATAATCTAACATAATAATCTTGTTAGTAAAAACAACGAAGTATACATTCTAAACTAGGGTATAGACTCTAGACAATATTATAGCGTAGGTAATCTATCTCAACGAATTAAAAAACAAATTGGCAAGTACTTTCACGTAATATGTGGACTAAATACCTGGGTAAGTCGTCCATATTTTTGTTTCAAAACGAATGCTGGTGGAATATATTACGGTTGATTGCGATCAAAATAAAATTATTCGCCAAAAACTGCGTTATGCCAATTAACGTTGACGGTCTCGATTTTTTAAAGTTACGGTGGCCACATGTCCAGCAAAACGGTAGACCGAATTTGTTTTGGTCTAGTTCAGTTAAGTGCAGAATTATAAGTTAAAGAATTTTAGATCTCGGAAATAACACATGGGCTGAAAAATTCCAGACCTAACAAAGAAAACACGTTTTTTTTTGGTTCAAAATTAGCTCTATTCATCAACGTAATCTCCATCAAGAGCAACGCAATCATTCCAGCACCGCTCTAACATTTCAATACCACTTTTGTAGAACGATTTATCTTTTGCCTCAAAATAGGCCTCAGTTTCAACGATAACCTCTTCATTCGTGCGAAATTTCTTACCGGCGAGCATTTTTTTGAGGTTTGCGAACAGCCAATACTCGCTGGGAGCCAAATCTGGTGAATACGGTGGATGTGGGAGCAATTCGAAGTTCAATTCATGTAGTTCTGCCATTGTTTTGATTGACTTGTGACACGGTGCGTTGTCTTGATGAAACATTTTTTTCTTTGCCGTATGCGGTCGTTTCTTTGCAATTTCGGCCTTCAATCGCTCCAATAACGCTATATAATATTCACTGTTGATGGTATTTCCTTTCTCAAGATAGTCGATGAATATTACACCACGCACATCCCAAAGTACCGAGGCCATAACCGTCCTAGCCGATTGTTGTGCTCTCGGGCGCTTTGGACGAGGTTCACCAGTTGCTGTCCACTCAGATGACGATCGTTTTGATTCCGGAGTGAAGTGATGGATCCATGTTTCATCCATTGTCACATATCGACGCAAAAATTCCTGTTTGTTACGTTTAAACATGGCCAAACACTGCTCAGAATCATCAACACGTTCTTGTTTTTGGTCAACAGTGAGCAAACGCGGCACCCACTTTGAACAGAGCTTTCTCATAGTCAAATGCTCATGCAATATAAAGCCAATACGTTCTTTTGATATCTTTACGATGTCAGCTAACTCACGCAACTTCACTTTTCGATCATTCAAAACGATTTTGTGGATTTTTTTCATGTTTTCTGGTGTTACCGCCTCATTTGGACGTCCACTGCGTTCTGCATCATCGGTGTCTCTACGAACCACGTTTGAAGTCAGCAAACCAACGTTTTATTGTTGTTTCTGATGGAGCGGAGTCCCCATAACACTTTTCAAGCCATTGCTTCGCTTGAACGATATTTTTTCCCATCAAGAAGCAGTGTAAAATTAAAACACGAAATTGTTTTTGATCCATTGTTTTGAAAATAACAAAAGTAGCATGACTCTTAGCACAATAACTCACAAACTAATGAATAGAATATCATGAAATTTTAACAGCTGTCTTTTGAAGGTTAGTACTAACTGAGAGAAAGGTGACTGCAATAAAACAAGCGTCATCTATGTGTTAGGCCCGGGACTTTTCAGCCCATGTGTTATTTCCCGCAGCACTCATACGAATTCAATTCATAATTTCGCACCATTCAGTGCATTCTAGGAAATGAGCGTTAATTAATAATTTTTGAATACTTTAGCTTTTACGTAAAAAAACCTATTTAAACTTTACATATTCAATATAATTTATTTCCTTCCAGAATCCACATTTCAAAAGTGAAACGTGTAAAAAACAAAAAGCAACTGTACATTTATATTCCATATTGTCTTTAATTAATCTGCACTATCTACTTAAGTGTTAATTCTTATCTAGTTGATTTCGTTCATTCGGCACATGGCAAAGACATCTCAAAGTCACGCAGAATGAAAAATAAAATAATCTTGTAGATCCCTGTAATAGAAGGATATCGTATATTTGCAATTAAATAATTTTCTTGCTGCATACTTAGGAACGCGAAGGAATTTACACCAACGTCTAAAACGCAACAGCTAATATAGCAGAAGTGGTTTTCCTTCAAGGAAACGCTGCGTCTATAACCAGATAGGAGTAGACGGATCATTTCGCATACGTCTGAAATCTTTGAGAAACTTTAGATCGTATGCGGTTATCCTATCAAAGACAACTTACTTCGGAAAATCCTTGTCCGATTGGTAAGCTGCAATATGATAGCTGCCCAATGAAAAACCTACAAAAGTTAGTTCATTTTGAAATAAGTAACTACTTCTGGAAGAATTAGCAAGAAGAATTAGAAAAGTTTTGTAAACGAAAGAAGGTTGTTGGTTTTGTGTAGGTTCATATCAAAATATAAGAAAATAAGAAAGGGGGCCTCGCAGTATCTCTTGTTTTACTAGGAAAAAAAAATTTCACGTCAGCACTAAGTCGTTGAATCGATTCAATCCGTGCATTTAATATCGAGGCTTACCTAATGATCGGATCAAATATCGCACTACAATCCTTATATACGCTTTCTGTATAGTGGAACAGCAATTCAAATGAATGCAACCTTTCCATTCGCGAAAGCAGGCTGAAATGCGTAATTATATTACAAGTCTAAACGTTCAGGACTTTAAGATTCGAATAGCAAATTAGTATAACTTACGTGTGCAGAAAGTGATGCCGCCTTATTAAATTGCTTATTATAGATAATTCGAAATTGGAAGAGAAGTATCTTTTCAGTGCGTTTCTAGTCTTTCGTTCTAATTGTCTCTGTTCCAGCGCCACGCGAATATTGAACGAAAAATATGTACAAAGTACCTCCAGCACTGCGTCCGGTTCCAAACACGCCGTGCAATACCCGCCTACGATAGAGACAGGCTTCCAAATAAAATAGAGAGGAATTCCAACTATCTTTTTCCATATTTGTCTGGCACGATTGCAAGTTCTCTGGATCTTTTCCATTATTTTAGCTTTGAGATAGCGATAATCTAAGTATTGCATTAGTGCCTTTGTAGTTGTTACCCATACATATCTTAGACTTAGCTAAAAGTTTTAATAAGTTTTTATATTTAAGAAAAAATTTTTTTTAATGAAAGATAAATATTTAGGTTAAGTAGTTGCTTGTAGTACTGAAATAACTTCGTTACAGTGCGAATGAAATATGCAGAAAATAACTGAGTAACAAAGAAAACAAATTTCCTTGCCATTTCCATCACATCATAAATTCCTAGGAGGAAAAGCAAGGAAAAAACAACAGTGGAGCCGAGACCAGGTCGTGCCGGACCTTCTGAAAGAAGTAAAAGGGTGCTTGTGCGCGAAGTGTTAAGAGAACCGCGAAAAAGTACAGCTGAGCTTGCGGCAACTTCACAGAAAAATCAGCGCACCGTTCTGCGATACCTCCACAGTGTGGGGATGTATAAAAGGGTAGCAAAGAAAAAACCTCTCGTTACGGCGTTTCAAAAACGGCGCCGAATGGCTTGGGCAATCGAAATGCGGACCAAGCCCGAAGAGTTTTGGCGGTCTGTCATTTTTTCAGGCGAAAGCAGATACTGCCAATTCAGTAATAGTAGTCGTACGTGGGTATGGAGACGTTCGTCACAGCAACTGGACGACAAAATTTTACATCAGACGGTGAAATACGGCGGTGTGAACATCATGGTGTTGGGCGCGATATTGTATGGTGGAAGATCGCAATTAGTAATCTGCGACGGAAATATAAATGCGGCAAAATATATCCAAACATTAACAGAAGGACTACTACCGATATTCGACAACGCCATTTTATCTAAAGAAGACGCCACTTTTATGGAGGATGGAGCACCCTGCCACAAAGCAAGAACAACAACCGCATGGAAAGAGGAACAGGGGATTCGGATTTTACCATGGCCAGGCCAATCACCAGACATGAATCCGATGGAGAATGTTTGGCACATAATCCAGACAAATATGACGAAACGACCCCGAAAACCCAGCAATAAGGAAGAACTCGTGGCGGCTGTTACAGAAGAGTGGTTAAATATTCCATCATTTAATAGATTCTATGCCACGACGACTCGCAGCACTTCACGCAAGTAAAGGTGGATCGACAAAATATTAGTCTAATTTAAAAATTTTAAAATATTTTGTGTATATAACGAGAATAGAATCTTTTTTTAATTAGTAAGTGTCTATTTTATTCAGTCACCCTAGTGTATTTATTTAATATATTTTGGTAAAATTTAGGCGATGCTGATGATGAATATGGTGAACGTTTGTATCAGGATCGTATAAAGAACGTTATTAGGCCATGTAGGTTAGCTAAATCCTGGCAGCGAGAAGATATATGATAAGAACAAGTTTTTAATTACTTACCACCGTAGCGTCGTTACGCCAGAAATATTTAATATTTTGCTATTTGGTAAACCTGACGTGCCAGGTGAAATTTGTTTTTAGTATTACTACTATTAAATTCGCATAACAACATTGTATGTACATTTAATAAAGTAAATAATAATAATAAGGAAATATTTTAATTTTTATATATAAGTTCTCGCTGCAGATTAAGAAGATATAAAAAAAATGTAAGCTATTTCATAAAAGCTGTGTGGAGAAGCTAGTTCTATTCATTGTTGTAGAATTTAAAGGTAAATGCTGACAAATACTACATAAAAATCTATCACTGCGAGTGATGCTATAAATAAAAACGACTTAATGTTCCAGAGTTAAGAGTAAAACAAACCGTCGCAAATAATCAATGCAAATAATATTACAACGATTGAAATTAGAGAAAGAATTATGTGTACTTTCTTTGTACTTACATGCGATAAATAAAATACGACAATAAAAAAGATAGTCTCTGCTTTCGTATAGAGTATGTTTGGTAAAGTCTCCGCGTTGTAATCCAGTAAACAAAATAATCTTTCAACAATAGAACTCTCGCGTAACATTTTCATTTTGTATAGATACTTCAGAGCGAGCGAGGCATACGTACTCACTGTATGATGGGTGTGCAGAGACTGGACTAAACACTATGGTGGCCTGTAATCGAAACAATTGATGAGACCGCGAGCTTATTCTTGTAATAATGGCGCATAATGAGAAAGCTATTTTCCTTCATTATTGCAACTGTAAATAAATGTATGCAGTTTAATCAACCAGATTATTTTTTTAAACGATTAATTAATAATTTGCTATTATAATTGCAGTAATATTATTATGAAATATTCTTTTTCTTATTTTAAAAAATAACTTTCAAAGTTACCGTATTTATAATAAATATTGAAGGATGTCGTGTATATTTTTGATAAAAGAAATTGTACGTATACAATATCTAAAATGTTAGATATTCATATGTATTCGGATTAAGCATATATGTACATCTACAATAGACAAATATATTTAGTATAAAGACATATATATATATATATATATATATATATATATATATATATATATATGTATATATATATATATATATATGTATATATATATATATATATATATATATATATATATATATATATATCCGTATGTGTGTCTTATTCGTTTGTGATATTTTGTTTCAAAGAAATAACAATCAGAATTCAAACCTCTTCTATATTTCTTACAAACTTGCTATAACATTTTTAAAAAATACTTAAATGAAAAGTTTGGGAGGCTGTATTACACATATTATTGCAACCTTTTTTTAGCAGTAATAACATGTGATTGGAGAAACGTTAACATGTTAATAAATATGCCAGAATTTATTTTCCTATTCCTTATTTAACACGTTTCTTATTATAGCGTAGAAGGAAAACGTCTTCTTGATCATCTAAAATTATGTAGACTTTGTTATTTAGTTCCTATTCTTATCCTGCAGATAAAATTGCTGGTGAAGTACGTTCCAAATTATAATGCTGCACATACAGTGCAGGTGCCTATTAAAAAAGTATTTACGCCATCACAAATAAAGAATAAAAATATGTGAGTCCAGGCATATGGAGATTATTCATAAATATATACGAGAGCCGTTCAGAAAGTAAAAAGGTTTTGTTTTCGCACGTGATCGTTACACGTATTCCAATACGGTTGATTACTGCTTAGCTGTACGGCTTTAAAATGCGTAACAAAATTGACGATCCCGCCTAGGGTTAGGTACGCAGTATTATCCGCTTTTTAAACGCTTATAAAGTTCGACCTATTTATGGACGGATAACTGCGGTTTAGGGTAATGCCATAAACCAAGAGCCAGTTAGGAAGTGGTGTATCATGTTTAATGGCTGTGCCCGGGCCGGCCTTCAGTAGTGACTGACGCACTCAAAGCTAGGATTGAAACAAAAATCTGAGAAAATAAGAGTTTCACGATAAGGAAACTGCACTCATTCTTTCCAAAAATTTTAAGAACCGTGTTGTACCGAATTGTTAGTGCGGATCTGGGGTATAATAAAGTGTGAGCCAGGTGGGTTCCTTGAATTTTATTAGACGAACACGAAACCAAACGAATGACAGCTGCATCGACATTTCTCAGTCACTATGACAAGGACAAGTTTTGAATTACATTGTCGCTCGTAATGTGACTTGGATTTCACGGTTCATACTAGCACCAACAAAGCACCAATCATCCGCAATCTCCAACGAAACCGAAAAAATCAAAACAAATTTTGAGCACCAGGAAGATTATGGCTACGATGTTTTGGGATCGTAAGAGTGTCCTGCTTAACGACTACGTGCCTAGAGGTGAGACCATAAGTGCAGCGAGGGATACTACGCAGTGGAGTCACCCCTCTTCATAATAATGCACGTCCGGATGCAGCGGGAGTGACCCAGGACTTGCTTCGACAGTTTCGGTGGGAAATTTTTCAAGCCCCAAGTAATTTTCACTTACTCCTCAAATTGAGGGATTTTTTGAGTGGCCAACGCTACAGAAGCGATGATGAATTTGAAGAAGCCGTTAATCATTGGTTCAACAACTTAGAGGCAACTGAGTATGCAGAAGGCATGCAGGAATAGTAAAGCTGATAAAATGATACGACAAGTGCCTAAATTTTAACAATGATTAAAAGCGTTCCTTACTTTCTGAATGGCCCTCGTATAAATATTGGACTACATTTTGCACAGTCATTTTTTTCCATAAATTATATGAAACTTAAAGTAAAAACTATTATGAAATCTAATCAGCTTGTGTACAAAAAATTAATATTAATTCCCTCATATCTTTCCAAGTTGGATCACATATTTTATAGGTAATTCAAATTTGTGTTTATATCACATACAGATTATACTCGTATTAGTACAATAACCCGAGCCATAATTTGAAACGTACTTTATACATACCATTGCGAAGGTCTCCATATTGATCTCCATTAAGCCTGCCCCTGAAAAGTAGCGAGTACGTTGAGATCCCAGCATGACGATCCTAAGCATGTTTTGGATAAGTGACGCCTTATCGTACCACTTCGATTCGTATATCGCATCCGAGACGTCCGACAGCTGACGAGTAAATATTTTGCACGGTAACAGATGCTTTACAAAAGTTTAAACTTTAAACTCACTTCAAACGCCACCTGATCAGCCAGAAATGTATAAGAGGCGAATTGCAAGATTAGAAAGAGTATGCATAGGAGTTCGGTAGTGTTGGTCGTCAAATTTGCATTTCTGAAAACGTCATTATTAGTGCATCGAACGTTTTCTACAGCGGCATGTGTATAAAACGTTCTCACCTAGCTAAAACGAATAAATTACTGCACGTCGTGAATATGGTGACAAAATAGTGGAGGAGAAATAAGGCGGAATAGATCCTTTGCATTTGAGAAAACGTACTGAAAAGAAAGAGATATATATACATTTTCATTACCCAGCCTTACCTAGAAGGTGTGGTTTCTTTATGGCTTAATAAGGTTTGGAGGTAAAACGGCAAGGCGGGACTTGACTCTATTGCCGGTTGGCTCTTTTATTAATACGATTTACTCGAGCACGATTGGATGTTCTAACACATGGGCCGAAAAGTCCCGGACCTAACATAGAAAACACGTTCTTTTGGTTCAAAATTAGCTTTATTCATGAACGTAATCTCCACCAAGAGCAACGCAATCATTCCAGCGTCGCTCTAACATTTCAATACCACTTTTGTAGAACGATTTACATTTTGCCTCAAAATAGCCCTCACTTTCAGCGATAACCTCTTCATTTGTGCGAAATTTCTTACCGGCAAGCATTTTTTTGAGGTCTGCGAACAGCCAGTAGTCGCTGGGAGCCAAATCTGGCGAATACGGTGGATGTGGGACCAATTCGAAGTTCAATTCATGTAGTTTTGCCATTGTTTTGATTGACTTGTGACACGGTGGGTTGTCTTGATGAAACAATTTTTTTTTCTGTGCAATTTCGGCCTTCAAACGCTCCAATAATGCTATATAATATTCACTGTTGATAGTATTTCCTTTCTCAAGATAGTCGATGAATATTACACCACGCACATCCCAAAATACCGAGGCGATAACCTTTCCAGCCGATTGTTGCGCTTTCGGGCGCTTTGGACGAGGTTCACCAGTTGCTGTCCACTCAGACGACGATCGTTTTGATTCCGGAGTGAAGTGATGGATCCATGTTTCATCCATTGTCACATATCGACGCAAAAATTCCGGTTTGTTACATTTAAACATGGCCAAACACTGCTCAGAATCATCAACACGTTCTTGGTTTTGGTCAACAGTGAGCAAACGCGGCACCCACTTTGAACAGAGCTTTCTCATAGTCAAATGCTCATGCAATATAAAGCCAATACGTTCTTTTGATATCTTTACGATGTCGGCTAACTCACGCAACTTCACTTTTCGATCATTCAAAACGATTTTGTGGATTTTATTGATGTTTTCTGGTGTTACCGCCGCATTTGGGCGTCCACTGCGTTGTGCATCATCGGTGTCTCTACGACCACGTTTGAAGTCAGCAAACCAACGTTTTATTGTTGTTTCTGATGGAGCGGAGTCCCCATAACATTTTTCAAGCCATTGCTTCGCTTGAACGGTATTTTTTCCCATCAGGAAGCAGTGTAAAACTAAAACACGAAATTGTTTTTGATCCATTATTTTGAAAATAACAAAAGTAGCGTGACTCTTAGCGCAATAACTCACAAACTAATGAATAGAATATCATGAAATTTTAACAGCTGTCTTTAGAAGGTTAGTACTAACTGAGAGAAAGGTGACTGCAATAAAACTAGCGTCATCTATGTGTTAGGCCCGGGACTTTTCAGCCCATGTGTTACACTTGCACAAGAGTGGTAGATGGTTTCGCGTCCGAAATAATTCTTCGCGATGATCGGTATGTTTGATTGCCATAAGTTGATCACATTGGCATTTTTTAAATTATACCCGAGCGCACATGTGCGAGGTAGGTGCCATAAATTCTCGGCCTGGCAAGCTTATACAGGTTCAAGCGTGTTCAAAGTTGTTGAAGTTAGCAGTATGACCAACCTCTTTAAAACGTCGAACGCAGTAATTCTCGATCACCAACATTTAAGACGAGAATGTATTCCAGATTTTCAATATTTAATATCCTTTTATATGTTTCTCAATTTCAAATGTTGGTTGATTTTGTTCAACAAAGTCTGTCGTTACATAATTAGAAACGACCGAAAGTTTCAGAAAAGTTATTTTTACTTACGTCAATAGAAATTGATGGTAAGATATGCACAGTTTTATTCCCCCTTCGAAGCTGTCATCGCGACGTCGTATCACGCGTTCTAGACGGAATCTTAGCAGCCTTGTCTGTACCACCATATGAACGCACAACGCTAGGTAGGTCAAATCACAAATCGCGATGATCAAGATCCCGATACCGATCGAGTAAAACTGACACAGGCAAAGGACGGCGTCGAACACGAACGATTCTGGAACGGCGGTGTACATGGGAAACAGGTAGGTGGCGTTGAAAGACGGCCGTAGGAAGAACAAGCAAACAATAGCGAAAGTCGCCGATGGTTCCGCAATTTGGCAGAACCTCACCATCTTGAAGTATTTCTCGATTGTATTGCAAACTGGTCGAGGCAAGCGTCGGTAATTCCAGAATTCGTTCGTGGATGCGCCGAACAACATTTGCAGATCAGGTTTGTAGTACATCAGGTGGACATATTTTAAAAGAATCTGAAAATAATTGCGTAAGAAGTATAGCCTATGTACCTGTTAGGTGCTCACATGCGAGAACATGATGAAAGATTGCAATGTTTTGACGAACACCTCGCCGTTTATGACGAGGAAATTCTTACAAACAAAATAAATAGCGAATATCAGTGTCGCGCAGTTGAAAATACGAAAGAATACCAATTTTCTCGTCGTACTACAACTGTTTTCGCCAATGAATTTCATCAGTAGAACGCTAGCGTATAATATGTTTTTTTCAGATAAGCTCTCCATGGTTGTCTGTAATGAAGTGCTCGGCACTAAGGTGGGAGTACTAGTGGGGGTACACGCTGAATAATGCGTAATTTTCGTCGATTTACCTTAATAACGTGTTTAACTATGTACATGTAATCTGCATAATGGATTTGATCAGTAGTTGTTTTAAAAATTTTTACATAGGTATAGTAATGAATATGTATATATATATATATATATAATATAACAAATCACTTAGGGATCTACATGCATATATTCATAAAACTGGAGATAAACTTCCTTAGAGATAAATACATAGTTTCTGCGAGTTTAAATCATAATTTCTCGCGGTTAATGGTTAAAAATAGTTAATTTTTTTTGATTTGCGGCGATTTTGTTAACGTTTCTAATTTCAAAATTGGACGCTACTCTGTATATGAAGGAAATGTGGCCAATCTGCATTTAGATTTGATTCGAAAGGCAGATGTTCATAAAACCAGTAATACCAGGACTTGAAGTAGAATTTATACAAGCATAAAGTAAAAAAATACAAATACATACTGAGTAAACAGAATATTGTACATTGAAAATCTGTGAGTGTTACACCACAACATTGATAGAAAAATGTTACTTGAATAGTAGTCTCGACAAAGAGGGGCAAGTTTCAGTGCTGTGCGGAAAACAACGTGGAGAGGTGAAGCGCGCGGTACGCAGAATCGAGTACCCGTACCAAAGCACGCTTGTTCAGTATTATTCGACTGGTCGTCGTGAGCGCACTAACTTGGTAATAAAACAATTTTCCGCGATAATAAATTATTAACTTTCAAATTAAAGGTCATCTTTTTAATTACACTCCTAAATGAAAAAAGAGGACTAACCTCGCAGTATATCAAAGTTTATTCGAATAACGACTATCGGTCCCGCGTAGCTAACGTGTATTCTCAGGTCTGGACGATCCAGAAAATGACTGTAGAATGAAACGGATTCACACGATAGTTATAATTAACATAATTGCCGAGAATTTATGGCGCCTACCCCGTGTATACATCGTGCATATGTACACTACCGCTCAAAAGTGTTTAGGCACTGTCACTGACGGCAAAAATGTATAAAAACTCAGCAAAAATATTAATAATATTTATTTTTTATGTACAGATACACGTACATGAATAACGATATATTAAATAAATGTGAAAATTAAAACGTTAAATTTAAATTTTGCTTTCATCTATGTGACCTCCTCTTGATTTAATAATTGCGGCACACGATCGAGGCATTCTCGCAATAAGTTTTGCCAGAGTTTCTTGTGTTATTGAGGTCCAACTCGATTGCAATATGTTCCACACGTCAGTAGCTGATGTCGGAGACGATTTCCGTACTTCCCGATCTAGTTCTTTCCATAGTAACTCGATTGGATTCAAGTCGGAGATGTGGAGAGGCCATTCCATAATTTTGAGAGTTCTTTCCTCTTCTAAATGGCGTAAATAGTGTTTACATAATTTAAAGGAATGTTTTGGGTCATTATCTTGCTGGAAGATAAAATTTTGACCCAAAACTCGAATTCCGGAAGGTATTGCGTGGTTCTCCAAAATTTCGCGGTAGCCTTCTTTTTTTTAATATACCGTCGTTCTCTACACTAGTGCCAGCAAAACAGCCCCAAATGATGATAGAACCTCCACGATGCTTCACGGTAGCAGCAATACACTCTTCTCTGGCACGTTCACCCACAGATCTTCTCTTATGAATATGCGTCTTCGGGTTTCGAACAGCTCGAATTTGGACTCATCCGTCCATAGGACGTTGTTCCACTCTTCTATGGTCCAGTGTTCATGTTCACGAGCCCATTTAAGTCGCTTTTGCTTCTTTTGTTTGCGTAGTAATGGCTTTTTCATCGCAATACGTCCATGGAGCTCGGCTTTGTGAAGGCGACGTTTGACTGTAGAAACACTGACTAGTTTTTGGCGACCAACATTTAATTCTGCTGTGATTTCCGGGACTGTTTTGCGTCTATTTAACTTGCTGGTAACCACTATTCTGCGATCATCTGCAGATGTTGTAGCTTTTGGCCTTCCACTTCGTCTTTTATTAAGAAAACTGCCAGTTTCCTGATATTTTTTTACGTTATAGTCAACCGTAGCGTGGTGTATTTTCATTTTTTTGGCAATTTGTCGATTACTTATGCCACTTTTATGGTAAGCTGTTATAAGCGCACGTGTTTGCGAACTAATTTCTTGTCGCGGAGGCATTTTAAAAAATTGTCACACGATATTTCGCTCACGACGTGAATAGAGTAAATACCACACTGCAACTGACCATAGGTTACAGATTTCACTATAATCTTCCAGGAAGGTAATTTAAACATTATTACCTACAATCTAACAGATGACTAAATTTACCCAGTAAATCCAGAGGGATTGTTATTGTAATTGCACCGCAATAAACAGTTTATAGTAATCCGACCAAGTGCAGGTAAATGATAGTAAACCTTATGCGATATAATGGGTGTTTATCTTACTGAACTACATTTCAAATACGTATTTCAGTTTATAACAAATTTTTTTTTTTGTAAACATAATACTATATGAATAATCTATGAAAACAGGGGTGCCTAAACACTTTTGAGCGGTAGTGTAAATGCCGAAGTACAATAACATAGCAGGCAACGAAAGAGGTAGCAAGGAAAGGTTTTGAAATTACCTTCACTAGAACTGAAGTGAACAACAAAAATTTCGCACGAATGAAGAGGTTATCGCTGAAACTGGGGCCTATTTTGAGGCAAAAGATAAATCGTTCTACAAAAGTTGTATTTAAATGCTAGAGCGGCGCTGGAATGATTGCGTTGCTCTTGATGGAGATTACGTTGATGAATAAAGCTAATTTTGAACCAAAAAAAAAACGTGTTTTCTTTGTTAGGCCCGGGACTTTTCAGCCCATGTGTTATGTTTCTTCGATTTTTCATCTCCAATATGGTATTTCTATTAACAACGAATGAAGATTACAAGAATTGAGGACAAAAACACCTTGCTGTGAGAGTGCTTTGATTTTACTGCATTCTCTTCTACATAATAATTGCCTCTCTGTTGCGAAGCTACCAAGTTTTATAATGTTTTCAAACCAATTTTATTTTATATACGAAATTAATCAAACCCTTTCATTTTCAGCATTGTTCTATATACAAAAGAAACGAAATTCCTTGCCTCTGCAGGGCTATATTTCTGTATACGTGACGTTATGCGGAACATCTCTGTTTCTTTAAAAGAGAAAGCAAGTACTTCCAAACTGTTCCCTGAAAGCTTAAAAGTCAGCTAACACTTCAACTATTGTAATCAATTATTTTCTAAATAATAAAAAAAGTTACTGTCTAAAATAAAGGAGATATTTACGCTATGATATGAATTCAAATTTGAAAGTAACGATAAACCATGATTTGGACGAATATATCTAACATTATTTTCTGGAAGAGGTAGAGTGATTTTGTTAAATTAAAAAAAAATCTCCCCTTGTTAGTAAATGCAATATTTTAAACAAAAGAATACAGTTGAATTAAAAAGTAGGAGGCTTTGGATTTCCTCATTACGATATGGAAATAATATTCGCACCGTCTAACCTCTAATCATTCTAACGACTGTAATTGGTTGCGACCGAAAATTTCAGTAATTGATTAGCGTTAAGTGCCGTACCTGTGTATGTATATGGTTTACCTCGGCAGTATCTCGCTAGTTGCGATGGACGACTTGCCGAGGATTAATATGATCAAGCTGAGCGTCGATCTATTCAAGTTCGTCGGCGAGGCCAAACGTAACACGTCTCGGAAGCTGTTATGCTTTCGCGTATTCACAGCCAGCACAATGCTGATATCGTTGTACTTCATTTTCGTGAATTTATTCTTCGTAAAGGGGGCGATGTACGTTCAAGCGTTACAATCTCTCGTGCTGTTCACCCACGTAAGTTAAAGATTTCGCTTATTTTATCCGCAAGCTGTAGATATATCGCGTATTAGCTTATTATAAATTATACGCTCCTCTTTCTTTAAAGAGTTCGTACATAAGAATATCAACAGTTAATCAATCGGGGTACAAATATGGCTTAAATAGAAGAATATTTAAAAGTCACCGGCGATTTAGGTGTGCAATTATTTAATAATAATCTCACTCGTTATATCTAACACATGGGCTGAAAAGTCCCGCGCCTAACACATAGATGACGCTGGTTTTATTGCAGTCACCTTTCTCTCAGTTAGTACTAACCATTAAAAAGACAGCTGTTAAAATTTCATGATATTCTATTCATTAGTTTGTGAGTTATTGTGCTAACAGTCACGCTACTTTTGTTATTTTCAAAACAATGAATCAAAAACAATTTCGTGTTTTAATTTTACACTGCTTCTTGATGGGAAAAAATACCGTTCAAGCGAAGCAATGGCTTGAAAGTCTTATGGGGACTCCGCTCCATCAGAAACAACAATAAAACGTTGGTTTGCTGACTTCAAACGTGGTCGTAGAGACACCGATGATGCAGAACGGAGTGGACGTCCAAATGACGCGGTAACACCAGAAAACATGAAAAAAATCCACAAAATCGTTTTGAATGATCGAAAAGTGAAGTTGCGTGAGTTAGCTGACATCGTAAAGATATCAAAAGAACGTATTGGCTTTATATTGCATGAGCATTTGACTATGAGAAAGCTCTGTTCAAAGTGGGTGCCGCTCACTGTTGACCAAAAACAAGAACGTGTTGATGATTCTGAGCGGTGTTTGGCCATGTTTAAACGTAACAAATCGGAATTTTTGCGTCGATATGTGACAATGGATGGAACATGGATCCATCACTTCACTCCGGAATCAAAACGATCGTCATCTGACTGGACAGCAACTGGTGAAACTCGTCCAAAGCGCCCGAAAGCACAACAATCGGCTGGAAAGGTTATGGCCTCGGTATTTTGGAATGTGCGTGGTGTAATATTAATCGACTATCTTGAGAATACAAATACCATCAACAGTGAATATTATATAGCGTTATTGGAGCGTTTGAAGGCCGAAATTGCAAAGAAACGACCGCATATGGCAAAGAAAAAATGTTGTTTCATGAAGACAACGCGCCGTGTCACAAGTCAATCAAAACAATGGCAAAACTACATGAATTGAACTTCGAATTGCTCCCACATCCACCGTATTCGCCAGATTTGGCTCCCAGCGACTACTGGCTGTTCGCAGACCTCAAAAAAATCCTCGCCGGTAAGAAATTTCGCACGAATGAAGAGCTTATCGCTGAAACTGAGGCCTATTTTGAGGCAAAAGATAAATTGTTCTACAAAAGTGGTATTGAAATGTTAGAGCGGCGCTGGAATGATTGCGTTGCTCTTGATGGAGATTACGTTGATGAATAAAGCTAATTTCGAACCAAAAACCGTGTTTTCTTTGTTAGGTCCGGGACTTTTCAGACCATGTGTTACATGTGACGAAAAATTCGTGGTATACAACAATTAAACTTTACTGACGCTTAACTCGGTTTTTAAGGATCGTCGTACTACTTGAAAACAATTTTGAGAACCCTTAATGGAGAGAATATTACGATTCAAACGTTATGATAAAAGGACATAATTTCTTTGAGGCTAGTGTTGATGTCAGCCATCAGACTTTTCGATATTGTATTCCGATAATCCGGACGACTATTCAAAAAAAAAATAAGTGTACGAGCCGAAGATATTGGTAACGTAAGGCTGGACAGTTTTCAAGGAAGTTTGCAAATTGGAAAATTGAAATTGTATGGCCATATATAGACCCTGTCCAATCTTTTATTCGTAATATCGTTATCTACAGGTAAAATATGAAGAAAACGATTTTCTTCGCCAAATAACCGAGCGCACATTTGTGTCTATACGATGGAATTTCATTTTAGAAAATCCACAATTTTGAAATTGAAAAAAATATATAGAGAACTTGGGAAGTGTTGGGACAAAAATACGTCGACAAACAGGCGACCAAAATACTTCCTTTAGCATCTCCCAAAACTTCGCTGCTTTAAATTTTTAACTAAAAGACTTTTTGTACATTTCTTCCAGCTCTTCTTAAAGTACGTGTCGCTCTTGAACTACAAAAGGAATATCGAGACGCTTCTGGCGAACGTAGCCCGGCGATTTTGGAGTCACCGAAATTACGATAGAAACGTTGACCGAGCGATAGAGCGAATCTACGCGGTTATCGAACGCGTACAACGCGTCATGGTGACGGTTAGTCTATTCTGCCTGTTCGCTTACTTTATGAAGCCGTTATCGGCCGCCAACAAGGGCCTTCTCATCGAGAGTCTGATACCTCGTTCGGATATCATGGGCGCCGTCGTTATAGTATCTCAATTCTACTGCTTCTACGTTGGCTTCCCTATTATACTGGGATACGATTTCATCTATTTTGCTCTGTGCGTGCATCTTATACTTCAACTTCGCCTGCTCAAATTCCAGATGCAAAAGATACTAGATGGACAAGGGGAAAATACCAAATCTGAAATAATCAAATGTATTCGACACCATCAATTCTTATTTACGTAAGTATGCAGATGGTAACTTAAAATGTAGGTACTGCAACGTATATACGCTACCGCTCAAAAGTGTTTAGGCACTCTCACTGACAGCAAAAATGTATAAAAACTCAGCAAATATATTAATAATATTTATTTTTTTATGTACATGAATAAAAATATATTAAATAAATGTGAAAACTAAAACGTTTAATTTAAATTTTGCTTTCATCTATGTGACCTCCTCTCGATTTAATAATTGCAGCACACAATCGAGGCATTCTCGCAATAAGTTTTGCCAGAGTTTCTTGTGTTATTGAGGTCCAACTCGATTGCAATTTGTTCCACACGTCAGTAGCTGATGTCGGAGCCGATTTCCGTACTTCCTGATCTAGTTCTTCCCATAGTAACTCGATTGGATTCAAGTCGGGGCTCTGGGGAGGCCATTCCATAATTTTGAGAGTTCCTTCCTCTTCTAAATGGCGTAAATAGTCTTTACATAATTCAGAGGAATGTTTTGGGTTATTATCTTGCTGGAAATTTTGACCCAAAAGTCGAATTCCGGAAGGTATTGCGTGGTTCTCCAAAATTTCGCGGTAGCCTCCTTTTCTTAATATACCGTCAATTTTCACAATGTCCCCTACACTAGTGCCAGCAAAACAGGCTCAACAGCCCCAAATGATGATAGAACCTCCACCATGCTTCACGGTAGCAGCAATACACTCTTCTCTGGCACGTTCACCCACAGATCTTCTTGCAAATAATTTTGGACTCATCCGTCCACTCATCCGTCCACTCATCCGTTCCACTCTTCTGTGATCCAGTATATATAATAATTATATAATAATAATAATATAATATATATATATATAAATATACAATAATTACTTATTATTTTCACGTTCGTTGGAAGCAAAAATGCCTAAAAAATAACTGAAACAATAACTACGTACAACTACCTCCTACCAGTAAATTATTTCGCTAAAACAAATTACACCAAAGCCTCAAAATACCGTCCGTTGTTATTGACGCATAGTTGAACTCTTATGAATGTCGGATCAATAACTTTTCATTTGTATGATCCAGTTCCCCTAACGCATAAGCTTGCAGTTCTTTCACATTTTCGAAGTGTATCTTTTATACATTCTATTTTTTGATATAACTCTAAATACGGAAACCCGTTTAAGGCGTCTAGGAGTCTAAGGCTTGCATAGTGCATAACATTTTTTTAAATCCTTAGTACCTTTTCTTTCCCAAATAACTTTAAACAATTTAATAATTAACTATATAATTTTTTTATAAACTAATTGTACTTTGATTAATATCCTTGATAATAACAATGAAAAGAAATTCCGTCTAGCATACCAGGTTTAAAGGTAATATACTGAAATACTACTCCGACATGAACATCCAACATGGTATGTTCTCTTACTCGTTAAAAGCCTATACTGTATCATAACTAGCGAATGCTTAGCAGTGTAGCTGAAACTGTTTATTATGCTATACTATTCACAAATAAGATTGCAGTACTTCCTGAGTCCAAGTCTAGATAGAGTAGTACTTCACCGACCTTTGGTTGGAGAAAGCAGTGTTATACGAATTTTTGTTCGAAAATCTTTAAAGATTTTAATGCAGCAGAAGTAGGAGCTCGTGAGGTGGCACGTTTTTACCATTTAACCAGCTTTTCAAATTAACAGGGCATCATGTACATCGAAAAAAAAAAGCCATGACTTGTCTTAATTTCTAATATTCAAACCAAATTTTCACATAACAAGGAATTGTTGGTATCGTTAACACATGTAGGTGACATTGGTCTGTATTCTATTCTATGATTCACAGAATGTTCCTACAGATGAAAGGTATCTACTCGGCCATGCTGCTATTCCATTATTTTGTTACCTTAGTAACAACGTGCAGTTTCCTTCTTGAATTATTTCTGAGGTAAGATTTCAGATAGGAACCGGTTAGTTAAGGCATATAAAATTGTATTTTTCATTTCAGGCGATCAAATATCATGAATTACTTCGCCAAAGTATTCAGCATATTCGTATTCGTCGGACAATTCGCTCTGTACGCTTTCCCGGCCGATCAAATTACCTCAGAAGTAGGTTGTCGGATAGGAATTGACGCGTCTCCAACTATGATTCTAGTTTACAGATCTAGCCGACGCTATCTACTCATCGCTTTGGTATAGCAGCAACGTTTCGAATCAGAAAATACTTTTGTTCGTAATGATAGCCGCTCAACGCGTCCATTACTTCTCAGGAGCCGGCCTAGTGAATATAAATATTGACGCATTCGAATCTGTAAGCTTCTTTCTACCTTCTTTATTAATTGTTGTGCATAATGGTTACTTCATATGAATTGTTGTAGGTATTTAAAAAATCGTTTTCGTTCTGTGCGATTTTTAGAAATCTTATCGAAAAATGAGGGAAACACATGAAGAAGGTGATCTAACAATTCGATTATATATTTTTTAAACTACCGAAATTGTTAATTTATTTAGTATATGCATGTATAAATCGATAAAATAATTGCGACATTGTTGCAGTTAGTAATTTATAAATAATGTGAGTTTTTATAGTTTGTATTGCATTTATTTAAATATATTTATTAGTTTTCTTTTTACTACACGACTTTAGCTATTCCAATTTAATAAAACAACGTTTCTCTTCTATTATGCAGTATAATTTTTCTAGAACATGCAACTGGTAGGTTACAAATTATCGATGCAATCGGACGACTTATAAACACAAACCCTTCCGCCGTCTGCCCCAATTAATCGATCACTTAAACGATGAACAAACGCTTCCGTTTAGTTTTTCAGTACTTAACGAACTTGTCGGCAAATTATTACGATGCAGGAGCTACCCGAAATTAACATGCTTAAACTTAGCGTAGTTCTATTTAAATTCGTCGGCGAATCGAGAACATTCACCGCACGCACGCTTGGTTGTCTGCGGATATTCAACGTGCTTACGATGGCGATAGCGTTATGGTTCGCTTTTGCAAATTTCTTCTATATTGAGGGTGAAATGTACGTTCAAGCGCTTCAGTCGTCCATGTTCTTCGGTCACGTAAGCCCTCTTTACTTTCAAATTGTTCAACATACGCTCGTCGTATTTGCAGGCGTTACTGAAATACCTGTCGTTCCTACGTTACAAACCTGATATTAAAGAATTGCTGAACGAGATAGGAAATAGATTTTGGAATCATCGCACGTGTAGCGGGAACGTATCGCGCGAGATCGAAAGGATTCACAAAGCGATAGAACGACTTCAAACGCTTATGCTAATGGTGGCAGGATTTGGCGTAGTTGTGTATATGTTAAAACCGTTCTTGGCGATGAACAGAGGGCTTTTGTTAGAAAGCTACGTACCTCGTTCAAACGTTATCGACGTTGTCTTATTATTTTCTCAATTCTACTGTTTTTCTGTGGGTGTCCCTTTCGTGCTCGGATACGATTTCGTTTACTTCGCTGTTTGTGCTCACATTGCGCTGGAGTTCAGATTGCTTAAGCGTAAAATACGGGACGTGCTTAGTAGATGTGACGACGATACTATCCTTCGAATGAGCATTTGCATCAGACATCACCAATTTCTTTTCACGTAAGTGTTGAAACAGTTTCCGTGATATTATTTTTATGTTCTATGCCCTAAAGATATCGTGCCTTGATTTATATCATTTTCAATGATAAATGTTTGGTGATCTTTAGTAAAGTTACAAGATACGTCAATAAACATCAAATCTAATTGGAATTATCAAACTCGTCAATCAATGTCGTAATTTGTTTAACTTTCAATATTGGGTTTAAGCGCTAGATAACACATGGGCTGAAAAGTCCTGTGCCTAACAAAGAAAACACGTTTTTTTGGTTCAAAATTAGCTTTATTCATCAACGTAATCTCCATCGAGAGCAACGCAATCATTCCAGCGCCGCTCTAACATTTCAATATCACTTTTGTAGAACGATTTATCTTTTGCCTCGAAATAGGCCTCAGTTTCAGCGATAACCTCTTCATTCGTGCGAAACTTCTTACCGGCGAGTATTTTTTTGAGGTCTGCGAACAGCCAGTAGTCGCTGGGAGCCAAATCTGGCGAATACGGTGGATGTGGGAGCAATTCGAAGTTCAATTCATGTAGTTTTGCCATTGTTTTGATTGACTTGTGGCACGGTGCGTTATCTTGATGAAACAAAATTTTTTTCATTGCCTTATGCCGTCGTTCTTTTTTGCAATTTCGGCCTTCAAACGCTCCAATAACGCTATATAATATTCACTGTTGATGGTATTTCCTTTCTCAAGATAATCGATGAATATTATACCACGCACATCCCAAAATACCGAGGCCATAACCTTTCTAGCCGATTGTTGTGCTTTCGGACGCTTTGGACGAGGTTCACCAGTTGCTGTCCACTCAGATGACGATCGTTTTGATTCCGGAGTGAAGTGATGGATCCATGTTTCATCCATTGTCACATATCGACGCAAAAGTTCCGGTTTGTTACGTTTAAACATGGCCAAACACTGCTCAGAATCATCAACACGTTCTTGTTTTTGGTCAACAGTGAGCAAACGCGGCACCCACTTTGAACAGAGCTTTCTCATAGTCAAATGCTCATGCAATATAAAGCCAATACGTTCTTTTGATATCTTTACGATGTCAGCTAGCTCACGCAACTTCACTTTTCGATCATTCAAAACGATTTTGTGGATTTTTTTGATGTTATCTGGTGTTACCGCCTCATTTAGACGTCCACTGCGTTCTGCATCATCGGTGTCTCTACGACCGCGTTTGAAGTCAGCAAACCAACGTTTTATTGTTGTTTCTGATGGAGCGGAGTCCCCATAATACTTTTCAAGCCATTGCTTCGCTTGAACGGTATTTTTTTCCATCAAAAAGCAGTGTAAAATTAAAACACGAAATTGTTTTTGATCCATTGTTTTGAAAATAACAAAAGTAGCGTGACTCTTAGCAGAATAACTTACAAACTAATGAATAGAATATGATGAAATTTTAACAGCTTTCTTTTGAAGGTTAGTACTAACTGAGAGAAAGGTGACTGCAATAAAACTAGCGTCATCTATGTGTTAGGCCCGGGATTTTTGTCGATAAATGAAAAGGTGTAATTATGTAGAACATAGATCAAAAAAAAATTGAGTCAGAATTAAAAAACCCTAGGAGATTGTGATATCTACCGCCTATGGATGCAGAATGTGTATACACAATACATCCATCCAACCAAACTCGCATACATACACGCAGGCTACACACACACTGTAATAACACAGCTGACTATGTTATAAAAACTAAGATAACACTGTTTACCTTTCAAATGGCATGCAAATAGTTCAATAAGTCGCTTACGTACGAATATTTTGGCTGTGAATAATAAATGTTATTTTAAATATCTTTATCGCTTGTTTTCTCGCGTCTACCAAGCATATTGTGTATATTATTACAATAAACATTATGATGAAACACATGTGTAGTACACGTTTCTACAAAGTATAAAGCTCAAATAATTCTACAGGTACGATATTGCAATTTCGACGTACTTATATTTGCCCTTGTGCAATATTCTAAACATTTTGGCGTCCCCAAGGAAACACAATATTAATATTTTAAATGTATTAAGTTTGAATATCACAATGAATAAAAAATTATATTTACAAGGCCTATATATATTTATAGTCTACAAGCTTAGCTTTTCAAGTGAAAGAAGCGCATACATACATACACAAACTCATCAAAACTTTTGAACATTTATCCATATCTGCTATTAAATGTGGAATAAAATTTGTAGCATGTTCTCGAGAATGCGTAATATTTATTCTACGACTTTGCTGTTCCATTACGTCGGTACCTTAATAACGACTTGCGCTCTGCTTCTGGAACTGTTTCTCAGGTAGGGTTTTAGATAGCGAACCACCGTATGTACTAAACAAACGTTAGATTATTTCTTCACGATGACAAATTTCAGACGTACAAACTTCACGAATTATACCGCAAAGGTCTTCACCATACTCGTATTTACGGGACAATTTGCCCTGTACGCTTTTCCAGCCGAACAAGTAACTTCAGAAGTAAGCTGTCAAACCAGGAATTGACGCGTCTGTAAGTATATACCTATGATGATGCTAGTTTGCAGATTTAGCCGACTCCGTTTACGCATCGCTCTGGTACAAAAATAACGTTTCAATTCAGAAAATGCTTTTGTACGTAATGACTGCCGCTCAACGCCGCCATTACTTCTCCGGCGCAGGCTTGGTTAATATTAATGTTGACGCGTTTGAATCTGTAAGTAAAAGTACGCATTTCCGTCTGACCCCGTCCGCTTTAATAGTTATTTCGTGTGGATTTTTGCAGGTGTTGAGGAAGTCGTTTTCCTTTTGCGCGGTTTTGAAAAATCTTATCGAAAAATGAGAGTATCTGATTAGAGGATTGGTTTGATAGTATATGCTGATGATTTTGAATGTATTTACTATGTGTATAATCATTAATTTGAATTATACTGTTTTATAATGCTCATTGTTTCTGCCTTCTTTGAGTAATTTACTCTCGTAAACTTTAATCCATAAGACAGATATAATACTCGCTGCGACGAGATTGAGGAAATAAAATGAAATTTTGTGAATTATATTTAGTTTAGATTTTCGATAAAGAATCGTACTCTTATTTTTAACGCTTATTTTCGCCTGTCACAATTGTTTTAGTCAAATTCAGTTTGATGTTATTGGGTCGAACCCAATATGTAAACTCTAACGCTAACTAATCACAACCGTTTCTGCCAAAAGATGGAGTACCACAAGGTTCCAATTTAGGTATTTTAATAATTTAATCTTTCCTTTTGTTGCGAACTCTAAATCATCGAAAATGTTAGAATAATACACTATATTAACACGCTGTTGCTGCGGAAATTGGCGTAGCGCTTTACGGCAGCGCGCCGAGTACGTGTTCAGTTGCTATAGCAACGCTCGCGTCGCGAAACCTTACGACTACTTGGACTTGGAATACTTCGCACGTATTCGACGGCCCATATGTAGTCATCTTCTTAGCCGATCAGCGATTTAAAGTTTTTTCCCTATAGTGGGGGAGAAGGGCAAAGAAGCAAGTAATGTATCGTTTGCGGACATACGTATAAGCACACAGAAACAAAGCGAAATCTACGAACTCATATTATACGGACACGATGCGAAACCTTTCCTACGAAAGCGGAGACATAGCAGATAAATATTATACGAAGGATATAAGGAAGACCCGGGTAGTCGAGAGTTGGGTCGTATTCACGACAGACGTTGACCGACTATTAAACGCCACAGTCACCCTACCGGGTCTTCCAGATCCTAAACAAAGGTATTCGTGGGTTCCTAATACAAACAAACATACGTGTGCAAGCGTATAGCAAACGTCTAAGGAAACCGTATCAAACTTCAAATAATATTCAGCGTATAAAATCTCTAACGAAAGCGAACATAGTCAAGCATATATGTACATGTACATTTATACAGACTAGTGGTAACAGCGAATTTTTATTATATAAACTCATAGAATTGTACTTCTTTTTATGAGTTCTTTAATATATGTATTAAACAGACTCTGAATTTTATTTACGAAACCTACCAAGCAGTTCACAGGCAATCAGTCCAATAAACCGACTGAACGCTTAACACTTTCATTCATAAGTCATATAATAAATGTATCTTTGCTGACGATCCGAAAATGTTCACTTCGATAACAGAACCAGATGAATACGATTGACTGATAGTACGGCAACCCAAATACAGGAGGCAGTAGGATAAATGCATTAATGTAGATGGAGACTTTTGTTTTTGGCTAATTATGTTTATAATAGCTTTTTATGACTTACCTATTGACTCTGGCTCGTATATTCAACTACTAAAATGTTAGGTTTTCTTATAAGAATCTCGTTCAACACGATCCAACTGCTCCACTTTACAATGCGAATTCTAGGCTACAGTATGAATAATTAATACGGATTCCATCCATAAATTACCTTCAGAAAGTGTACAAAGAGAGTTTCTAAAGTATCTTTTCTTTTTAAATTAAAAGATATTTACCCTTACCGAAATTCTGATTATTAACTCTTGCTACAACACACTACATGTTCCTTCACTTGAGACTAGACGTCAACTACTCTCTATCAAATCTGTCCACAATTTAGTTCGCAATAAAACAGGCACTCCACATTTGATGGTTCAACTTCAGTTTCGAGATCATCCGCCACCAGCTTCTTATCTTTTATTTTTTTATTATTGTTACACCGCACGCTCGTCTAAATGTATCTGTAAGTTCTTCCAGTTGTCGCACATTTAACTCAGTGTGGCGGGAGTGTGATATTCATTCTGCATCACTTATTCATATACTTTCATTAGCTTCTATTTCATTTACGTGTGAAGTTTTTGCACAATTGATTCTTCTTAGTACTTAGAATGCTATATATTATTTTGTACTGTATTGTGTATTAGTTTTATGCTTACATTTACATTAACTAATATTTTTTGTTCGTTGTATGGAATATTCTATTGACACGTTTATAATAATTATTATTCAGTAGTATACACAATTGTAATACAGATGGAAAAGATTTACTATCATACATATACACTACCGCTCAAAAGTCTTTAAGCACCCCTGTTTTCATGGATTATTCATATAGTATTATGTTTACCAAAAAAACATTTTAATAAAATGAAATACGTATTTAAAATGTAGTTCAGTAAGATAAACACCCATTATATCGCATAAGGTTTACCATCATTTACCTGCACTTGGGCGGATTACCATAAACGGTTTATTGCGGTGCAATTACAATAATAATCCCTCTGCATTTACTGGATAAATTTAGTCATCTGTTAGATTGTAGGTAATAATGTTTAAATTACCTTCCTAGAAGATTATAGTGAAATATGTAACCTATGGTCAGTTGCAGTGTGGTATTTACTCTATTCACGTCGTGAGCGAAATATCGTGTGACAATTTTTTAAAATGCCTCCGCGAAGAGAAATTAGTACGGAAACACGTGCGCTTATAATAGCTTACCATAAAAGTGGCATACGTAATCGACAAATTGCCAAAAAAATGAAAATACACCACGCTACGATTGACTATAACGTAAAAAAATATCGGGAAACTGGCAGTTTTCTTAATAAAAGACGGAGTGGAAGGCCAAAAGCGACAACATCTGCAGATGATCGCAGAATAGAGGCTACCAGCAAATTAAATAGACGCGAAACAGCCCTGGAAATCACCGCAGAATTAAATGTTGGTCGCCAAAAACTAGTCAGTGTTTCTACAGTCAAACTTAGCCTATAGAAAGCCGGGCTCCCTGAACGTATTGCGATGAAAAAGCCATTACTACGCAAACGAAACAAGCAAAAGCGACTTAAATGGGCTCGTGAACACCAACACTGGACCATAGAAGAGTGGAACAACGTCCTATGGAGGAATGAGTCCAAATTCGAGCTGTTCGGAACCCGAAGACGCATATTCGTAAGAAGATCTGTGGGTGAACGTGCTAGAGAAGAGTGTATTGCTGCTACCGTGAAGCGTGGTGGAGGTTCTATCATCATTTGGCGCTATTTTGCTGGCACTAGTGTAAGGGACATTGTGAAAAGTGACGGTATATTAAAAAAGAAGGCTACCGAAGAAGAACCACGCAATACCTTCCGGAATTCGACTTTTGGCTCAAAATTTTATCTTCCAGCAAGATAATGACCCAAAACATTCCTCTAAATTATGTAAAGACTATTTACGCCACTTAGAAGAGGAAGGAACTCTTAAAATTATGGAATGGCCTCCCCATAGTCCCGACTTGAATCCAATCGAGTTACTATGGGAAGAACTAGATCGGGAAGTACGGAAATCGGCTCCGACATCAGCTACTGACGTGTGGAACAAATTGCAATCGAGTTGGACCTCAATAACACAAGAAACTCTGGCAGAACTTATTGCGAGAATGCCCCGATTGTGTACTGCAATTAGTAAATCAAGAGGAGGTCACATAGATGAAAGCAAAGTTTAAATTAAACGTTTTAATTTTCACATTTATTTAATATATTTTTATTCATGTACGTGTATCTGTACATAAAAAATAAATATTATTAACATTTTTGCTGAGTTTTTATACACTTTTGCTGTCAGTGAGAGTACCTAAACACTTTTGAGCGGTAGTGTATATCGTCCCTAATTAATAGAATGAGTTAGTCGTCAAATTGCCATCGTATTATTGTGAAATGCAGGTACTAATATGTTAATATACCTATTTCCCCCGTTATATTAATATATGTTCCTTTAAATCCAGTATGCAGAACGAAATCATGTACAAATATAATATTTTCCTACACAATATGTGTATAAAGTTAAAAGAAACCCTAGAGATTTTATATTAAAGCATGTTTATTTGCATCAAACTTTTCACCAAGATACACAGCTGTGGGATGTTGATCTTTTCTTGAGGAGATTGTCTATAAGTAGTAACCAGGATACTAAATCAACGATATCACATTATTGCGTACAGTATCCTCTAAAAACTTACTTATGTATATTATTATATAATTGAAATTGAAAATCAAGTGCATCAAGAATATGACAAAAAATATTAATTTTAAAAATTTTAATATTTGTACATAATCGCACTTCAATCAATACGACTTTGTTATAATAGCATCCAAGCTATTTTTTTTCTGTATAGATACATGACGGCTTTTACCTTCACCAGTATACATTTGTACATAAATAAACTAATTTGTAAAATAATTTATTATTCCGTTACAATATAATAGTTCCCTTACATGAAGCTTTGTTTTCAAACTATACTACGTGCAATTAGGCGACTTATTAATAAAAATTGGTTGGCTACCTTTCGTATAATTAATCGATTTCTTAAACGAACACACGTTCAGTTCTTTAGTTTCTAACGAACGTCCTAACAAATTGTAGCGATGGAGGAGCTACCTCAAATTAACATGATTAGACTTAGCGTAGTTTTACTGAAGTTCATCGGGGAATCGAGGATATCTATTACGCGAACGCTGGGCTGTCTTCGGATATTCAACGTGTTCACGATGACGATACCGGTATGGTTCGCTTTCGCGAATTTCTTTCTTATTGAGGGCGAAATGTACGTTCAAGCGTTGCAATCGTCGGTGTTCTTCGCACATGTAAGCCGATTTGGTCTTGGAATTTCACCGGATTAATTAGATGTTGTTAAATTTGTTTTCAGCCGTTATTAAAGTATTTGTCGTTTTTAAATAATAAAGATAATATTAGAGAGTTACTGAGCGAGATTATGAATAAGTTCTGGAATTACCGATGCTATGGTAGAAGCGTGACGCAAGAGATCGAGAAGATTCAAAGAGACGTCGAACGATTTCAAGCCGGTATGCTGGTGATAGCCGGATTCGGTATAGTTGTGTATATGATGAAACCGTTTTTGGCAATAAACAGGGGGCTTTTGCTGGAGAGCTATGTGCCCGGTTCGAATGTTATGGATGCTATTCTGCTATTTTCGCAGTTTTACTTCTTCTCTGTGGGCGTTCCTTTCGTGCTCGCATACGATTTTATTTATTTCGGCCTATGCGCCCACATGGTAGTTCAGTTCAGATTACTTAAGTATAAGCTAAGGGATGTGTTGAGGAAACGTAACGACAACACTACGTTCCAAATAAACATTTGCATACGCCATCACCAATTTCTGTTTACGTAAGTATTGGTATAGTTTCAGTGAGATTATTTCTATAACACATGGGCTGAAAAGTCCCGGGCCTAACACATAGATGACGCTAGTTTTATTGCAGTCACCTTTCTCTCAGTTAGTTCTAACCTTCAAAAGACAGCTGTTAAAATTTCATGATATTCTATTCATTAGTTTGTGAGTTATTGTGCTAAGAGTCACGCCACTTTAGTTATTTTCAAAACAATGGATCAAAAACAATTTCGTGTTTTAATTTTACACTGCTTCTTGATGGGAAAAATTCCGTTCAAGCGAAGCAATGGCTTGAAAAGTATTATGGGGACTTCGCTCCATCAGAAACAACAATAAAACGTTGGTTTGCTGACTTCAAACGTTGTCGTAGAGACACCGATGATGCAGAACGCAGTGGACGTCCAAATGAGGCGGTAACACCAGAAAACATAAAATAAATCCACAAAATCGTTTTGAATGATCGAAAAGTGAAGTTGCGTGAGCTAGCTGACATCGTTAAGATATCAAAAGAACGTACTGGCTTTATATTGCATGAGCATTTGACTATGAGAAAGCTCTGTTCAAAGTGGGTGCCGCGTTTGCTCACTGTTGACCAAAAACAGGAACGTGTTGATGATTCTGAGCAGAGTTTGGCGATGTTTAAACGTAACAAACCGGAATTTTTGCGTCGATATGTGACAATGGATGAAACATGGATCCATCACTTCACTCCGGAATCAAGACGATCGTTATCTGAGTGGACAGCAACTGGTGAACCTCGTCCAAAGCGCCCGAAAGCACAACAATCGGCTGGAAAGGTTATGACCTCGGCATTTTGGGATGTGCGTGGTGTAATATTCATCGACTATCTTGAAAAGGAAATACCATCAACAGTGAATATTATATAGCGTTATTATACCATTTGAAGGCCGAAATTGCAAAGAAACGACCGCATATGACAAAGAAAAAAATGTTGTTTCATCAAGACAACGCACCGTGTCACAAGTCAATCAAAACAATGGCAAAACTACATGAATTGAACTTCGAATTGGTCCCACATCCACCGTATTCGCCAGATTTGGCCCCCAGCGACTACTGGCTGTTCGCAGACCTCAAAAAAATGTTCGCCGGTAAGAAATTTCGCACGAACGAAGAGGTTATCGCTGAAACTGAGGCAAGAGATAAATCGTTCTACAAAAGTGGTATGGAAATGTTAGAACGGCGCTGGAATGATTGCGTTGCTCTTGATGGAGATGACGTTGTTGAATAAAACTAATTTTGAACCAAAAAAACCGTGTTTTCTTTGTTAGGCCTGGAACTTTTCAGCCCATGTGTTGAAATAGGTTTTTTTATTGCATTGCAGCCGTAAAGATTTGCAGCTTTTAATTTTCTTTTCACTGTAGTAACAGAAATGTCTCTTGTACGATCGCTATTCATTTCGGCGGCGATTTCTGGTGCTGCCAGTCTCCTACTTCGCTTGCTCAGCAATTTCATCGTCGGCGTGATTTGTTATTCTCTTACGACCTGAATGTGCCCGATCTCTTAAACTGACCCTACGTTGATGTCTCCGAATGATATCACTACTAATCGATTTATTAGCATGTAATTTTGACGCACTGAATAACCTTTTCTTGTCGGTTTTCCTCTCGGTATTTTAATAACTTTAATCAGGTTCACACAAAAAGATACGCTCTTAACACTAATGCACGGACAAGCAGGTTTATTTGGAAACTAAAGTACTTATCAGTACACAATACACTTTCGTGTGGCCTGCTTCCACCTTAAAGAGTATTGTAAATTTACTACCTGTTTGTGGGGAGAAGGATTATTTTAAAAATTACTATATTGGATTATAAGATATGATAGGTTTTTAATCATTCTCTAATCTATATATAAATATATATAAAATCTATATTCTTGGAAGTTTACCTATACGGTACTGTACGTACTTGTGATATGGAGATATCGTGGCCATTTTCACTAGTTCTATGAATGAATCGGATTTTCTTTTGACCTTCTAATAAACTTTTATACTGTGGTATCGAATTGCAGAATGCTATGGAGGATGCAAGACATTTATTCTATAACCTTGCTGTTCCACTACGTTGGTACCTTAATAACGACATGCGCACTATTCCTAGAACTACTTTACAGGTAAAATTTTAGATATTGACGTCATTGTTTATGATTTAGCTCACATTATTTAGAAAACCACTATATTAAATATCGAATTTCAGGCGTACAAACTTTATGAATTATACAGCGAAGCTCTTTACCATATTCATATTTACAGTACAGTTCGCTCTATACGTTTTTCCGGCCGAACAAGTTACTTCGACGGTAAATACTTTATCGAGCAGTAATAATACACGTATCTGAAAATAACATTCTAGTTCGCAGAATTATCTGACAATATCTACACGTCGTTTTGGTATGAGAATAACGTTTCGGATCAGAAAATGCTTTTATACGTGATGACAGCCGCCCAACGTGTCCATTACTTCTCTGGAGCGGGGCTAGTTAATATCAACGTTGACGCGTTTGAATCTGTAAGTATTAATTAAATTGGTTCAGTCCTGTTTGTTTCCTCTTTTCTGCAGTTGCCTCATATGGATTGTTGTAGGTATTCAGGAAGTCATTTTCCTTTTGTGCCGTTTTTAGAAAACTTATCGAAAAATAAGGACATCTGAGGAGTGCATCGGTTTGTTAATTTTCGAGACCTAGAACGTTATTGTTATTTGCGGATTTGAAGCTGTGTTACTAGTGTAATGATTAACTGTAATTTAGTAAATAATATTTGCTTTTGGTGTTAATTTATTTTCTTCTTATTAATTACATGTAATGACTTTTGCTAAATCCTTCTCTAATTTTACAAAAATAATTATTTCGCCATGATGGATAATTTTCCTATGATCTAATCATCAAAATCTTCAGTTGTATATGTATTTTGACGTGCTTGAGATGACTTCGATTTTTTGCAAAACACCCCTTTGAAATTTCATCGAAATTCCACTCATCCCAGATTTGGTTCAACGGTCACCGAATGATATCCAGTCATACAGAATACGATTCAAAAATAGAAATTGGCGCAAGAGGACTAATCCAGACGGTATTCGTTTCTAAAGATTTGAAAACATGTGAAAAGTATAATGACTGTTGCTAAATCCTCCTCTAATTTTAGAATATTCAATATTTCGCCATAATACATAATTTTCCTACAATCTAATCATCAAAATCTTAAGTTGCATACGCATAAAATCAAAAGAAAATGCAGCAAAAGACATAAGGAAAATTCGTTAAAACTTCGCTTATCTAGGATTTGGTTCAAGTTTGGTTAGACGTTGCCCCGATGGTACCGCATTTTCTTGCAGTATTTTTAAATAACCATCGTTTCGCAAAATACCTTCGATTCGCTCCAATTCTCCTGTACCGGTGTAGGACAAACAACCTCAAACAAGCACAGAACTTTTTCCTTGCTTCACAGTTGGCACTACACAATCCAAACACAGATCGAAATTACCTAAAAGCTTTTTAGAACGTATTTTACGTTTGACGTCATATTTTGGCGATACATATACGTTTTTATGCCTTCACTAAATGTACGAATTAGCTATAAAATAAATAAATTTTACTTTAAAATCTATAAACGCGGTATAGTATATATCAAGTTGTACCATATGTATGTATGTATGTACCGTTTATGAGATACACTATGTCGGGCAGCTGTATAATGTGTTTATATGCGTAAGTAACATGAAGGCATGAAAATTTATACATACCGTTAACACGATAAATATATCACCCCAAATACAGTGGAACTCCCCCAAGTCGAACTCCCCTAACTCGAAAATTTCTCTAACTCCAATATTTTTTTATCCCGTGCGTTATCTATTAAATTTATATGCATATGACTGTCCTTAAGTCGAATTTATCCCTAACACGAAAAAAAATTTAACCAAATTTAAGACGTAGAATCTCTGTAACTCGAAATTTTCACTAAAGGTACGTGATACGCCATCTGTTAGCGGATATAACGTATTATCTATCGAAGGAATTCGGGGAAGTACGAATGACAACGGGTTTTATCATTCTTATTCATCTGCGTGTTGCGCTATATATTCAGTAGTATTCGTTAGTGTTTGTCAACAACATGTCCCAGCAACGAAAACTTAAAAGTGCAACAGAAATTAGAAATATTGAAAAAAGTGGACAATGGAATTAAAAAGAAGGTAATAGCTGCGGAATATGACATACCAGCGAGTACATTGTCAACTATAATTAAAAACAAGGAACATATTCGAAGATTCGCGAGTAAACTTACAAAACCTGCCAATTTCAAGCGAAACCGAGTTCCAAACAAAAATGTAAACAGTGCGGTGTTTAAGTGGTTTGTGTCTACTAGAGAAAAAAACATTCCGGTGTCGGGGCGACTTCTACAGGAGAAAGCACTGGAATATAGTCAACATTTAGGAACAACAAATTTTAAGGCCAGCACCGGCTGGCTTCATAAATTTAAAAAAAAGGTAAAATTTACGTTATTGTATTAGACATACGTATACACATATGAAATTTATATTTTATTTTTTAAATTTAAACATGACATATCGCATAAGAATATCTGTGGTGAAAGTGCCACAGTGGATGATCGTCAAGTTAGTGATTGGATTCGAAATGTATTGCCGGGGATTTTGGGGCGGTATAGCGAAGATGATACTTTCAATGCTGACGAGACAGGGGTATTTTTCAAATATCTACCTAAGAAAAGTTTAGCCATTAGAGACGGCAAATGCTATGGTGGAAAACTTAGTAAAGATCGGGTCACATGCCTTCTAGCAACGAATATGAGTGGCACTGAAAACTAAAACCTCTCATAATTGGTACAAGTGCAAAGCCACGATGTTTTAAAGGGGTAAAATGGCTTCCTGTAGATTACGAGAACAACGTAAAGGCATGGATGACCTCTGAAATTTTTGAAAAATGGTCGGTTAAATTCGACAAGCAATTTTCACACGAGAATCGAAAAATAATAATGTTTATAGACAAATGCCCTGCTCATCCTGCAATACAACAGAAGCTGAAGGCCATCAAATTGCAATATTTGCCACCAAACGGAACTTCCAAACTGCAACCTTTAGATCAAGGCATCATAAAAAGTTTCATAGATCATTACAAAGGAAGAATCCTTAAAAAAACTTTATATGCATTAGAGAATAACGGTTCTCCTAGCATATCACTTCTCAACTGTGTGAGAGAGATTGCCATGACATGGCATGTGGATGTTAAACAAAAAACCATTCAAAACTGTTTTAAAAAGGCTGGTTTTGGTAACGAAGACGAAATTCCCCTTGCTCAACTAAAAGAACGACTGCAAAATTCACAAGATAAAGAATTTCCTGTTGAAGTAAGGCAAGATTTTGAAAACTATGTTGAGTTGCTAAATGTCGAGAATGTATCTCTTGACACTTATCTTGAAATTGATAGTAACCTCTTAACTACTGACTATCCGACAGACGAAGACATTCTAAGGAGTGTATCAAGCATTACAGATGAAGAAACCTCCGAAGAAAGCGATGAAGAAATTGTGGAGCAACCATCACACAAACAAGTTTTACAAGCATTCGAGAAACTAAAGAATTATTTTATATCTCATGAACAAACATCCGATAAGACATATATGTTCATTAATAAAATTCAAAAATCGTATGAACACATCCGAGCGGCCAATGTTCGGCAACAGTTAATAACGGATTTCTTTTAAAAAGCAATTTAATTATGCATTTGTTTTATGTTCCCATGTACAAGTACACATTTAATACCTATGTATATAGGACAATTTTTGTTTAATTTCATACATATACATATAGTACATATATATATCCTAATGCATGTAGTTTGTATTTTCAGTTTGTTTTTAAATCATTTTTTTATTTATTTTATATCATATTGTTATTACATATTATGCTTTATAAATATATACATATAACGAAAAGTAAATTGTGAACTTTCTCTAACTCAAATTTTCTCTTACTCGAATTTTATTTGGGGATTTAGGTGGTTCGAGTTAGGGGAGTTCCGCTGTATTTCTAAATTAGACGTTTTGTTTCGGTTTCACCGTCTTAATAAATTATTTATTATTATTACTTGGAACCCTCTGCAGGGCCGAATGTACAAAGTCGTCTGTTGTACTCGAATAGTAGGGTGCAAGTTGATCCTACGTAATATTTCGTATTATAGAAATAATTGCTCGATACAGGATCTTTCCAATTATGCAATCGGATAAACCATAATTGTAATTAGAAACTTACGACGATGAATCGATAGTCTAAGCCGCAATGCATCTTCATGGTAAATTCCTGCCTCAGTATCTCGTGAACCTTTCGGCTACCGGTTGTAATGGATGGTCTACCCGAGATTGATATGATCAGGCTAAGCGGAGTTCTATTTAAACTCGTAGGCGAATCGAAGCCAGTCACAAGTGCAGGACTCTGCTGCTTCCGAATATTCAACATCGTCACGATTGCGATAGCGTTGTGGTTCGCTTTCGAGAATTTCTTTTTCGTCGAAGCTAAAATGTACGTTCAAACCATGCAGTCTTCGATGTTATACGCTCATGTAAGATCGACGGGCCCCGATAATTTATCGCAATTTACGCGTTCTTATTTTCAGGCACTACTCAAGTATTTATCGTTTCTATTTTATAAAAGTAACCTTAGAGAATTGCTAATCGAAATAGTGAATAAATTCTGGAATCATCGGAGCTATAGGGAAAACGTCACGCGCGAAATCGAAAGAATCTACAGAACTGTGGAACTATTACAAATGATAATGACGATAGCGGCCGTATTCAGTATGTTCGTGTATATGTTGAAGCCGTTTTTGGCTGCAAACAAAGGACTCCTCTTGGAAAGTTTTATACCACGTTCGAACCTTTTAGACGTCGTTCTGCTATTTTCTCAATTCTACGCTTTCTACGTCGGCGGTTTAGCGGTGCTCGGATACGATTTTATTTATTTCGGATTGTGCACCCACATCGTACTTCAATTTAGATTGCTTCGATATAAACTAGTAGAGGTGCTGCGTAAACGTGATGAAAAAGCTTCGTCCCAAATAAGCGTATGCGTACGCCATCATCAGTTTTTATTCGCGTAAGTCTTACAACAACATTTAAATCAATATACAGTGACTGATAGTGAAAATATGCAGTGGTATATAATTTGGTAGGTAGCTGAAAATGTTAGGTAAAATAATTATCTGGGAAAAGTAAATTAAATATATTACATCTACTATTCTTGAAATACATTACGAAAGTAAAACAAAACTAATTCCAACAGGTATTACGAATTCTAATCAGCGATTATATACATATTTAACATCACAATGAAAATTATGCACCTGCAATAATAAATCAATTATCTTTGAAAATTGAAAAAGAAAGAATTAATATTTAGTTTGATTTTCTTTAGATTTTGTAATTAATTGCACTCTATTTGGAACAGATTGTACTAACTTATGCGTATAATCTGGCGAAATACTGTTCCGTTCTTGTAACACAGCATATTTTAGATCACTCCTATTGGATATTCGATGACTACGCACTTCTTCTTCAAGAATAAGCCACACATTTTCGATAATGTTTATGTCAGGTGACTGAACTGGAGCTTTCACCGTACTGCGGCAGTTAACACATGGGCTGAAAAGTCCCGGGCCTAACAAAGAAAACACGGTTTTTTCGATTCAAAATTAGCTTTATTCATCAACGTAATCTCCATCAAGAGCAACGCATTCATTCCAGCGCCGTTCTAACTTATCTTTTGCCTCAAAATAGGCCTCAGTTTCAGATATAACCTCTTCATTCGTACGAAATTTCTTACCGGCGAGCACTTTTTTGAGGTCTGCGAATAACCGGTAGTCGCTGGGAGTCAAATCTGGCGAATACGGTGGATGTGGGAGCAATTCGAAATTCAATTCATGTAGTTTTGCCATTGTTTTGATTGACTTGTGACACGGTGCGTTGTCTTGATGAAACAAAATTTCTTTCTGTGCCATATGCGGTCGGTTCTTTGTAATTTCGACCTTCAAACGCCCCGATAACGCTATATAATATTCACTGTTGATGGTATTTCCTTTCTCAAGATAGTCGATGAATATTACACCACGCACATCCCAAAATACCGAGGCCATAACCTTTCCAGCCGATGGTTGTGCTTTCGGGCGCTTTGGACGAGGTTCACCAATTGCTGTCCAATCAGATGACGATCGTTTTGATTCCGGAGTGAAGTGATGGATCCACGTTTCATCCAGTATCACATATCGACGCAAAAATTCCGGTTTGTCCCGTTCAAACATCGCCAAACACTGCTCAGAATCATCAACACGTTCTTGTTTTTGGTCAACAGTGAGCAAACGCGGCACCCGCTTTGAACAGAGCTTTCTCATAGTCAAATGCTCATGCAATATAAAGCCAATACATTCTTTTGATATCCTTACGATGTCAGCTAACTCACGCAACTTCACTTTTCGATCATTCGAAACGATTTTGTGGATTTTTTTTATGTTTTCTGGTGTTACCGCCTCATTTGGACGTCCACTGCGTTCTGCATCATCGGTGTCTCTACGACCACGTTTAAAGTCAGCAAACCAACGTTTTATTGTTGTTTCTGATGGAGCGGAGTCCATATAACACTTTTTAAGCCATTGCTTTGCTTGGACGGTATTTTTCCTCATCAAGAAGCAGTGTAAAATTAAAACACGAAATTGTTTTTGATCCATTGTTTTGAAAATAACAAAAGTAGCATGACTCTTAGCACAATAACTCACAAACTAATGAATAGAATATCATGAAATTTTAACAGCTGTCTTTTGAAGGTTAGTACTAACTCAGAGAAAGGTGACTGCAATAAAACTAGCGTCATCTATGTGTTAGGCCCGGGGCTTTTCAGCCCATGTGTTATATAACACCCATTCCTGCATTACACGCGAAGAATGTTTTGCGTCGTTGTCCTAATAATTTTTTTAGTGGCACTAGACACTAAATTCTGTTTAAGGACGTTAAACGCTAAACCTATCAATAGTACCTTTAATGAAATGAGGGTTTCCAACACCAGCGACAGAAATACAGCCCCAGACCATTACATGCCCACCTCCATGTTTAACTGTTGGTTTTAAACGTTGCGGTTTTAATTCTTTATTATTTTACTTCCATACATTACCCACTCTTCCCATCTGAGCCGAAAAGATTAAATTAACTCTCATATGGGAATAAAACAGTTTTGCAGAAATCGAAATCTTAATTTGGATCCTGTAATGCAAACTGTAAACGACTTATTTTATCCATCTGGCTTATAAACGGTTTCTTCTTGGATAGTCGTCCGTGCAAATTGATACGCTCTATATAATATATTCAATTTACTTTTTTCAAATAATTACTTTTCCTAACATATTCAGCTTCCTACCAAATTATATACCACTGCGTCATTTTTACTGTGAGTCGCTGTTTGTAGGTAGAATCGAGGTATCTCCGTCCTTTTTACGACGATATTAAATGTACTTGGACATCTGTACATACATAACTACATATATATGTATCAGGATTCGTCTGTTAGATAAAAGATAGCAAAGCTTTATTTTATTTCAGAATACGATGGAGGATGCAGTATATTTATTCGATAACGCTGCTATTCCATTATGTTGGCACCTTGGTTTCAACTTGCGTTCTGCTTTTGGAATTGTTTCTCAGGTGAGATGATAAAGAGCTTTTAAATCGGAATATTATTTACAAAAGGCAAACTCGTCACATGTGTCTGACGCAACTGCCTATGACATGAATGAAAAAGGCCTGCTTAAACTACGAGAGTGAAACGAAATATTTACATAAGAAAAAAATCGGTTAAATTTTACAACGTAGTTCAGGTTTCAATATGTCTTCGTTTATTTCAAGTGCGTTTGCTTTTAATTCCAGACGCACGAACTTCATGAATTACACCGCAAAATTATTCGCCATACTTGTATTCGTAGGACAATTTGCTTTATATTCGTTTCCAGCCGAACAAGTCACCTCAGAGGTAACTTTTTCAATAGAAATTGACATGTCTTCGTGAAAGTACGTTAATTTTAGTTTGCAAGTTTATCTGACGCTATCTACGCATCGCTTTGGTACCAAAATAATGTTTCGAACCAGAAAACGCTTCTGTTCGTCATGACGGCCGCCCAAAGGGTCCATTACTTCTCAGGAGCGGGTCTGGTTAATATCAATGTCGACGCGTTTGAATCTGTAAGTGAAAGTTAAGCAGACTCGTATTACTTTAACAGGTTCTTGCAGGTGTTTCGAAAGTCGTTTTCTTTCTGCGCGGTTTTTAGAAAACTTATCGAAAAATGATGGTAACTAGCGAGCAGGTGCTTTGTTTAATCAACCGAAGAGATTTGACCATAGTTTTAATTCTGATTTTTTGTATTTTGTGTTAACATTATTAACTTAATAAATAAAATTTTGTCTCGGACTTGATAGATCCTTTCTAAATGTCTAAAAGGTCTTGTTTCGTTTAATCCAGATGTAATTCATCTGACTGAAACTTAAAATTAGTAGTAAAATAAACTTATACTAATACATAACACCGCCCAACAAAATAATTTTTTGTCGTGGTGCCTGCAAAATACGAATTGATTTAAGATATTTCTAATGTGCTAGTTCCAAAAATAACTGGCATCTCTTCCTAGCACCTCTAGTTTTTGAGATACACCACGGTGAAATTTATTACTCGTACGTTATTTATTAGTGGAACAGATGCTTTCTAACTTTCATACGCTCGGATGTAATTCGAGCATCAAGATTGATTATTTTCACAGCCACTTAGATCATTTTCCAGAAAACTTAGGTGATGTTAGTGAGGAACAGGCGAAAGATTTCACAACGACATCAGCATTATGGAGGAAAGGTACCAAGGAAGATGGGATACCCCTATGATGACCGATTACTGTTGGAATCTTCAGCGAGACTGTTCCAGTAAACCTCACACAAGGAAATTTCTATCTGATGATTGGAAGTTGTATATGGATATTTTTCTGATAGAACAAATCTGACGGCATTTTTGGGTTAGGCACTTCAAAATTGCTTAATTACATTTAAAAAACGATAGGCACCGAAATGTATATTGATCAGTGTTATACATGTAGATATCCTTGAATGCATCGACTTATTTGCAAAAGCTAAACGCAAACCCAAAATCTCCGTATAACACGTTTATAACCATAATCCTATTTGTTAAAAACAGTATTTTTCTAGGATGACTTGCATTTTGGGTCAGTTTGTTTTAATCGTTTATAAACTGTAAATGAACACACCTATTTTGAAAAAAACGTTAACTTACTCTTGCGTAAACTACAATTGCTTTAAATGTGTTTAAGCAATAGCTGTTCGGAATTTGTTCGCAAAATTGCAGCGACTTAGTAACACATGGGCTGAAAAGTCCCGGGCGTAACAAAGAAAACACGGTGTTTTTGGTTCAAAATTAGCTTTATTCATCAACGTAATCTCCATCAAGAGCAACGCAATCATTCCAGCGCCGCTCTAACATTTCAATACCACTTTTGTAGAACGATTTATCTTTTGCCTCAAAATAGGCCTCAGTTTCAGCGATAACCTCTTCATTCGTGAGAAATTTCTTACCGGCGAGCATTTTTTTGACGTCTGCGAACAGCCAGTAGTCGCTGGGAGCCAAATCTGGCGAATACGGTGGATGTGGGAGCAATTCGAAGTTCAATTCATGTAGTTTTGCCATTGTTTCGATTGGCTTGTGACACGGTGCGTTGTCTTGATGAAACAACATTTTTTTCTGTGCCATATGCGGTCGTTTCTTTGCAATTTCGGCCTTCAAACGCTCCGATAACGCTATATAATATTCACTGTTGATGGTATTCCCTTTCTCAAGATAGTCGATGAATATTACACCACGCACATCCCAAAATACCGAGGCCATAACCTTTCCAGCCGATTGTTGTGCTTTCGGGAGCTTTGGACGAGGTTCACCAGTTGCTGTCCACTCAGATGACGATCGTTTTGATTCCGGAGTGAAGTGATGGATCCACGTTTCATCCATTCTCACATATCGACGCAAAAATTCCGGTTTGTTACGTTTAAACATCGCCAAACACTGCTCAGAATCATCAACACGTTCTTGTTTTTGGTCAACAGTGAGCAAACGCGGCACCCACTTTGAACAGAGCTTTCCCATAGTCAAAAGCTCATGCAATATGAAACCAATACGTTCTTTTGATATCTTTACGATGTCAGCTAACTCACGCAACTTCACTTTTCGATCATCCGAAACGATTTTGTGGATCTCTTTGATGTTTTCTGGTGTTACCGCCTCATTTGGACGTCCACTGCGTTCTGCATCATCGGTGTCTCTACGACCACGTTTGAAGTCAGCAAACCAACGTTTTATTGGTGTTTCTGATGGAGCGGAATCCACATAACACTTTTCAAGCCATTGCTTCGCTTGAACGGTATTATTCCCCATCAAGAAGCAGTGTAAAATTAAAACACGAAATTGTTTTTGATCCATTGTTTTGAAAATAACAAAAGTAGCGTGACTCTTAGCACAATAACTCACAAACTAATGAATAGAATATGATGAAATTTTAACAACTGTCTTTTGAAGGTTAGTACTAACTGAGAGAAAGGTGACTGCAATAAAACTAGCGTCATCTATGTGTTAAGCCCGGGACTTTTCACCCCATGTGTTATTTGCTTACCTTTACGGATCTGTTCCAATTTTTGAGTCCGATGATAATTTTATTTTTAGAACTGCGTGCATGCAAATGTTGTTGGTTTTCTGTCTTTTTTAATCCGTTTCGATAGTTCTTGATAAATGACGAAGTACTCGCAATACTTTCGTGCGTTTCAAACGCAACATATACATATATCATGCAATGTTACCGGTTTATTAGTTTTGCTCCTTACAAGACTTTGTAGATCAACTGAAGTCGATTCGTATTGCCTATTTTTTAAAAGAGGAAAGGAACTTGATGCATGATGATGTATTAATTTTATAAAATACGGGTGCGGATCTGCGCGTATTGCAAGTTGCCATTATTTTATTTACCACGTCTTCTTTTAAAGATCAGAGTTACCCGTATACATAACCGTTTTCTATGCGATTATTGTACAAGCAATTACATATAATTTGTAATCAGAAAGTCGCTATAATTAATCGATAATCCAAATTGCAACGTACACCGATGTCTATTCAGTTCCTCGGTATCGCATGAACCGGTCGCAATGGAGGGCCTTCCCGAAATCGACATGATTAAGCTGAGCGGCATTTTATTTAAATTCGTAGGCGAATCGAAACCGTCGCCGAGTCGAGCGCTCCATTGTTTTCGGATATTTAACGCCGCGACGATGGCGACGGCGTTGTGGTTCGCCTTCGTGAATTTCTTCTTCGTTAAGGGCGAAATGTACGTTCAAGCGTTGCAATCGACAATACTCTTCGCCCATGTTAGTTGAGCGAAGATGCCAGGATCCAAGGATTCTATAATTAAATTTTACTCTTTTTTTAGGCGTTGTTAAAGTATCTATCGTTCATAAACTGCAAGGCGAATATTCGAGAACTACTAAACGAGATAGTGACTAGATTTTGGAAACACGGCCGTTTTAATAGGAATGTCGCGCAGGAAACCGAAAGAATTCATAGAACAGTTGAACGACTGCAAAGAGTTATGCTGACGGTAACTGGATTCGGCGTAGTTATGTATATGATGAAACCGTTCTTGGCGGCAAATAGGGGACTTCTGTTAGAAAGTTACGTACCACATTCAGCAGTAGTGGACGCTATTTTGTTATTTTCGCAGTTCCATTGTTTTTTCTATTCTGTCCCCTTTGTACTCGGATACGATTTCGTTTATTTCGCTTTGTGCGCCCACATTACACTGCAGTTCAGACTGCTTAAGCATAAAATACGACAAGCGCTAAGCAAACACGATGAGAAGACCATATCTCGACTAAAAGTTTGCGTACGTCATCACCAATTGTTATTTACGTAAGTATTGACACTGATAAACTACACATTCCATTTAACTTTACATCTAACGATACTCAACGCTTTAGGAGATAAACAACAAAGTAGTATTCACAGGTATATCAGTAAACTCCACTCGAAACGCTGCGTTCCGCATAATTAATAAATTTGTGTGAGTGGAGTTTACTGCTATACCTGTAGAATATAGAAATTTATGTGTTCATGTCTTTCCATGTAGTTATCGGCGGTCTAATGCCTTTTTCGGGAAAGGATGGACCGAAAGCGAACCGTATCTTTAACAGGGCCTTTGGTAATAAATCCATCAAACTCGAGTGTGCAATTGGGGGTGGTTCTCTGTTCAATAAGTTTCCGTTCTTTTTCATACATATCGTTTCGTACGCGTCTAATTCTCTATACGAGTTTACGTTTTTAAGTAGTGTCAGATTTTTTAAATCAATCTTATGTCCGGATTTTACCATAAGCTCTGCTACAGTTGATAGTTCTGGTTTGTCGAAACGATAGTGTCTAATATGTTCTTTGAACTGTCCAATATAAACTTTCTCACAATCATTGCATGCGATTTGGTATATTCCAGACCTTTTTATCATCTCCGGTTTATCTTTGGGATTCCCTAAGAGATTCTTTAAGTTGTTTTTTAACATAAAAAACACGTTCATATTTAGTTGTCGGAAAATCTGACCTTTTACTGTTGGGTGAAAAGGAAGAGTTATAAATTTCTTATTACCGGTTCACAGGTATAGCAGTAAACTCCACTCACACAAATTAATTAATTATGCGGAACGCAGCGTTTCGAGAGCACGTGGGCTCCCATTATCAATGTGAATTGTACATCCACACAGTCCTTGCAATCGTCATTTAACAAAGTAGTATCATATTAATGATATGCATAACTACGTATTAGAACAATACGCGATTAAAGTTGTCCTTTTTATTTTTCTTTTAGACTCAACTTTCATATTTTCAGACATGAATCTCCAACAATAATCTGCAAGCATTTCACTCTCCTACTTGTTCACTATTAAATGTTTCACGATGAAATACTTCGACGTTCCCATAATTTCATAACCAGAAATAACAAATGAGGAGCGCTGGTGACGTGAAAGATCACCACCGCAGGGATTTATTTTGTAAATATTTAGTTTGGATAATAATTAATTCCTACCATAGTTTTCGGAAACACAGTAGTAGTAGTACATATGTATACAGCTCTAACAGCTTGAGAAGATTGAACCGGACGTTTTATTTAATTGCAGGATACGACAGAGGATGCAAAACATTTATTCGATAACTTTGCTGTTCCATTACATTGGCACGTTAATTTCAACTTGTGTTGTGCTTCTAGAATTGTTCCTGAGGTAAGATTTCAGACAAGAAATAATTGAATCGTTTCTTTCAGAAATAGCAACGAAAGAAGTATTTCGTTGCAGTTGCATGTTCTTCATTTAATCAGGTGTTCTTCAGCGACAACGAATAACATTTCTCCTAACGTCTAACCTACTACTTTCATATTTAATTCTTCGCGGAAGTTGCAAATGTCAGCTTGCCATCTGCCCAAATAAAACTGAATATTTTTGTGACAATATTTTATGTCGTGACTATACTTGAGGTTCCTTTCTGGATACACTGACTCAAATACCCGATATATAATTTTTACGTTCAAACGTGCATCCAGGTATTTATATTCGTTGCTCGAGTAGTGGGATTATTTTGTTGGAAAGGATTTGGTATTATTATCAATAATTCATCTAGTTTTCAGCTCAATAACCATTGGTTAAGTATTGATTTCTCGTCTGGTTTTAGGAATTTTTCTAGGTATGAAAGGACGTTGTATTCTTTTCAATTTTGAATGTTATTTTGCCTTTGCGAGCAATCTCTTTAAGTAAAATACGTTCTGGTTACTTTTTGTATCAATATCCATTTATTACTTCAAATTATGTTCTATTCATTTGCGTATTTTTCTCGTTTTTTTACTACTCCCATATAACGCACTTGATTAATTCTTATCCATGATAATGAAAAACGTAACAAATAAATTCTGTTAAAGCGAAACTCTTTTCCCAAAGCTACGTCAACATAATACACTAGGGTGACAGAATAAAATAGACACCTACTAATTAAAAAAAGATTCTATTCTCGTTATATATACAAAATATTTTTAAATATTTAAATTAGACTAATATTTTGTCGATCCACCTTTACTTGCGTGAAGTGCTGCGAGTCGTCGTGGCATAGAATCTATTTAATGATTAATGGTGTCTTCTGGAATATTTAACCACTCTTCTGTAACAGCTGCCACGAGTGCTTCCTTATTGCTGGGTTTTCGGGGTCGTTTCGCCATATTTGTCTGGATTATGTGCCAAACATTCTCTATCGGATTCATGTCCGGTGATTGGCCTGGCCATGGTAAAATCCGAATCCTCTGTTCCTCTTTCCATGTGGTTGTTGTTCTTACTTTGTGGCAAGGTGCTTCAACCTCCATAAAAGTGGCGTCTTCTTCAGATAAAATGGCGTTGTCGAATATCGGTAGTAGTCCTTCTGTTAATATTTGGATATATTTCGCCGCATTTATATATCCGTTGCAGATTACTAATTGCGATCTTCCACCATACCATATCGCGCCCCACACCATGATGTTCACACCGCCGTATTTCACCGTCTGATGCAAAAATTTCTCATCCAGTTGCCGTGACGAACGTCTCCATACCCACGTACGACCACCATCACTGAATTGGCAGTATCTGCTTTCGTCTGAAAAAATGACAGACCGCCAAAACTCTTCGGGCTTCGTTCGTATTTCGATTGCCCAAGCCATTCGTCGCCGTTTTTGAAACACCGTAAGGAGAGATTTTTTCTTTGCCACCCTTTTATACATCCCCACACTGTGGAGGTATCGCAGAACGGTGCGCTGACTTTTCTGTGAAGTTGCCGCAAGCTCAGCTGTACTTTTTCGCGGTTCTCTTAACACTTCGCGCACAAGCACCCTTTTACTTCTTTCAGAAGGTCCGACACGACCTGGTCTCGGCTCCACTGTTGCTTTTTCCTTGCGTTTGAATTGTGTAATCACACGGTTAACTGTGGACAACGGAATATTTAAAAATTTACTTATTTCACGTTGCGAAGCGCCGCGTTCACTCTGGCCAACGATGCGACCCCGGGTGAAGTCGCTAATATCACTCGAACCTTGTAAGCGAGGCATAGTTGTAATGATACTAAACTATAACGAATTCCTTCCGATACATCTACCCCTACCCTAATGACAAGAGAAAGTTCTTAATTCGTTCTTAGAATTTAGCTGTTTACATACTTATACCGCTTTACCTGGTGTCTATTTTATTCTGTCACCCTAGTGTAAATAGGTTAGGAACGATTTCGCAGCACAAACCATTTAATGCAAAAACAATCATTGTCCGCGTGAGATTTCAATTATTGAAGGTTTAGTGGTAGAAGATCGCCGTTGGAAAGTGAAGGAATTAGCAGTGATAACAAACTAATCCGAAACAAGTATTCGCCGGATTCTCCATGACCATTTGGGTATGAATAAAATTAGTACAAGGTGGGTACCGCGACTTCTTTCTGCTCTCCAACGTGAACGTCGAGTCGATTGTGCGCGGTCGTTTCTAAACATGCGTGGAGACGACCCAAAACCGATTTTGAAGTCCGTTGTCACAGGGGATGAAACAATGGTTCCGTTTTAGCGCAGTACAACTGTGAACGGCACATATTACATTGAAAAATAAAGTTTGTTATATAGTTCTAAATTTCATCTTTCTATATTGGGCCGAGAGTTTATGGCGCCTACCTCGTATATATGTATAATCAATATTACGTATTTGATCTAAAACGTTACCTTATACTTATTCCGCTTGCATGTAATTTCAGACGTACGAATTTCATGAATTACGCCGCAAAGGTGTTAACCATACCCGTATTCATGGTACAGTTCGCCTTGTACGCATTTCCTGCGGAACAAGTTGCTTCAGAAGTAAGTTTTCCATTGGGAATTGAAACGTCTATAAACACAAGTTTAGTTTACAGCTTTATCCGACGCCATCTATGCATCGTTTTGGTATAAGAATAACGTGTCGAATCAGAAAATGCTTCTGTTCATAATGACGGCCGCTCAACGTGTCCATTATTTCTCAGGAGCCGGCTTAGTCGATATCAATGTTGATGCATTTGAATCCGTAAGTGATCTATTATATCACGTGTCTTTTTACAAGCATTCTATGTAAATCATTCTAGGTGTTTAGGAAATCGTTTTCCTTTTGTACGGTTTTTAGAAATCTAATCGATTAAACGGGCATAACGGAGGCGTAGTTTTATTCACCGAAGGATTCTCGCCTATCTTTTGAAATATTTTTGCTTAGTGTAGTTATCTCGCTAAATATATTAACTTTGAATATTTGTTGTTTGTTTTATTCGAATCTTGTGATTTATTAGGGTAATAGCGCATGTAATTTCCTTATTATTACAAACTATATTTTATAATCTTAAATACAATTGACACATTACAATACAATAGGTAAATACAATTGATTGACAAATGACGATTGCAAGGACTGTGTGGATGTACAATTCACAGGTATAGCAGTAAACTCCACTCACACAAATTTATTAATTATGCGGAACGCAGCGTCTCGAGAGCACGTGGGCTCTCATTGTCAACCGTGTTACCGACTGAAAGTAAAAACTGTATCACACATGCAAATTATTTTCTACGCAGGCTCTAAAATTTCTAAAACATATGACTATTTACAATCTACTCGGTGGTCTAATGCCTTTTACGGGAAAGGATGGACCGAAAGCGAACCGTATCTTTAACAGGGCCTATGGTAATAAATCCATCAAACTCGAGTGTGCAATTGGGGGTGGTTCTCTGTTCAATAAGTTTCTGTTCTTTTTCATATATACCGTTTCGTACGCGTTCACGTTTTTAAGTAGTGTCAGATTTTTTAAATCAATCTTATGTCCGGATTTTACCATATGCTCTGCTAAGCTTGATAGTTCAGGTTTGTCGAAACGATAGTGTCTAATATGTTCTTTGAACCTCGTTTCGATACTCCTTTTTGTTTGTCCAATATAAACTTTCTCACAATCATTGCATGCGATTTGGTATATTCCAGACCTTTTTATCATCTTCGGTTTATCTTTGGGATTCCCTAAGAGATTCTTTAAGTTGTTTTTTGACACAAAAGACACGTTCATATTTAGTTGTCGGAAAATTTTACTTAACCCTTTTACTGTTGGGTGAAAAGGAAGAGTTATAAATTTCTTATTACCGGTGTTTGTTGATGTCAAAGTCGTGGAATTTCTGATGTGTTGTTTGTATTGGACCTTCCTTAAAATACGGTCGACATCCATAGAAGAGAAACCATTGTACCTCGCTACATCTTTGATATACTTTAATTCTTTGTCGTACCTGCTCTTGTTTAGCGGAAATCTGACGAGTCTATTGACCAGAAAACTAATCGCGGACATTTTTTGTTGTTCGCGATGGTGCGAATCAACCGTGATGAATCTGTTGGAATTAGTTTCTTTTCTGTAGATGTCTATTTCTAATTTCTAATCTCTTTCTAATCCCCAATTGCACACTCGAGTTTGATGGATTTATTACCATAGGCCCTGTTAAAGATACGGTTCGCTTTCGGTCCATCCTTTCCCGTAAAAGACAGGAGACCACCTACTAGATTGTAAATAGTCATATGGTTTAGAAATTTTAGAGCCTGCGTAGAAAATAATTTGCATGTGTGATACAGTTTTTACTTTCAGTCGGTTACACGGTTGACAATGGGAGACCACGTGCTCTCGAAACGCTGCATTCCGCATAATTAATTAATTTGTGTGAGTGGAGTTTACTGCTATACCTGTGAAATACAATTGATGCTATAATCGTCCGTAAAATGTGAATTCACGGGAGAAGTATATTTAAAGGAATGTATGTAGATTTTGTGGTTGTAAGTCTGCTTTATCCTCCATTTACCTCTGGTGCTGCAACTAACCTTGATGCTGCGTGTACATACGTACAATGGGAGGTCGAGACCCGCATGCCACGCACATTGGGACATCCATTGCCTTCACGTCAGTGCCCATAATTTTACATGAACATTTCATTCAAACCCAATGTGAAGACAAAAGTTATATAGAAATGCACAAGAAACTTAGCCGAGACCGTTTAAAATTAGTAACAATCGTTACTAGTGACATACAGTAAATTTTGATTTATCTTTACAACCCTAGAAACAAATAGCATCCATCGTGTGTCGGGTATCACAATGTATACCAAGACCAACCGAGGATGTTTCTATTGACTGCGGCCAAGCAAATAGTCGTGAAATTTTAGTTTACCGACTTATCCAATACTAGATATTCGTCGCTTTGGTATACGAATAACGTTTCGAATCAGAAAATGCTGTTGTACGTGATGAAAACTGTTCAGCGACTCCATTATTTCTCAGGGGCTGGTCTGGTCGATATCAATGTGGACGCATTTGGATCTGTAAGTGCATATAAAACCGTTCGTTTTATTGTTATGTATTTATTCCGTTTGTCTAATGCGTGTTGTTGTTGGTGTTTAGAAAATCGTTTTCCTTTTGTGCAGTTTTAAAGAATTTAATCGAAAAATGAACGCACGAGTAGATTGATTTAATAGTATCATTAGGGTGTATGTGTGTATACAGTTTATTTACCATGGTTTATTAATTAAGTTAATGCAGATTTAGAATAATAATAGAAATTTACCAAACTATAACCTGCTCTATGTTTCTTTATCTAGTCGTGTTGTCATTATGGCAATTACCCCATGTTGGTATAACTATTTGCGAAAGCGAATAGCAAATTGATGGACTAACACATGGGCTGAAAAGTCCCGGGCCTAACACATAGATGACGCTAGTTTTATTGCAGTCACCTTTCTCTCAGTTAGTACTAACCTTCAAAAGACAGCTGTTAAAATTTCATGATATTCTATTCATTAGTTTGTGAGTTATTGTGCTTAGAGTCACGCTACTTTTGTTATTTTCAAAACAATGGATCAAAAACAATTTCGTGTTTTAATCTTACACTGCTTCTTGATGGGAAAAAATACCGTTCAAGCGAAGCAATGGCTTGAAAAGTGTTATGGGGACTCCGCTCCATCAGAAACAACAATAAAACGTTGGTTTGCTGACTTCAAACGTGGTCGTAGAGACACCGATGATGCAGGACGCAGTGGACGTCCAAATGAGGCGGTAATACCAGAAAACATCAAAAAAATCCACGAAATCGTTTTGAATGATCGAAAAGTGAAGTTGAGTGAGTTAGCTGACATCGTAAAGATATCAAAAGAACGTATTGGCTTTATATTGCATGAGCACTTGACTATGAGAAAGCTCTGTTCAAAGTGGGTGCGGCGTTTGCTCACTGTTGACCAAAAACAAGAACGTGTTGATGATTCTGAGCAGTGTTTGGCCATGTTTAAACGTAACAAACCGGAATTTTTGCGTCGATATGTGAGAATGGATGAAACGTTGATCCATCACTTCACTCCGGAATCAAAACGATCGTCATCTGAGGGGACAGCAACTGGTGAATCTCGTCCAAAGCGCCCGAAAGCACAACAATCGGCTGGAAAGGTTATGGCCTCGGTATTTTGGGATGTGCGTAGTGTAATATTCATCGACTATCTTGAGAAAGGAAATACCATCAACAGTGAATATTATATAGCGTTATTGGAGCGTTTGAAGGCCGAAATTGCAAAGAAACAACCGCATATGGCAAAAGAAAAGAATTTCATCAAGATAACGCACCGTATCACAAGACAATCAAAACAATGGCAAAACTATATGAATTGAACTTCGAATTGCCCCCACATCTACCGTATTCGCCAGATTTGGCTCCCAGCGACTACTGGCTGTTCGCAGACCTCAAGAAAATGCTCACCGGTAAGAAATTTCGCACGAACGAAGAGGTTATCGCTGAAACTGAGGCCTATTTTGAGGCAAAAGATAAATCGTTCTACAAAAGTGATATTGAAATGTTAGAGCGGCGCTGAAATGATTGCGTTGCTCTTGATGAAGATTACGTTGATGAATAAAGCTAATTTTGAACCAAAAAAAAACGTGTTTTCTTTGTTAGGCCCGAGACTTTTCAGCCCATGCGTTAATAAAACTCTCTATAGAAGAAGAAGAAGATGTTGTTTACTGACCCTAGTGTTTGATTTCGATATATTTGTCATTTAATTTATTTAGACGTTAAATTATATTTATTTAAATTGCCATTTTATTCCTTGGATAATTCTTTCGATTTTCTGTCACAATATAATCAGATAGATTAAACTTTTAACTACTGTAGTCCTCAATTATCACATCATTTCTTTGGTCTACATGTAAAACATCTGCGTTATGTGTGTTATTACTGCACTAACATAATTATACACAATGCTCTGTTATAGAGGCAATCGCCTTGTTTGATGCTCCCCTACCTTTTCTGCCTTCATTATGTCATTAGACGAATTGTAATCGGAACCGTGCAGCGGTTAATCGATGGTAAAACTGCAACATACACAACAAGTGTTTAGTTCTTCAGTATTGAATGAACCGGTGGCAATGGAAGGCCTACCAGAAATCGATATGATTAAGCTAAGCGGAGTTTTATTTAAATTCGTAGGCGAGTCGAAACGATCCACGACGATAGTGCTTCGCTGCTTCCGGATATTTAACATCGTTACCATCGGTATAGCATTGTGGTTCGCTTTCGTGAATTTTTTCTTCGTCGAAGGCGAAATGTACGTTCAAGCGTTACAATCTACAATGCTTTTCGCTCATGTCAGTTCGGAGAGACTCCCGTTTAATAATTGAACTTATCAAACTTGCTTCTAGGTATTATTGAAGTATCTGTCGCTTCTAGTTTACAAAGGCAGCATTAGAGATTTACTAATCGAAATAGTAAATGGATTCTGGAATTATCGATGCTGTAGTAGAGACATTAGGCACAAAATCGAAAACATCCATAGAACCGTGGAGCGATTTCAAAGCGTCATGTTAATAATAACAGCTTTTTGTGTAGTTGTATACATGGTAAAACCATTTTTGGCGGTAAACAGGGGACTTTTGCTAGAGGCCTTCGTACATCGTTCGAACGTTATGGATGCAATCTTGTTGCTTTCGCAGTTCTATTGTTTTTGCGTTGCTGCTCCTGTTGTGCTCGGATACGATTTCATTTATTTCGCTTTGTGCGCCCATATCATATTGCAGTTTAGATTGCTCAAGCATAAGATAAACAATGCGTTGACTAAACACGATAAAGAAACTCCGTCCCAAATACGTGTTTGCGTACGCCATCATCAGTTTCTCTTCACGTAAGTATTGCATTTTTTAGACTATATATTTTTTTGTACCTTACATCCGAATGACTTGTGATGATACTCTAATAAATTATAGGAAACAAGCGTTTCGACAGCTTTTTAGTACTACTTCAAACTACGCAAAGTTCAATGCGATTGCTATGTTTATTTTGCATTACGGAAAGCGTAAAACATTTTACTTAAAGTTTTAGCAATTCACGTATTGGAATTTTTATTTTCCGGCAACGTAACATCGCCTCGTTAAGGATATTTAATTTGTTCAAGTAGTATTTAGTAGGTATATCAGGATCAAGGATCGCGGTGTTATTGTTAATAATATTTTCTCTTTAACTCATTAATATAAAATGCCGTTAAGAGTATTTTTTTCTCGTTATTTATCCGCGCTGTTTATTTCATCCAATCGCACAAACATATAATAAACTCATTCATTATTTTATAATTTATCCACTTTTTGGTTTTAATGTAACAGCCATTTTCCAAAGCTACTATAAAATGGACACAAATAGGTAGTCTCTTCTGTGGGAGGGTTATATTATAACACATGGGCTGAAAACTCCCGGGCCTAACAAAGAAAACACGGTTTTTTTTTGGTTCAAAATTAGCTTTATTCATCAACGTAATCTCCATCAAGAGCAACGCAATCACGCCAACGCCGCTCTAACATTTCAATACCACTTTTGTAGAACGATTTACCGTTTGCCTAAAAATAGGCCTCAGTTTCAGCGATAACCTCTTCATTCGTGCGAAATTTCTTACCGGCGAGGTCTGCGAATAGCCAGTAGTCGCTGGGAGACATTCGAAGTTCAATTCATGTAGTTTTGCCATTGTTTTGATTGACTTGTGACACGGTGCGTTGTTTTGATGAAACAAAATTCTTTTCTTTGCCATATGCGGTCGTTTCTTTGCAATTTCCGCCTTCAAACGCTCCAATAACGCTATATAATATTCGCTGTTGATGGTATTTCCTTTTTCAAGATAGTCGATGAATATTACACCACGCACATCCCAAAATACCGAGGTCATAACCTTTCCAGCCGATTGTTGTGCTTTCGGGCGCTTTGGACGAGGTTCACCAGTTGCTGTCGACTCAGATGACGATCGCTTTGACTCCTGAGTGAAGTGATGGATCCATGTTTTATCCATTGTCACATATCGACGCAAAAATTCCGGTTCATTACGTTTAAACATGGCCAAACACTGCTCAGAATCATCAACACGTTCTTGTTTTTGGTCAACAGTAAGCAAACGCGGCGCACACTTTGAACACAGCTTTCTCATAGTCAAATGCTCATGCAATATAAAGCCAATACGTTCTTTTGATATCTTTACGATGTCAGCTAACTCACGCAACTTCACTTTTCGATCATTTAAAACGATTTTGTGGATTTGTTTTATGTTTTATTGTGTTACCGCCTAATTTGGACGTCCACTGCGTTCTGGATCATCGGTGTCTCTACGACCACGTTTGAAGTCAGCAAACCAACGTTTTATTGTTGTTTCTGATGGAGCGGAATCCCCATAACACTTTTCAAGCCGTTGCTTCGCTTGAACGGTATTTTTTCCCATCAAGAAGCAATGTAAAATTAAAACACGAAATTGCTTCTGATCCATTGTTTTGAAAATAACAAAAGTAGCGTGACTCTTAGCACAATAACTCACAAACTAATGAATAGAATATCATGAAATTTTAACAGCTGTCTTTTGATGGTTAGTACTAACTGAGAGAAAGGTGACTGCAATAAAACTAGCGTCATCTATGTGGTAGGCCCGGGACTTTTCAGCCGATGTGTTATTTATAGTGTATTCGCAGATACATACGTTACGTATATTGTTTTGTACATTCAAGTGAAAGATGTAGAGAGGTTTGATTTGATTTTAGGGTACGTTGGAGGATGCAAAACATTTATTCGATCACTTTGCTGTTCCACTACGTTGGCACTTTAGTTTCTACTTGTGTTGTGCTTCTAGAATTACTTCTTAGGTGAGATTTTAGGATAACTGAGCGCTGCTTGGAATATTTGTGGAAAGAATATCATAAAAGAAAAACATATAAATTGTAGTAAACGATGAACCATTTTTTCTACTTTGCTTGCACTGAAAAGCAAAGTTCGCAATCTTTTAGTAGCTGCTTCAGGCGTTAGTTCAACATTTCTATTTCCTAAAAATCAACAACTTGAAGTGCTAAGTGACGGCTACCATTATAATAATGAATAGTAACTCTCATCGACAAACAAATTGCAGTGTACCAATTAACATTAACGTACGCGATTATGAAGGCCACATCTCCATTAGAACCGAAAGAACAAACAACCGTTTATAAACAAGACTAGTTTATTTCAGTACGAGCCGTTAACTAGATTGTAGGTTAGAAATATTAAATTGTGCCAGTGTGGCAATTGAAAATTGCAAGCATCACTTACACCACTAACTTCTATAAATATTCCCGACAGCTCTCGCATTACAACTTTTGTATTTGGTGTTTTAATTTCAGACGTACGAATTTTACGAATTATATTGCAAAACTGGTCACCGTACTGGTTTTCGTAGGACAGTTTACTCTGTATGCTTTTCCAGCCGAGCAAGTTGCCTCCGAAGTAAGTTGTGAGATGGGTATTTATATGTTACGGCCATATCACATTTTTATCCTGTTCGCGAAATGTATGTTTAAATAGTTTGCGAAAAATAAGCGGATATATATATTACACGGTGAAACATTAATTTAAACCTTTCATGAGTTTGCTATCGTAACTTATACAGATAATGTGCGATAACGACAGTATACTTGAACCAACGTACTTTGATAAAACATGGTATCGAAGAAGTCAATTTATATTAGCAAAAACATTCTTGTCTATAATGCGTCGATTTTGTCAACAAATGGAAAGAGAACAAATTGTTGGACTTGGAGAGGATGGAACGTCCTTCAAGGAAACGGCAAAAGGTTCAAATGGGACCACCAAGATACGCTAGCTAGCTTGACGAAGAACTCTACAGTACCTGTCCATTGTATTAGGGCCACCTTATAAATTTAAGCTTTTGTGTGTTTCCAACGCGATAACTTACAAATACTTCTCTAAATACGTTTCGTAAATATATTTCTAAGAAATTGAGAAAGTGCCACTTAATTAAACGACGTCTATCTGAACGGTATGGTGAAGCTTTTTGGAAGCGCACGCTCTACTGTGTTAACTTGGCCAGGAAATTCTTCCGACCTCGATGCAATTGAGAATGTGTGGAATGTTTTTAAATCACGTATCTGTATTCGAGAAGAAACACTATAAAACGGCTATTAGTAAGAAATATGGAGGATGTGTTGCAAAATGACGCTGCAATTAGACATACCATTAACGCTTGCATAGACGGTATGCCAACAAGAATAAGAGCAATTATAAAAGCCAAAGGAGGTATTACAAAATATTATTATATGTAGTAGTGACGATGTCTATAAACAGTTCTGAATAAACTTATGCTTGTACGATACGTTTTTTATTGTATATTTTAACAAAATCCCTACGTTAGCAAGTGGCACTAATAAATTGGACAGGGACTGTATTGGCGCGAGGAGAGCAGTTGATTTATGGTATGCCGCTGTGGATATATTAATTTCGATTTAGACCATCCATCTACCGCATTTAGTGCTGCCTCGACAACCAAACTCTGTAGCTTACATTTCGGATGATCTAACGTGAATTGGGTCAATGGAATTCTGTTTTTCCTTAGCCAAGTATCTAGATTTTGATTAGGTACAAACGATGAAGGATAAAGATTCAAAGAGCATCAATTACCATAGTCTTCCGTATCTTCGGCGCATACCAATTTGCCCCTCTGACACCCGATTACTCGTTCTACGATATGATATACAAGTCGCGCGAGATTCGATAGCACTATGACTAAACGTGTGCTAGAATGTAGTCATTGGCGGTGGGATTGTTTGAAATTTTAATTATTTACTACACTTATGATTCGCGAAGAATGGAAATACTTTGCGTGACCTCAATATGCGTATCTATAAATATAAAATTTAGTTTGCAGATTTATCTGATGCTATCTATACATCGTTTTGGTATAAGAATGACGTGCCGAATCAAAAAATTCTGTTATACGTAATGACAGCTGCTCAGAGGGTGCATTACTTCTCCGGAGCTGGTCTAGTTGATATCAATGTGGATGCATTCGAATCTGTAAGCGTAAATCAACCAATTAGTTTTACTCCGTATCCATTTATTTAATGCGAAATGTTGCAGGTTTTTAGAAAATCTTTTTCATTTTGTGCGATTTTTAGAAATCTAATCGAGAAATGAGAACATATGAAAGAAGAATGAATTCTTATAATATCAGTAGGATGTGTGTTTACTTATCAAAATCTATGAATAAATGATTATTCCTTGCTTTGTATTATAATACATTCACCCAGTGCTATTATCAATCCTGTTAATTTTTTATTCGAATACTATGATGATACATGGGCTGAAAAGTCCCGGGCCTAACACATAGATGATGCTAGTTTTATTGCAGTCAACTTTCTCTCAATTAGTACTAACCTTCAAAAGACAGCTGTTAAAATTTCATGATATTCTATTCATTAGTTTGTGAGTTATTGTGCTAAGAGTCACGCTACTTTTGTTATTTTTAAAACAATGGATCAAAAACAATTTCGTATTTTAATTTTACACTGTTTCTTGATGGGAAAAAATACCGTTCAAGCGAAGCAATGGTTTGAAAAGTGTTATGGGGACTCCGCTCCATCAGAAAAAACAATAAAACGTTTGTTTGCTGACTTCAAACGTGGTCGTAGAGACACCGATGATGCAGAACGCAGTGGACATCCAAATGAGGCGGTAATACCAGAAAACATCAAAAAAATCCACAAAATCGTTTTGAATGATCGAAAAGTGAAGTTGCGTGAGTTAGCTAACATCGTAAAGATATCAAAAGAACGTATTGGCTTTATATTGTATGAGCATTTGACTATGAGAAAGCTCTGTTCAAAGTGGGTGCCGCGTTTTGCTCACTGTTGACCAAAAACAAGAACGTGTTGATGATTCTGAGCAGTGTTTGGCCATCTTTAAACGTAACAAACCGGAATTTTTGCGTCGATATGTGACAATGGATGAAACATGGATCCATCACTTCACTCCGGAATCAAAACGATCGTCATCTGAGTGGACAGCAACTGGTGAACCTCGTCCAAAGCGCCCGAAAGCACAACAATCGGCTGGAAAGGTTATGGCCTCGGTATTTTGGGATGCGCGTGGTGTAATATTCATCGACTATCTTGAGAAAGGAAATACCATCAACAGTGAATATTACATAGTGGTATTGGAGCGTTTGAAGGCCGAAATTGCAAAGAAACGACCGCATGTGGCAAAGAAAAAAAATTTGTTTCAACAAGACAACGCACCGTGTCACAAGTCAATCAAAACAATGGCAAAACTACATGAATTGAACTTCGAATTGCTCCCACATCCACCGTATTCGCCAGATTTGGCTCCCAGCGACTACTGGCTGTTGGCAGACCTCAAAAAAATGCTCGCCGGTAAGAAATTTCGCACGAATGAAGAGGTTATTGCTGAAACTGAGGCCTATTTTGAGGCAAAAGATAAATCGTTCTACAAAAGTCGTATTGAAATGTTAGAGCGGCGCTGGAATGATTGCGTTGCTCTTGATGGAGATTACGTTGATGAATGAAGCTTTGAACCAAAAAAAAACGTGTTTTCTTTGTTAGGCCCGGGACTTTTCAGCCCATGTGTTTTCGAGTATATAGCAGCTTGGACTGTTCACTCTAAAAGAAGATCAGCTCATACAAAGATAGTATTTCTAAAGCCCCCAAAACGTACAAAAGGACTTCACGAACAGCAGATTGCTACGGGTTAGGGAACATGGTTAAAGGCTGCGTTTTACTAATACGAACATTTTGATGATGTAAAGAAGATAGTTTTACAAACCGATCCCAGACACGCCAAAGCTATCAAGAAAAGCCAGAAAATGTTTCAAGACTATCAGGTAAATGTGATTTAGAAAGTATTCGCACGAACTACTATGGACTAGCGGAGGGAATTGAAACATTGCAAAATGGTTCGATGTCGTTTGTGGATTCTGTTCAAATACGCTTAATTTCGATATACTTGTCGTGAGATTTATTTAATTAAATTAAAGGCTCTTTAAAACGCAAAGCAAATTTTCTACTGTGCGTCTGTTTTTAATTACCATCGTATATTTAATCCGTAAATGATACCGATTTTCTGGCACAAAATAATAAGACACATTAAAATTTTAACTACTGTAGCCAGATGTTTTGGTCCGCATGTAAAAATACATTGCGTGTTCTATTATAACATCGACACAAGTCAATCCTACACAATGTAGAAATAAAAGGCTTAATTGATGTTCCCCCACTTATCCGTTTAATTGTGTCATTAGACGTATCGTAATCGCGAACGTGCAGCGCTTAATCGATGGCAAAACTGCAACGCATCCTAGTATTTAGTTTCTCAGTATCGGAAGAACCGGTGGCAATGGAAGGCCTACCAGAAATCGACATGATTAACCTAAGCGGAGTTTTATTTAAATTCCTAGGTGAATCGAAATCATCTACAACGTCAGTGCTTCGCTGTTTCCGGATATTTAACGTCGTTATATTCAGTATAGCGACGTGGTTCGCTTTCGTGAATTTTTTCTACGTCGAGGGCGAAATGTACGTGCAAGCGCTACAGACGACGATACTTTTTGCTCATGTCAGTTCGGAAAGAACCGCAAATCTTTGCGTTCGAACTTTATCAATCTTACTTCTAGGTATTACTAAAGTACCTGTCGATTTTGATATACAAGAGCGATATAAGAGCTTTACTAATCGAGATAGTAAACGGAATCTTGGATTATCGTTGTTACAGTGGAAAGATCGCGCAGGAAGTGCGGAGGGTCCACAGGGCTGTGGAAAGATTTCAAAGGATTATGGTAATAGTAGCAGCCATTTGTTCGGTTCTGCACGTCATAAAACCGTTTTTGGCGGTAAACAGGGGACTGTTGCTAGAAGCTTTCGTACCACCTTCGAACGTTATGGATGCAATTGCGCTATTCTCGCAGTTTTATTGTTTCGGCACTGCTATTGCGATCGTGCTCGGTTACGATTTTATTTATTTGGGTTTGTGCGTTCACGTCGTAATTCAGTTCAAATTGCTTAAACATAATATTAACGACGCACTGAAAAAACATAACAAGGAGACCGCGTCCCAGATTAACGCTTGCATACGTCATCATCAATTTCTATACATGTAAGTATTGATTTTGTTAAGTTACTTTTTTTCTCTCTTACACCAGAGTGATATATAATGATGGCTTGGTGAATTATATTTTTATTTCGTATTTTAACGGTTCACCTGTTATGTTTACCGTCTTTTAGTAGTTTCACGGATAGGACCAGACCACGATATAAATGTAAACCGTAGAAATATTTTTTCTCTAATCCGATGAAGTAAAATGACGTCAAAAGACCTTACAACAGCCTTTCTTTCACTATATTCTGCACAATACAATATACAATAAGATTTCTTAGAACTCAATAATAACTTTTTCGTATAGCGTTCGCTTTTACAACAATAAATCAACGTAACCACAACGATGGCAAGGATTGTATAGTCGTATAATGCACAGGTATCGCAGTAAACTCCACACCACACAAATTAATAATTTATTGGTGTAGAGTTTACTACGATGCCTGTCAATATTGCGTGAATAGAATTTAATATCGGCATCTAACGTTATCAAAAGGTATTTTAATTTCATAATACAGTCTAACCTGGATAACTGAGAGATCAACGGACCGCGATCTCTTTTTCTCTTATAGAGGTTTCTCACTAACCCGAGTTTCTAGCTTACAGAGTTACAGAATGGGGTCTGTCTCACTTATAGAGGTCTATAAAAATACGGCAAATATGACGTAATTAGAAACAAAATACGTGTATGTATGGGTATTACATATTTATTGAAATAATAGCTGAACATAAATGTTTAATCTAAATAATATTATAACAACATTTACTTGAAAAAAATCTGTTAATTTCTTTTGGGATTCTGTTTTTAGATTTTGTGTGTTTTTCAAGTTCATAAATTTTATCAAATATGGTTTGATCAACCGCCGCATATTCATAAAATTTGTGAAGCGTATCCAATGCATTTAAAGCTTCTCGTTTTGTTGGAATTTCCTCCATCTCTCTATCCAAAATGTGTGATTGACTGGCTTCATTTTCACTATCATTTTCGTTAGTAGACGAGCTCACACAGTTTTGAACGATATCGTCCTCGGTGTATTCTCCGGCGGTAGCCATGTCGTCGTCAATCTGTACGAAGTCTTCAAAGGTTGGCGTCGACACATTACCAGTGGTATTGTGGGACACGAGCTTGGCCCATTCTTCACTGCTAGGTGCAACTTCAAGCTCATTGTCAAGTTCAACCTCATTTTGCTCGATCAGAAAGTCTTGGATATCTGGACAGATACTGAGCCCAGCTTTTTTGATGCAGTTTTTGACAGTTACGTCACTCACTGCATACCATGCTCTTCTTGCAAATTTCATAGTCAGGAGTATATTTATCTCAGGGCTAATGTTCTCTTCCAAGCAGGTAAGCGTATGCTTTATAACTTCTCTGCGATAAACCCGTTTGAATGTATGAATGATACCTTGAGCTAAAGGTTAAAGTTTACTGCTGGTATTGGCAGGGAAAAATATAACTTTGACATTTGCAAGTGTTGGTAAGTCCGTATGAGCAGTACAGTTGTCAATAAAAAGCGCTTGTTTTTCATTTGCTTGTCAACTTTTTTTAACCAATCTTTGAACAATTCCTTAGTCATCCAAGCTTTTGTATTACTCGCATAATCAACGGGTAGAGTATTGACACCTTTAAAGCATCTAGGTCGCTTAGATTTCCCAATGATTAGAAGAGGAAGTTTGTCTGTACCGGTCATGTTAACACATTGATGAATAGTAAGGCGTTCCTTGCCTTGTTTACCTCCGTGGCATTTTTCGCCCTTGAAAATGAATGTTTTGTCTGGCAGACATTTAAAGAACAAAGCAGTTTCATCGGCGTTATAAATATTGTTTGGATCATATCCTCTTAAAAGATTCGGCAAATCTTCAGTCCATTGGTCACATACTCCCTGATCCACAGATTTACTTTCTCCGGCTGCTTTTTTGAAAGTTATATCATGACGTTTTTTAAAACCCTCTAACCAGCCGTTACCAGCTGAAAAGTTCTGGATTCCTAATTTTGTGGCGAAGTCTTTAGATTTTTGTTTCAGCAGTGGTCCATCTATGGGAATGTTCTTATCGAGGGTTTGTTTAATCCATTGTAACAGGCACTTTTCAACGTCGGGAAACTCAGAAAGCCGGCTTCTCTTGATATTTCCGTGTCCCTCAGAGCACTGAGACTTAATTAATTCTTTTGATTTTATAATTTTATAATAGGTGGATTCTGCTAAGCCAAAGTCACTCTGTATTTGTTTTCGTAATTTCCCAGATTCAAAAGCATTCACAATTTTTAGTTTATCACGTATCACGTTATCACATTGAGTTTTCGTTTAGACATTATGAGTAAGTACGGTAACAGACGCACATTTGGTTTGAATTAAATAAAAGTCCCTGGAAATTTAAGAATGAGTCATAAATAGCATAGTAGTCATAAACGCGGTTAACTGTCGCTTATAGAGGTATAGGCAGGTATCAATCTCACTGGAAGAGGTTCAGGCGTGAAAAATGGTTTTATGTTTCTCACTTATAGAGGTTTTAGGAGGGCAAAATGACGGGACCTGGTAAATACTGTCATTAATAGAGTTTTCTCGCTTACCCAGTTCTCACTTACTCAGGTTTGACTGTATTAGCACCAATATCTTATATCGATATTATTTTCTCCATTTGCTGTTGTCTGTCTTTTTGAGTTTGAATATAAGCATTTTCTGTTATTTTTTTAGTATTCTACTATACATTTTACATTATGTTTTCTAAGTATCTAAACTTCTGCATTATCATCTAAAATTCGTATTTTACAACGAAAATAAAGCTGAACAACGGCAAGAATTATAACAGTGCATCGAATAGATCCTAGCACCAATTCGCAACGAAGCCAACAAACCTACTCATACCTGGTCTTATACAACATTTTTCATGCATGTGCCAACGTACATCATTCAATTATTTTATGCACTACGTACTAAAGTGTAGATAAGCAGTTTTTCGGCCGCTATAAAACTTTTAAATGAATAATTTTTTTTCATCAAGTGGATTTTTCGTTAGCGGTAGTGTTATACGCCTCTTTATGGTGTATACGCAGATACAAACATTGCATATACCATTCTGTACATTTAAGTGAAAGATGTAGAGAGGTTTAATTTGATTTTAGGATACGCCTGAGGATGCAAAACATTTATTCGATTACCTTGCTGTTCCACTACGGTGGCACTTTAATTTCTACTTGTGTTGTGCTTTTAGACTTAGTTCTTAGGTGAGATTTTAGGATAATTTAGGGCTGCTGAGAATATTTGTGGAAGCGACACAAAAAATATGTATAGAATGTAATACACAAGTTTTCGTTATTTTTCTCTAGATACTAGCCTTTCAGATAAATATGCCTTCGCATATGATCGAACCAATTTGTCAAGAAAATGAAATCGCGATGTAATAAAGAAAGTTAGCCAATATGTCATTAATTTAACATATTTATTGGCAAAAAAATCGGCGGTTTGACGTAGTAAGTGAGAGCTCTGGTTGTCATGATGAAAAATAGTTCGCCGACTTCGATTTTCGATTTACTATTTCATCGAGAACTTCCGGTCTGCTATGCCAGCCGATGTTTATGGTGCGTCTAGAACCATGGCAGCCACATCTCCAAGGAAAGAAAAGGCAAGCGAAAACACTGCTCCCCAAAGCCAAATAAAGTCAACCGATGCTTTATTTCGCTATTACAAATATACAAAACACATACAGCTGTGGCCATATGTATTCGCCACCCTTTTTTGTTTTTTATTCCGACGAATATATAAGAAATAAAAGAAAATTGATCGATGAAAATGTTTCATTGTGAGTATATATAGATATATACAGATATTGCTTAATATTTGGTAGCTCCTCCCTGGGCTTTTATCACCGCACGAATTCGTCGGGGCATACTGCTCACAAAGTTGTAGCACTGTTCGGCGGTGATTTTATTCCACTCTTCGAATGTTTTTGTTTTTAAGCATTGCTTTGTGATAGATGAGTATTTAGCTACATTTCGCATTAAAATGTACCATAAATGCTCAATTGGCGATTCCAGGACCCGCGCGTTATTTTCCTCGAACCAGCGCATTACTTCGCGAGATTTATGGCACGGTGCATTATCTTGTTGGAAGTAATACTCTGGCTCGTCATTATCGAATAATTTTAACGCACACGGTTCCAGAACTTCTTCCAACATGTCGATGTACGTCCGACTGTGCATTCGGCCCTCGCAGACGAACAGTTCTCCGACGCCTGTTGCACTCATGGAACCCCAAACCGTTATGCTACCACCCCCAAACTTGACAGTCGGGATGATACAGTCTGGATGGAAGGCATCTCCTCGCCTGCGTCGCACGTATTAAGACCCAGGTTTACCACAAAGCTACCAACAAAAACATGAATACTGTTACATTTTGGAACCCATTAAAAAGAATAAAAACACTATAGATACCGGGAATTGAATATAGAATACCGCAAATACAATAATTATGTATTACTTACCTCAATATTTGACTCATCCGTCCACATAACATTGGCCCAATTGTCAAAGGCCCAGTCGCGGTGATTTTTAGCCCACAGCATAGCTTTTTCTTTTGTTGCGGAGACAACCGTGGTTTATGTCGAAATTTGTATCCACCTAAATTTAATTCACAAAGGCGTCTTCTAACCGTGCGAGGAGAAATAGCAACATTATGTAGCCAGAAAAGCTCACTGGAAAGCTGATTAGACACTTTTTCCGATCTCGCAAAGACATCCGCTCTAAGACTCGCTCATCTCTGCTAGTTGTCTTCCTTTTTCGACCAGTTTTCGGTTTGTTTGTCATAGATCCACTTTCTTTGTATCGTTTTATCGTCATTCTAACTGTCGATCACGCACATTTCACTTGTCGGGCAATAGCAGACACCGACAACCCTTGCTTTTCTAACACCACAATTTGTCCTCGCTCTACCTCCGTCAATTCGCGTGTTTTCGGCATTACTTTTTACTGTATACTATCGTATTACATAGACAAAATCACAGACACAATATCTTCACTCTAACTAGCTCAACCTTACTCTTACAACTTTTAAGAAAGATTGAAGAAATATTCAGAAATTACAATTTTACGTCTATTTTCTAATTTACTCAGAATGGGCTACAATAAACCATTAAACCCTGATTACCAGGTACCTAGTTAAGTCCGTCATCGACCCTGCTTCTTAGAAATACAATAATATTCGTGTAACACGTTCAAAACGAGAGTGGCGAATACATATGGCCACAGCTGTATATAAAGTGACAGAAAATCACGGTTTGAAAATTTTCACGCAGAAATTCCATCCTTACACAAAACTATTTCCTTTTAGTTGGGTTGTAACCAATACTAATTCGTTTAATTATGAATCATGAATCGAATTATAGGTTCCAAATATCAAATTATAGGAATAGGATAATTGAAGAGTGAACGCGACAGAAACTACTAACTAAACTCCAGAAATATACGCAACAGCCCTCGCATTACAATTTCTGTATTTGGTTTTAATTTCAGACATACGACTTTTACGAATTATGTCACAAAACTGATCACCGTACTCATTTTCGTAGTACAATTTGCCCTCTACGCTTTTCCAGCCGATCAAGTTGCCTCCGAAGTAAGTTGCGAGATGGGTATTCATATGTCGCGGCCACATTACGTGTTTATCCTCTTTGCGAAATGTCTGCATAGTACGCTAAAGGTCTAAGATATCCAAACATTTCATGATATTTACTACAGTGTTAAGTTAAGCATTTTGTTATTCTGCCGTAAGGACATTATGCTTTTCATTAAAAATTAATGATTGATGCGAATTAGAAATACTAAAAATACACGATTTTATATGATATGCATTTGCCGACAATAAAGAAAAGCCATGTTCTACAAGACAATCTTCTTGATTGTATAATAATGAATGTTGCCAATTATGTAAAGTTCGTTTTCGTAAAAATATCACTTATAAGACGATCAAACATATTATATTATTGAAACACTGTGTTCCGAATGAACTTTCGTAATATTAGTGTTAGATATCGGAATACCATTAGTATTCCTTCACATAGGACTGAGTTTTTTAAATGCTAGTTTACTTACCGAATTGTATAATTGGATGCTTTCTCTCTCACCCTGCTAGACTTGCATCCGGTTGCTTTTAAGTCTTATGTATGTATGTACGTCGGTTACCTCGTACGTCGGGAGCCTAAACTTTAAATGTGGGTTTTAAAATGTTAATTGTACGATTACTTTGTGCAGGAATGTTGGCTGATTTTACATACGTAGTTGGGAGCGCGCTGAATGCAGCGCCTAACTCGATTACTTTCAACTACATAGATATAGTAATATCGTACTAAATTAAAATATCTTTATTATTATAATTGATTTTAAGATAAAGTATTTCTTATGCTTTCTACATTCTATGTTTACTAAAAGCAATAGATTCTGTGTGATGTTGGTTTCAGTTTGTTCTCGATGAATGGGGTCGGCACATAATGTACACTAGGGTGACAGAATAAAATAGACACCTACTAATTAAAAAAAGATTCTATTCTCGTTATATATACAAAATATTTTAACATTTTTAAATTAGACTAATATTTTGTCGATCCACCTTTACTTGCGTGAAGTGCTACGTGTCGTCGTGGCATAGAATCTGTTAAATGATTAATGGTGTCTTCTGGAATATTTAACCACTCTTCTGTAACAGCTGCCACGAGTTCTTCCTTATTGCTGGGTTTTCGGGGCCGTTTCGCCATATTTGTCTGGATTATGTGCCAAACATTCTCTATCGGATTCATGTCTGGTAATTGGCCTGGCCATGGTAAAATCCGAATCCCCTGTTCCTCTTTCCATGCGCCTGTTGTTCATGTTTTATGGCAGGGTGGTCCATCTTCCATAAAAGTGGCGTCTTCCTTAGATAAAATGGCGTTGTCGAATATCGGTAGTAGTCCTTCTGTTAATATTTGGGTATATTTTACCGCATTTATATTTCCGTCGCAGATTACTAATTGCGATCTTCCACCATACCATATCGCGCCCCACACCATGATGTTCACACCGCCGTATTTCACCGTCTGATGCAAAAATTTGTCGTCCAGTTGCTGTGACGAACGTCTCCATACCCACGTACGACCACTATCACTGAATTGGCAGTATTTGATTTCGTCTGAAAAAATGAGAGACCGCCAAAACTCTTCGGGCTTCGTTCGCATTTCGATTACCCAAGCCATTCGGCGCCGTTTTTGAAGCGCCGTAAGGAGAGGTTTTTTCTTTGCCACCCTTTTATACATCCTCACACTGTAGAGGTATCGTAGAACGGTGCGCTGACTTTTCTGTGAAGTTGCCGCAAGCTCAGCTGTACATTTTCGCGGTTCTCTTAACACTTCGCGCACAAGCACCCTTTTACTTTTTTCAGAAGATCCGGCACGACCTGGTCTCGGTTCCACTGTTGTTTTTTCCTTGCGTTTAAATTGTGTAATCGCACGGTTAACTGTGGACAACGGAATATTTAAAAATTTATTTATTTCACGTTGGGAAGCGCCGTGTTCACTCTGGCCAACGATGCGACACGCCGGGTGAAGTCGCTAATATCACTCGAACCTTGTAAGCGAGGCATAGTTGTAACGATACTAAACTATGACGAATTCCTTCCGATACATCTACCCCTACCCTAATGACAAGAGAAAGTTCTTAATTCGTTCTTAGAATTTAGCTGTTTACATATTTATACCGCTTTACCTGGTGCCTATTTTATTCTGTCACCCTGGTGTATTTATATAACTTGCTTTATAGTTAGATTGGTTTTAGATGTCGGCAAAATTAATAGTAGATGGTCGCATTTCATGCGCCCAATCTGAAATTATCCCTTTTAAGCACTTCACTATCATTTTCAGAAAAACACATTTTGTTCTCTTTCTTGTTGTTAGTGAAATTGTCTAATAAATATTATTATTAATGTTAAAATTCTCGTTGGAATCTTGTTACTTTTCAACGAGAGGCAGACACGTTTCACGAAGAGGGCGAATATGTGATGACGACAGGCACATATGTATGCATATACGTCCATAACAATAATTTTAGTTTGTAGATTTCTCTGACGCTATCTATACATCATTTTGGTACAAGAATGACGTCTCGCATCAGAAAACGCTGTTGTACGTAATGATGATCGCGCAAAGGGTTCAACATTTCTCCGGAGCAGGTTTAATCGATATCAATGTCGACGCATTCGAATCCGTGAGCGAATGTCAAGCGATTCGTTTTGTTGTACTTAACCGTTTGTTGTAGGTATTTAGGAAGGCGTTTTCATTTTGTACGATTTTTAAAAACTTAATCGAAAAATGAGAGTAAATTGTAAAGGGTAAGCACGTCACAAGCCTGAATAATTTTGTTACAGCGTCACTATCTGATCATCAAACTAATGGTATTTCTTATAATGTATAACCCTGATCGAATTTCCTATCACTTTGTTGTCATTGACCTTAAAGCACTCCGTTAGCAGGTCATATGTTTAGGGGTAGTCATGAACAAGAAGCAACTTTATTATACTTTTTCGTATAGTCGATTACGATGTTGTTATATTTTATTATAATCACAACTTTTTATTCACACGATTTTTTTTGTATATAACATATGACTGTTTAAGTGCTACTACTAATAAATATTTGCATTGAATGTTTACATTAGTTTTCTTTTTAATTAGCAGTGTACTTTTATCGCTTACAAATTGAAAGAAACATGAACGATTTTCTTTCCTAGTTAAGATTTCAATGGTCGTGTCATCCCTAATAATTCACGAGTACTGAATACTAACGAAATTCTGTTATTGTAAGAAAAGATAGAATTGAAACTCGATCCAAATTGATTCATTATCTAGAAATGAAACGTATTAAAATTCGAAACAATCTTACCTCTCTATCTAAACTGATATCCGGTAATTACCTAAATATAGTATAATCATGATAATCGTGACTGCATTCTTAAAGCCTCAATAACGTCTCTCAGTAGTTCGCTAGCCGTCGTGCTGGTAGCTGCAATGGACGAACTCCCTCAGATGAATATGATCGATATCGTTGTCGATTTGTACCATTTAATCGGTGAAATTAAACATAAAACATCGCGAAAGTTGTTCGGTTTTCGGATATTCAACGCTTGCGCCTATACGATAGTTTTATCGTTTATTTTCGCAAATTTCTTTTACGTCGGGGAAGAGTTATACGTCCAAACTTTCCAGTCCTTTCTAATCATCTCTCACGTAAGTTCTTCTTTTTCGCTCTAAAGTAACGATAACGCCTCTGCATGTTAGTTTTGCTTCCCCTTTCAGACGTTGTTAAAATATCTGCTGCTAATGCATCACAAGTCTAGCATCGAATGTCTGCTGGCGAACGCCGCGCAACGATTTTGGAATTATCGAGATTTCAACAAGAACACCGTACGGACGTTCGAAAGAATATACGGAGTTATTAGACGCGTGCAAGCGGTCATACTGATCGTCGCTGTATTAGGAATATACGCTTACATCTTGAAACCGTCCTTCGTTTCCAACAAAGGCCTGATCCTTGAAAGCTTCGTTCCACGTTCGTATGTTATGGACGCCGCAGTTTTGATGTCGCAATTTTACTGCTTCGGCATAGCGATTCCGATCGTCATCGGTTTCGATTTTATTTATTTCGCCCTGTGCGCTCACGTCGTGCTCCAATTGAGATTGTTGAAGCTGAAACTGAAGCAAATATTGAACGGTTATGGCGGGGATAGGATGCTAGAAATGAGTTACTGCATTCGTCATCATCAGTTTCTCTTTTCGTAAGTATATAGCGATGTTGATAAGGCTACCTCTACTTCCAATCGGTAAGACCTTAAGCGGTAGCACGGCTTTTCTGCGTAGTAGAATTTTACATAAAATTAGATGAGCGGTTGTAAAATTGCACGTTGCTTTTATTTGGAAGTTTTAAACTATTGTGATCTGCTTTTTAATTCGAGATTTTTATTGACATATTTTCAGCGGGAAATTTAAAAACTCAGTTATGAGAAGAATTATTACGTTATAGAAAGTTAGCAAACGGAGGTTATCTGTTGATGGTAAAAAAAATATGCAAAATATTCAACCACTGCCAATGGTTATAAATTACATACATATAAGAGGATGGTGCTTAATTAAACCCACATTCGCTTGTTTGTTTCCAGTTTTTACGGACAAAATATTATTCAGACGAACGATCCAGATCTAAACAAAGAACTATATCGCAGGGTACTGAAAGACTAACCTTACTAACTAACGCAATTCCACTTCAGTACAGCGTAATTTCTATTCGCATGTATAATTGCATTGTAACACATGGGCTGAAAAGTCCCGGGCCTAAGACATAGATGACGCTAGTTTTATTGCAGTCACCTTTCTCTCAGTTAGTAATAACCTTCAAAAGACAGCTGTTAAAATTTCATGATATTCTATTCATTAGTTTGTGAGTTATTGTGCTAAGAGTCACGCTACTTTTGTTATTTTCAAAACAATGGATCAAAAACAATTTCGTGTTTTAATTTTACACTGCTTCTTGATGGGAAAAAATACCGTTCAAGCGAAGCAATGGCTTGAAAAGTGTTACGGGGACTCCGCTCCATCAGAAACAACAATAAAACGTTGGTTTGCTGACTTCAAACGTTGACACCGATGATGCAGAACGCAGTGGACGTCCAAATGAGGCGGTAACACCAGAAAACATCAAAAAAATCCATAAAATTGTTTTGAATGATCGAAAAGTGAAGTTGCGTGAGTTAGCTGATATCGTCAAGATATCAAAAGAACGTATTGGCTTTATATTGCATGAGCATTTGACTATGAGAAAGCTCTGTTCAAAGTGGGTGCCGCGTTTGCTCACTGTTGACCAAAAACAAGAACGTGTTGATGAACGTGCGATTCTGAGCAGTGTTTGGCCATGTTTAAACGTAACAAACCGGAATTTTTGCGTCGATATGTGACAATAGATGAAACATGGATCCATCACTTCTCTTCGGAATCAAAACGATCGTCATCTGAGTGGACAGCAACTGGTGAACCCCGTCCAAAGCGTCCGAAAGCACAACAATCGGCTAGAAAGGTTATGGTCTCGGTATTTTGGGATGTGCGTGGTGTAATAGTCATCGAGTATCTTGAGAAAGGAAATACCATCAACGGTGAATATTATATAGCGTTATTGGAGCGTTTGAATTGCAAAGAAACGACCGCATATGGCAAAGAAAAAAATTCATCAAGACAACGCACCCTGTCACAAGTCAATCAAAACAATGGCAAAACTACATGAATTGAACTTCGAATTGCTCCCACATCCATCGTATTCGCTTGAAAAGTGTTATGGGGACTCCGCTCCATCAGAAATAATAATAAAACGTTGATTTACTGACTTCAAACGTGGTCGTAGAGACACCGATGATGCAGAACGCAGTGGACGTCCAAATGAGGCGGTAACACCAGAAAACATCAAAAAAATCCACAAAATCGTTTTGAATGATCGAAAAGTGAAGTTGCGTGAGTTAGCTGACATCGTAAAGATATCAAAAGAACGTATTGGCTTTATATTGCATGAGCATTTGACTATGAGAAAGCTCTGTTCAAAGTGGGTGCCGCGTTTGCTCACTGTTGACCAAAAACAAGAACGTGTTGATTATTCTGAGCAGTATTTGGCCGTGTTGAAACGTAACAAACCGGAATTTTTGCGTCGATATGTGACAATGGATGAAACATGGATCCATCACTTCACTCCGGAATCAAAACGATCGTCATCTGAGTGGACAGCAACTGGTGAACCTCGTCCAAAGCGCCCGAAAGCACAAGAATCGGCTGGAAAGGTTATGGCCTCGGTATTTTGGGATGTGTGTGGTGTAATATTCATCGATTATCTTGAGAAAGGAAATACCATCAACAGTGAATATTATATAGCGTTATTGGAGCGTTTGAAGGCCGAAATTGCAAAGAGACGACCGCATATGGCAAAGAAAAAATTTTTTTTTCATCAAGACAACGCGCCGTGTCACAAGTCAATCAAAACAATGGCAAAACTACATGAATTGATCTTCGAATTGCTCCCACATCCACCGTATTCGCCAGATTTGGCTTCCAGCGACTACTGGCTGTTCGCAGACCTCAAAAAAATGCTCGCCGGTAAGAAATTTCGCCCGAATGAAGAGGTTATCGCTGAAACTGAGACCTATTTTGAGGCAAAATATAAATCGTTCTACAAAAGTGGTATTGGAATGTTAGAGCGGCGCTGGAATAATTGCGTTGCTCTTGATGGAGATTACGTTGATGAATAAAGCTAATTTTGAAACAAAGAAGGCCCAGGACTTTTCAGCCCATGTGTTATTCTATTGAAATGCTTACCGGAATAGACGTTATCTTCTTTTTATAAATAGTTTTTGCTACAACAATATAACGTTCCTCTTTTTAAGCTGTCTTTCAATATTATTTGCTAACCTTAAATTTCCATAAAATCAAAAATTTCTCGTCCCAATTCATCACAGAATAGCAATATACAGCAGTATAAGACATATGAACACAATAGGTAGCTATGTGTTAAAAATACACAATCTCTTGAAACGTAATTTTATTGATTCTATTAATCGATAATCACGAAGAATTTATTGAAGATCAAGTCGTTTGCTGGTAGAATTTTAAAGTATATAGAATAGGGGTTAGGTTAGATAAAACTTTTGCTTGCACGTTAAATCACCTTAATATTGTTAGCGTACTTTTCCGAGGTGGGATTTTGAATGGACTGAATTCTAACGCGTTTCCAATTGATATTTTTCAGGATGTTTTTCCGAATGAAGAGCGTTTACTCCGTGATGTTACTCTTCCATTATTTCGGTTCTTTAGTATCCGCATGCAGCGTTCTTTTCGAGCTAATGTTGAGGTAAAATCTATATACGCATGCGGCTTCTTGACGCTGAAACTCAAGCACATCGCAATCCTTAAAACAGAATTTTCTTTCGTAGAGATACAAATTTCATGAACTACATTGCAAAGTCTATATCCGTATTAATATTTATCGGACAATTTGCGCTGTATACGTTTCCCGCCGAGCAGGTCGCTTTTGAAGTAAGTTCGATAAGCTCTAGTCTCTGCTGAAATGAAAAGCGACGACGTTACTTAGCAACTACGTATTGTGTTCAGTTTACAGATGTATCTGACGCTATCTATTCATCGTATTGGTACAGAAACAGCATTCCGAATCAGAGAATACTTTTATACGTGATGGTCACTGCTCAGCGAGTACATTATTTCACCGGAGCTGGTTTGGTGAATATAAATACCGAGGCGTTTGAATCTGTAAGTGGACACGATGGCTAAAAAACGTAAAAGTCAGTTATTGATATTTATTTCACAGGTGGTAAGAAAATCGTTCTCCTTTTGCGCTATTTTAAGAAATATTATCGAGAAATAGACTACCGAATTCAGGGCGTTATTGATACTGCGTCTGAGGCAAAGTGATTTTATTTTATTCGAATGCATGCATATATCGCAGAACACCTTAACTCCTTTGTTGAAACTAATAAAGAAATTTTCTTTCTAGCAATAATTATTTTTACATGCCTTCCTTATAATAAGAATCTCATTGGAAGTGGAAATCTAGATATCTAGATCAATATCTTCTTCTGAGATATGGCATCCTTTTAATATGGAACGTTCAAGTGAAGTATTCGTAGTATTTATAGGTTTGCATAGTTGATTGGAATTTTGATTCGGTCGTAGTAGGTAACAAATAGTTATTAACATTTAGAGATGTTTCTATAGATTCAATATGTTGTCTAAATGTCTTTTTTAAATTCTGTGGACATTTTCTATGTAATACGTTAATAGTTTATAATACAGTCCGTAAAATCGTGTGTATTGCTTTGCGGTATCAGTACATACGTATAAACAGCAAAATCAAAATAATTAATTTAGGAGGCCTAAATTGTCGTTCGGATGTAACATGAATATCCAAATTCATTAGACATCAGCATTATGAAGTAAAGGTACCAAGGAAGATGGGATACCCATATGGTGATCGATTACTGCTGGAATTTTCAGCAAGGCTGTTCCGGTAAACCTCACGGAAGGAAATCTTATAACAGGAAATTTTTAACTGATGATTGACAGTTGTACATGCATATTCTTCTTACATTAGAAGTGTAAGAAATACCAAACTGGTACACAAAACACAAGTACGAAAATAAAGTATTAAAAAAATACAGATAAATTCTTTGTATATCAAAAAAGAATGTCAATAAAGTTAGTTTACAATCTTGTCTTAACCGGATCTAACCTAACCTAACTACATCCATCTTATAAGTTTCTGGGAAATAGAAAACGTGAAACAAATCTATAAGATTTAAAGTTCGTTTTTGTTTGTAACTACGCAGGTTTTTAGGAAGGCCTTGATATCGCAATAAAGGAAGTAAATACTATTTTAGAGAGCTCGGATCTAAGGGAATTGACAGAGAGAAGATTTCAGGTGCGCATGTGTATGTACACTACCGCTCAAAAGTGTTTAGGCACTCTCACTGACGGCAAAAATGTATAAACACTCAGCAAAAATGTTAATAATATTTATTTTTTATGTACAGATACACGTACATGAATAAAAATCTATTAAATAAATGTGAAAATTAAAACGTTTAATTTAAATTTTGCTTTCATCTATGTGACCTCCTCTTGATTTAATAATTGCAGCACGCAATCGAGGCATTCTCGCAATAAGTTTTGCCAAAGTTTCTTGTGTTATTGAGGTCCAACTCGATTGCGATTTGTTCCACACGTCAGTAGCTGATGTCGGAGCCGATTTCCGTACTTCCCGATCTAGTTCTTCCCATAGTAACTCGATTGGATTCAAGTCGGGGCTCTGGGGAGGCCATTCCATAATTTTGAGAGTTCCTTCCTCGTCTAAATGGCGTAAATAGTCTTTACATAATTTAGAGGAATGTTTTGGGTCATTATCTTGCCGGAAGATAAAATTTTGACCCAAAAGTCGAATTCCGGAAGGTATTGCGTGGTTCTCCAAAATTTCGCGGTAGCCTTCTTTTTTTAATATACCGACAATTTTCACAATGTCCCCTACACTAGTGCCAGCAAAACAGCCCCACATGATGATAGAACCTCTACCATGCTTCACGGTAGCAGCAATACACTCTTCTCTGGCACGTTCATCCACAGATCGTCTTACGAATATGCGTCTTCGAGTTCCGAACAGCTCAAATTTCCATAGAATGTTGATCCACTCTTCTATGGTCCAGTGTTGGTGTTCACGAGCCCATTTAAGTCGCTTTTGCTTGTTTCGTTTGCGTAGTAATGGCTTTTTCATCGCAATACGTCCATGGAGCCCGGCTTTCTGTAGGCGACGTTTGACTGTAGAAACACTGACTAGACCAACATTTAATTCTGCGATGATTTCCGGGGCTGTTTTGCGTCTATTTAACTTGCTGGTAACCACTATTCTGCGATCATCTGCAGATGTTGTCGCTTTTGGCCTTCCACTCCGTCTTTTATTAAGAAAACTGCCAGTTTCCCGATATTTTTTTACGTTATAGTCAACCGTAGCGTGATGTATTTTCATTTTTTTGGCAATTTGTCGATTACTTATGCCACTTTTATGGTAAGCTGTTATAAGCGCACGTGTTTCCGAACTAATTTCTTTTCGCGGAGGCATTTTAAAAAATTGTCACAGGATATTTCGCTCACGACGTGAATAGAGTAACCAGTACCACACTGCAACTGACCATAGGTTACAGATTTCACTATAATCTTCTAGGAAGGTAATTTAAACATTATTACCTACAATCTAACAGATGATTAAATTTACCCAGTAAATTCAGAGGGATTGTTATTGTAATTGCACCGCAATAAACAGTTCATGGTAATCCAACCAAGTGCAGGTAAATGATAGTAAACCTTATGCGATGTAATGGGTGTTTATCTTACTGAACTACATTTTAAATACGTATTTCATTTTATTATAATGTTTTTTTTTGGTAAACATAATACTATATAAATAATCCATGAAAACAGGGGTGCCTAAACACTTTTGAGCGGTAGTGTATGTATATATAATGATAATGTACATAACAAAAATGTTTTTATGGGAACAGCACTGCCCAATTGTAAAAAAAAGAATTCTTAATTTCGTTATAAGAATAAGAGCGCCACCTTATTATAAATTACTTTCTCACTTTCATACAGTTTTATTGGTTTGTTCAGAAAAAGAATGTGAATAAAATTATCCTTGAAAGGATTATGTATCTTCAACGCATTGTTACCCCATCCTTCAAAGTATCACTTAGCTTCCCGAATAGAAAATACAGGCTAGCATCGAATAGGACATATTAAAATTTATATGTCGGCAATAACTGATTGGAAGATTCAAAAATTTACGTCACCATAATCGATGCGATAATTTCAACAACTAATTTTCGGACGGCTTTCTCTAGAGATTACGCAATTAGTCGAATTAGAGGTAGGTAGTATAAACGCAACGATCGCACAAGGATGCGTAAGGGCAGTTCATTCTACGATAGCTTTCGCAGCAGTCGCCGAAACGCGCAACAGAAAGTTACGCTGATGGAAGAAGTAGCTCGCTTCGACGTATTCGGTGTGATCGTAGATTTATTCCAACTGATTGGCGAGGACAAGCATTACGCGTCCCTAAAGCTGCTCTGTTTTCGCGTGTTTAACGGTACCGTTATGGTAGCGATGTTGATGTTTATAGTTGGGAATTTCTTCTTAGTCGAAGGCGAATTGCATATTCGAACACTGCAGTCATCATTCTTCCTAACTCACGTAATACATGCATGTATACTATTATTTTTTACAATAGTAATATTTTACAACGCACCCGGAAGAAGTAATTATTTTTCTAACGTCATTTAATCTTCCAGAATTTACGTGTCTGATTATAATTTCGCTGTAAACGTTTTCTTCCTTAAGTTAAGTAAGTAAGAAATCAAAATAAGAAACGGTGGTTTAAAGCTTCATTGTATCTTTCATGGTATCAAAAGAATTAATGCAAAAGTTGTAACTGTCCTTATACAAAATAAGCGTGTAAATTCGAAAAGTTTTGCATAAATTCAAATGTTCGCGTTACCAGTATTCCCCTCTGTAGGGTCGTCAGATGTATGTACTGTGAATGTACGTAACCCTAGCCCAGTAATGTCGCTCATTTGCTTGCTTTAAGATCCGTTAATCGCCTACTAATAATAATAATTTTTTACTTGTAATCATACAGTAGAAACAGCGGCTCTATGGTCGACGCTGCCCAAACTACAATGTATTTACCTACTTTGAATATTGAATAATAACAGTACATACTTAAAATCTAATACAAGATACTCAAAGTATCGATGTTAAATTATTTATCTTGAGCATTTGCTGGAAACGATCTACCGATGCGAACCCACAGTTTTCGAATCTATATCGTACAAGCTTCTTTAAGTTTTGAATTGTTTCGAGTTAAATATTTTATAAATAATCGACAAAATTTGTCCGCAGTTCTTCTGTAGTATTAGGCTTGCTATTTAGGGAGTCATAAACTGATTGCGACTCGATTGGCAACAAAAAGTACATAGCTTCGAAAAACGCGTTTACGAAAGCTGCTGTTACCTTTTACCTTCGCAAGTAATATGTAACTACTATGTTCTATCGGCTCAACTAAAGCTCTGTACCCATACATAGAGTCAATTATCGCGACTTCTACTTCTCCCTTCACCTACCATGCGTTCTCTGTTTACGCTGCAGATTAAATTCTACTTAACCTTTCCAGCTTTTATTGAAATACCTTCTCTTCATAAAACACAAAGGAAACATCGAAGATATGCTAAAGGACGCTGTTGGACGCTTTTGGGACTATCGCAATTTCACGGGTAATAAAATCGTGCCATCTATTGAAAACGTTTACATCGCGACCAAAAAAGCCCAAAAGGCGATGATCGCGATAGCCGTATTCGGCATAATATCGTATATAACCAAACCGTTGTACGCTATCGGCGATCCTCTCATTTTGGAGAGCGTTCTACCGCGTTCCGACGCCTTGGACGCTGTCGTTTTGATGTCGCAGTTCTATTGCTTCTGCTTGGGCGTTCCGATTGTGGTGGGATATGACTTTACCTATTTCATGCTGTGCATTCAGGTCATAGTTCAGATTAGATTACTCAAGCGGAAACTAAAAGATACGTTAAAGAACTGGCACGGAAGAAAAGGACAAGATAATTTACTGGAAATAGGTTACTGTATTCGTCATCATCAGCTATTGTTGGCGTAAGTTAATCTTTATTCACCTACCTGTTCTTAATTGCTTACTTATCACTTATATATTTTAGTATATTCTTACGGATGAAGAAAGTATATTCAACGATGCTTCTGTTTCATTATTTTGTTAGCTTCATTTCAACTTGCAGTATACTCTTTCAGTTGCTTCGAAGGTAAAAATGTTGTATTTATCGCTTATGCATACAGCTGTGGCCATATGTATTCGCCACTCTCGTTTTTGAACGTGTTACACGAATATTATTGTATTTCTAAGAAGCAGGGTCGATGACGGACTTAACTAGGTACCTGGTAATGAGGGTTTAATGGTTTATTGTAGGCCATTCTGAGTAAATTAGAAAATAGACGTAAAATTGTAATTTCTGAATATTTCTTCAGTCTTTCTTAAAAGTTGTAAGAGTAAGGTTGAGGTAGTTAGAGTGAAGATATTGTGTCTGTGATTTTGTCTGTGTAATACGATAGTATACAGTAAAAAGTAATGCCGAAAACACGCGAATTGATGGAGGTAGAGCGAGGACAAATTGTGGTGTTAGAAAAGCAAGGGTTGTCGGTGTCTGCTATTGCCCGACAAGTGAAATGTACGCGATCGACAGTTAGAAATGACGATAGAACGATACAAAGAGAGTGGATGTTTGACAAACAAACCGAAAACTGGTCGAAAAAGGAAGACAACTAGCAGAGATGAACGAATCTTAGAGCGGATGTCTTTGCGAGACCGGAAAAAGGGTCTAAACAGCTTTCCAGCGAGCTTTTCCGGCTACATAATGTTGCTATTTCTCCTCGCACGGTTAGAAGACGGTTTTGTGAATTAAATTTAGGTGGATACAAAGCTCGACATAAACCACGGTTGTCTCCGCAACAAAAGAAAAAGAGACTGCTGTGGGCTAAAAGTCACCGCGACTGGACCATTGACAATTGGCCAATGTTATGTGGACGGATGAGTCAAATATTGAGGTAAGTAATACATAATTATTGTATTTGCGGTATTCTGTATTCAATTCCCGGTATCTATAGTGTTTTTATTCTTTTTAATGGGTTCCAAAATGTAACAGTATTCATGTTTTTGTTGGTAGCTTTGTGGTAAACCTGGGCTTCAATATGTGCGACGCAGGCGAGGAGACGCCTTCCATCCAGACTGTATCATGCCGACTGTCAAGTTTGGAGGTGGTAGCATAATGGTTTTGGGTTCCATGAGTGCAACAGACGTCGGAGAACTGTTCGTCTGCGAGGGCCGAATGAACAGTCGGACGTACATCGACATGTTGGAAGAAGTTCTGGAACCGTGTGCGTTAAAATTATTCGATAATGATGAGCCAGAGTATTACTTCCAACAAGATAATGCATCGTGCCATAAATCTCGCGAAGTAATGCGCTGGTTCGAGGAAAATAACGTGCGGGTCCTGGAATGGCCGGCACAATCCCCAGACTTGTCGCCAATTGAGCATTTATGGTACATTTTAAAGCGAAATGTAGCTAAATACTCATCTACCACAAAGCAATGCTTAAAAACAAAAACATTCGAAGAGTGGAATAAAATCACCCCCGAACAGTGCTACAACTTAGTGAGCAGTATGCCCCGACGAATTCGTGCGGTGATAAAAGCCCAGAGAGGAGCTACCAAATATTAAGCAATATCTGTATGTATCTGTATACACTCACAATGAAACATTTTCATCGATCAATTTTCTTTATTTCTTATATATTCGTCGGAATAAAAAACAAAAAAAGGTGGCAAATACATATGGCCACAGCTGTATAAAAAATCGTCTGAAGAACATAAATTTAGTGTTTTGTATTAAATTAATTTTGCAATTCTTTTGTTTATGGTGCATTTTGAATTGTGGGTTTTCTTTTCAATTTATAGACGGACTGATCTCTTGGATTACGTAGCGAAATCTTTGACCATATTGATTTTTGTCGGACAATTTGCCTTATACGCATTTCCAGCCGAATACGTGGCATTTGAAGTAAGTCTAGCGTTTGAAAATTTTCATACACGCTTTTTTATTTAACTGTATATGGTTTTGACTACATCGTAACGAGCACATATTTTGTAAATTTCAATAATGTGTAACAAAATGGTTTAGCAACCTACGTATAAATCGCACGATATATACAAGGTGTATTGGCGCAGAAACTATATATAGCGACATTCTCGTTCGATTCTGAATCGAAAATCTTAATGTTAAAGTGTTGCGTCATGCTTCGTACGTTGTAATAGACACCGTAATATTTTCTGAATCTCAATCTTCGAAAACATAATACACATACATATGTATATGGTACAATATTTTTTGTTTAAATTTATACTCGTTGTACACTACCGCTCAAAAGTGTTTAGGCACTCTCACTGACAGCAAAAATGTATAAAAACTCAGCAAAAATGTTAATAATATTTATTTTTTATGTACAGATACACGTACATGAATAAAAATATATTAAATAAATGTGAAAATTAAAACGTTTAATTTAAATTTTGCTCTCATCTATGTGACCTCCTCTTGATTTAATAATTGCAGCACACAATCGAGGCATTCTCGCAATAAGTTTTGCCAGAGTTTCTTGTGTTATTGAGGTCCAACTCGATTGCAATTTGTTCCACACGTCAGTAGCTGATGTCGGAGCCGATTTCCGTACTTCCCGATCTAGTTCTTCCCATAGTAACTCGAATGGATTCAAGTCGGGGCTCTGGGGAGGCCATTCCTTAATTTTGAGAGTTCCTTCCTCTTCTAAATAGCGTAAATAGTCTTTACATAATTTAGAGGAATGTTTTGGGTCATTATCTTGCCGGAAGATAAAATTTTGACCCAAATGTCGAATTCCGGAAGGTATTGCGTGGTTCTCCAAAATTTTGCGGTAGCCTTCTTTTTTTAATATATCGTCAATTTTCACAATGTCCCCTACACTAGTGCCAGCAAAATAGTTCCATATGATGATAGAACCTCCAGCATGCTTCACGGTAGCAGCAATACAGTCTTCTCTGGCACGTTCACCCACAGATCTTCTTACGAATATGCGCCTTCGGATTCCAAACAGCTGAAATTTGGACTCATCCGTCCATAGGACGTTGTTCCACTCTTCTATGGTCCAGTGTTGGTGTTCACGAGCCCATTTAAGTCGCTTTTGCTTGTTTTGTTTGCGTAGTAATGGCTTTTTCATCGCAATACGACCGTGGGGCCCGGCTTTCTCTAGGCGACCTTTGACTGTTGACACACTGACTAGTTTTTGGCGACCAACATTTAATTTTGCGGTGATATCCGGGGCTGTTTTGCGTCTATTTAACTTGCTAGTAACCACTATTCTGCGATGATCTGCAGATGTTGTCGCTTTTCGCCTTCCACTCCGTCTTTTATTAAGAAAACTGCCAGTTTCCCAATATTTTTACGTTATAGTTATAGCGTGGTGTTTTTTCATTATTTTTGGCAATTTGTCGATTACTTATGCCACTTTTATGGTAAGGTATTATAAGCGCACGTGTTTCCGTACTAATTTCTCTTCGCGGAGGCATTTTAAAAAATTGTCATACGATATTTCGCTCACGACGTGAAAAGAGTAAATACCACACTGCAACTGACCATAGGTTACAGATTTCACTATAATCTTCTAGAAAGGTAATTTAAATATTATTACCTACAATCTAACAGATGACTAAATTTACCCAGTAAATTCGGAGGGATTGTTATTGTAATTGCACCGCAATAAACGGTTTATGGTAATCCGACCAAGTGCAGGTAAATGATAGTAAACCTTATGCGATATAATGGGTGTTTATCTTACTGAATTACATTTTAAATACGTATTTCATTTTATTATAATTTTTTTTTTGGTAAACATAATACTATATGAATAATCCATGAAAACAGGGGTGCCTAAAACTTTTGAGCGGTAGTGTATATACACAAATAACGTACGAAATATTTTGCGTAGTTGCCACATTTCGCTTTTCAGTTTTCAGATATAGCGAACGCTATCTACGCTTCGCAATGGTACATGAATAGCGTTTCGAATCAAAAGAACCTTTTGTACGCAATGGCGATGGCACAACGGGTGCAATATTTCTCTGGTGCCGGCTTGGTGAACATAAATGTGGACGCATTTGAATCCGTAAGTGACGAATTACGTTGAATCAGCAGCTTAATGTAAATTTTTAATTTTTCGTAGGTCGTTAGAAAGTCAGTTTCTTTCTGTGCAATCCTGAGGAACCTCGTCGATAAATAATTAATGTCCTTACGATGTGATATAGGACTTGCATTTATTTTTATTCATATTTTAAGTCAGTTTATTTTATATGTACGTATATCCTGTAATAAATTATACGTTCGTTTGAAATAAATTGTATTTGTTAAAGAGATTGTTTAATGAATTAAATCAAAAACTCCATTATAATTTGATAACGGATAGCAACATTTAACGCGCTGTTCCTTAAATACTTCATTAAAACGAATTACTTCACGATATATATTTAATATCAATAAATACAGTGCGATAATACTATCGAGTAAACAATACTCATCTACTTTGCCATATTGTACATATATGTATATATGATTCTTGTTCATGTATTTAATATATTCCTAAGTATAGCGTAGAACGAAAATGTTTTCCTAACAACCTAAAAAAGAAATAAAACGAATTGTTAAGATAATTTTATTATCGAAGAGGCGGGCTTTCTTACCGACCCGAACGTATCCGCGTTCATGAGTATGATTCGTCCGCCCGTGAAATACCTTTCGCGATAGGACTCAAGCATCATGAATAGGAGGTCTTTCTGAACGTGGATCTCCGTTTGATACCATTTCGATGCGTAGATCGCGTTCGATATGTCTGCGAACTGAACGAAGAACCTATTAAAGTTAGTTAAGAGAAGAAGTCGGGAAAGGATATGATGGCTGTTGGAAATAATACTAGAATGTAGAATGACGATTGCAAGGACTGTGTGGATGTACAATTCTCAGGTATAGCAGTAAACTCCACTCACACAAATTTATTAATTATGCGGAACGCAGCGTTTCGAGAGCACGTGGGCTCTCATTGTCAACCGTGTTACCGACTGAAAGTAAAAACTGTACCACGCAAATTATTTTCTACGCAGGCTCTAAAATTTCTAAAACATATGACTATTTACAATCTACTCGGTGGTCTCATGTCTTTTTCGGGAAAGGATGAACCGAAAGCGAACCGTATCTTTAACAGGGCCTATGGTAATAAATCAATCAGACTCGAGTGTGCAATTGGGGGTGGTTCTCTGTTCAATAAGTTTCCGTTCTTTTTCATACATATCGTTTCGTACGCGTCTAATTCTCTATACGAGTTCACGTTTTTAAGTAGTGTCAGATGTTTTAAATCAATCTTATGTCCGGATTTTACCATATGCTCTGCTACGCTTGATAGTTCTGGTTTGTCGAAACGATAATGTTTAATATGTTCTTTGAACCTCGTTTCGATACTCCTTTTTGTTTGTCCAATATAAACCTTCTCACAATCATTGCATGCGATTTGGTATATTCCACACCTTTTTATCATCTCCGGTTTATCTTTGGGATTCCCTTAGAGATATATTGCATGAGCATTTGACTATGAGAAAGCTCTGTTCATAGTGGGTCCCGCGTTTGCTCACTGTTGACGAAAAACAAGAACGTGTTGATGATTCTGAGCAGTGTTTGGCCATGTTTAAACATAACAAACCGGAATTTTTTGCGTCGATATGTGACAATGGATGAAACATGGATCCATCACTTCACTCCGGAATCAAAACGAACGTCATCTGAGTGGACAGCAACTGGTGAATCTCGTCCAAAGCGCCCGTAAGCACAACAATCGGCTGGAAAGGTTATGGCCTCGGTATTTTGGGATGTGCGTGGAGTAATATTCATCGACTATCATGAGAAAGGAAATACCATCAACAGTGAATATTATATAGCGTTATTGGAGCGTTTGAAGACCGAAATTGCAAAGAAACGACCGCATATGGCAAAGAAAAAAATGTTGTTTCATCAAGACAACGCACCGTGTCACAAGTCGATCAAAACAATGGCAAAACTACCTGAATTGAACTTCGAATTGCTCCCACATTCACCGTATTCGCCAGATTTGGCTCCCAGCGACTACAGGCTGTTCGCAGACCTCCAAAAAATGCTCGCCGGTAAGAAATTTCGCACGAATGAAGAGGTTATCGCTGAAACTGACGCCTGTTTCGAGTCAAGAGATAAATCGTTCTACAAAAGTGGTATTGAAATGTTAGAGCGGCGCTGGAGTGGTTGCGTTGCTCTTGATGGAGATTACGTTGATGAATAAAGCTAATTTTTAACCAAAAAAACCGTGTTTTCCTTGTTAGGTCCGGGACTTTTCAGCCCATGTGTTATACGATAAATAAACCACAGACACGAGTTTTGCATCAGCCGAATTCAAGTTCTATTGATGCTATTCAAACAATAGTAATAGATATTAACTAAATTTCTTTTTCAAATTGTTATCTAAACAGTCACTGCTTCCATATGAAACTTTAGTAGAAAACACAACAGGAGCTTCTTCCTGACAAATAATAAGGTCGTTTATGAAGTTTGACGTGTGTTTCTTCACGTCGTTTGCAGAAATATTCTCACTAGCTCTCGCACTACCTACTTACCTCTACGGCTACCTGTTCAGCTGGAAAAGTGTAGCATGCGAACTCCGCGAAAAAGATGTAGATGGATACGAAGTTTATAATGACGTGGGTCGTATCTGATTGCCTAAATTGAGAAAAATCATAAATAATGTGTTAGATACGAAATCCTATTATTAATTACAATATCGCTTTACGCTTAACGACGAAGAGTGCTACAGTTATTTGTAGATGTATTGGAATGTTACCCCGAGGAAGAATGAACTAATTCTTTTAACAATTTTACTACAAAAAGTACTCATTTAAAGTTAAAATCACTTACTTACACAGTCATGTACTCGAAAACAGCAGTCTTAAATTAATACTTATGAATCACATTTACAACAGGCAATTCTGACGCAGCTATATTAAAATTACTTAAAATCGTTAAATATATATGGTTCCGGCAAAATATGAAATGTGCTGGGGAATTACTGAGGTTCCTAGTCAAGCGTTGTTATTCGCTTATGCATTGCAATAACGGCATCACAGCTGACGACATTAAACACAGAGGTATAAAGTTCTTGTTAAGGACTTATTGTTTTGTGTTTTTATAAGTGAATTTTAAGTTTCTAAGGAAATGTATTTTATTTTCTTTGCAACCGTATGGGTTAGCATTATTACCTTATTTTCATTTAGAATATTACTTTATTTTCATTTTTATCATTTATTTATTTTGCTCTCTGTAGAATATATCCAATTTTATTTTAATATGTATGTACAATACGCATTGTATGTATACGTATGCAAGCCGGCCATTCACATTACTCTAGCTAAAAGTGCCTAATTTAAAAGTCATTAAGTGCAACGTCGTCGAATAAATAATGGCAGTTTTCTTAATATTTAATATATACAAGCACAGGCAGTCGACTCCCGCGCGACGGTCGAGGTATTAGCGATCGTGCACTCTCGATCACCTTTCGTACCTCGTCGTAATGTGTACAGTAACATCGTCGGACGAATATTGGAAGTTTATAACAGTTTCTAGTTTTGGCGGGAACCGTCGAGGACGTTGTCGTCTGTGCATTTATTTCTGGCGGGAGTCATTCTGGTAAGGTTATCGGATCGCATGTATAGATTTCTCTATTAAGAACAAATGCTCGACTTTCTATTATCGTACGTCGAGGCTACTGTGTCTGTTGTCGTCTATACATTTATTTAGTCTTCTGTTAAGTTTGTGTCGGCGCGCATGTATAGACATCTTCTACAAGTACGATCACTCCGCTTCTTGTTGACGGTCGTTGCGGCCGCAGCGCCCGTTGTCTTTTGTACGTTTGTTCGGTCCTTTGTCGTATCGGGACTTTTTCCATTTAGTTGTTTGTCGCAGCGGACGAGTTTCACGGACCATTTTTCTATATGTATTGTCGGCTTCATCGCTCCATTTTACTTGTCGGTGCGCATTTCGCACATTTGCTGGCTACTGGCCTTTTCCCTTCTTTGGGGCGCAGTAGCAGAGAGCTAAATATTGCACGTAGCGTATTATTTCAGACGAGAACGCCTGGGTAGCTGTCGCATTATTTTTGTTTTGAGATCGGCTATTATCGCTATTGTCGCTCTCGACCAGGCGTTCAAGCTCTAAGAGATAGGGTGGCTTCCCCTATAAATGTGTAAATAACGAACGTATTTGGTTCAAGTACAAATACAAGCTAATGATACAGGGCCAAGTTCCTTAGGCAATTTTAAAACAAGGAAAATGTATTAGGCTCCCGGAAAGGCACATATAAATAAGCATGGCACCGAGGTGCGCTTATAAATTTAAGAAATAAATAGGATTGGCTCCCCTATAAAAAGGTAGTGGTGCATGCAAACAGATAGAGGCGTTAGTACATGCCTCTAACAAAGCTTCAGCGGAAGCATATATGAGTTTAACCTTTTAAACACAATTAAGACATAGATTTGCAACGTACATGCTGAGGCATTACTTTATGTTGCTACCAATGAAAACATACACATGCTAATGTACATTACATGTATAAGAGAGCTCGAATAACTGCAATTATTGCAAATATATATATTTTACGTACATCGTAACTGTACATAGGCAAGAGTAGAAACCGAAACACATTTTATTTTTAAATATATTTTTTGCGCATGCGCATTGAGTTTCAGTGTACAACCTTTCCTCTAGTAAATAAGCGAACATACTCTACAAGTAAGTATTGGTCAAGTAATTCAGGAATTTACGAGCAGGCTACAGCGGCGCTGTTCTTCAAACCAGGAGAACGTAACAGTTCTGTCTGTTGCAGAGTAATACAACCATTTTTTAATTACCCAATTCTGATGTAATATGAGCAATATCTTTCATTGGAAAAAAAACAATTATACTCGATCCTCTTACTAGAGGGGAACGTTACAAGCTTATATAAGAAACGCTCTCTTGTTCTGCGAATATGATTCTAAACGCTAAAAACTGAAGAAAACTGAAACAAAATCGTGGTGGAAAGACAGAGATAACTTGTGCAAAAAAAGACACTATTCATAACTTCAACTGCAATTCATAATTAATTCTATAAGTACATCTACTATTAGTCGCAAGGCACCATTATTAAATAAAACGCAAATACAGAGTAGACTGTCGTTTGCTCATGAATACGCAAAAGTGGCATAATGTTGTTGATGGTATGGCGTAGGCCCTTTACAAAAGATAGAAGGCATAACGAACGCTATTGTCTACTTAAACATATTACAAACTCTGTTTCTGCCATATACAGCGGAAGAAATCCCACTAAGACAGGTGTATACGCAGGAAAGCGATCCGAAATATGGTTTCGGGATAACAACGTTTACATTTTGGGTTGACCGTCGCAATCACCCTGCTTGATCCGATTGAAATTTATAGGTGGAGTTAAAAAAGACCGTATCTGATGCTAAGCCGCCAAAATATTGACGATCCGTGAAGAATGTGCCGAGTTGAATTGCAACAAATTTAAATAGAGACACGCAGGCAACTGGTAAACTCGTAGCCTCGCAGGTATCAAGAGGTGACAAAGAATAAAGGTCAAGCAACAAAATATTAAGTTTTTCAATCGAACTACCTAAAAGTAAAAATGAATTCGGATAATATTTTGAAATGACCGCTATTTTAATGCTCAATTATTTTCTATATCCTACAATATAAACAGTTTTATTTTCTTTTTGGTATCAAGACGTTTATTTATTTGTTATTGTAGTTACGTAACATGTGCGAATAGACTCCAATGATTTTTTTTATTTAACGTAGAAATTGATATTTCAGCCAAAATAAGACCACTGCTGCTTACGTGCATATCTGCATGTGTTTGAGTACGCGTAAATATGAAATTCTAGGGTCTATATTTATAAAAAATAAAATCGTGCTTCATTTTTACTTTTAACACATGGGCTGAGAAATCCCGGGCCTAACACATAGATGACGCTAGTTTTATTGCAGTCACCTTTCTCTCAGTTAGTACTAACCCTCAAAAGACAGCTACTAAAATTTCATGATATTCTATTCATTAGTTTGTGAGTTATTGTGCTAAGAGTCACGCTACTTTTGTTATTTTCAAAACAATGGATCAAAAACAATTTCGTGTTTTAATTCTACACCGCTTCTTGATGGGAAAAATACCGTTCAAGCGAAGCAATGGCTTGAAAAGTGTTATGGGGACTCCGCTCCATCAGAAACAACAATAAAACGTTGGTTTGTTGACTTTAAACGTGGTCGTAGAGACACCGATGATGCACAACGCAGTAGACGCCCAAATGAGGCGGTAACACCAGAAAACATCAAAAAAATCCACAAAATCGTTTTGAATGATCGAAAAGTGAAGTTGCGTGAGTTAGCTGACATCGTAAAGATATCAAAAGAACGTATTGGCTTTATATTGCATGAGTATTTGACTATGAGAAAGCTCTGTTCAAAGTGGGTGCCGCGTTTGCTCACTGTTGACCAAAAACAAGAACGTGTTGATGATTCTGAGCAGTGTTTGGCGATGTTTAAACGTAACAAACCGGAATTTTTGCGTCGATATGTGACAATGGATGAAACATGGATCCATCACTTCACTCCGGAATCAAAACGATCGTCATCTGAGTGGACAGCAACTGGTGAACCTCGTCCAAAGCGCCCGAAAGCACAACAATCGGCTGGAAAGGTTATGGCCTCGGTATTTTGGGATGGTGTAATATTCATCGACTATCTTGAGAAAGGAACTACCATCAACAGTGAATATTATATAGCGTTATAGGAGCGTTTGAAGGCCGAAATTGCAAAGAAACGACCGCATATGGTAAAGAAAAGAATGTTGTTTCATCAAAACAACGCACCGTGTCACAAGTCAATCAAAACGATGGCAAAACTACATGAATTGAACTTCGAATTGCTCCCACATCCACCGTATTCGCCAGATTTGGCTCCCAGCGACTACTGGCTGTTCGCAGACCTGAAAAAAATGCTCGCAGGTAAGAAATTTCGCACGAATGAAGAGGTTCTCGCTGAAACTGAGGCCTATTTTGAGGCAAAAGATAAATCGTTCTACAAAAGTGGTATTGAAATGTTAGAGCGGCGCTGGAATAATTGCGTTGCTCTTGATGGAGATTACGTTGATGAATAAAGCTAATTTTGAATCAAAAAAACCGTGTTTTCTTTGTTAGGCCCGGCACTTTTCAGCCCATGTGTTAAACCTTAGAAATATAATAAAGTATTGAAAATCTTTTAAAGATTTTAGCATATACGGTGAATGGGTACCTAAATATTGTGTGTAATGCAATGGTTTTTCACTAGCGACTATTTTATATTGAATACTTCTAGAACTTACCCGAGCAATTCATACAAGTGCGTACAAGCTCCGATCAATGTGACGAAATAATGAAACAGCAGCATTATAGAATATATAGTTCTCATACGACGAAATATCCTTAAAACAGATAGCGTAACCCGTTGTTAATTTATCTATTCTTACCTAAACCGGGGAATAACCACTTACTGCAGCAAGAACTGGTGATAACCCACAATATCCTTAACGTTTCCAGGGAACTCAGTTTCTTCGCCACCAGAGAGACTGCATTCAATCTTACATTTTAAAAGACCTGCTTGTACAACGACGTCCGTACACAACGATAGATAGATCAAGTCGTAGCCGATTGTTATAGAAACTGCGACGCAAAAATAATAATACTGACCAAGTAAAACAATTGCTTCCAGAAACGGGCAATCTCCAAATACCCACGCTTCCCAGATGAAATACGTATTATTATTAAAGATCGGTCTAACGCAATATAGCGTCGAGACGGTAAACGAAGCGATTAATATTATTACTTGAATGATTCTCACTTTCCTGTAGTAATTAAACCATATTTTACGATTTTTGCAACGGTCGTAGTTCCAAAACGTTAATCTCGTCTCCAATAAGAGCCTTATATCGGTCCGATAGTAGATGAATAGATTATATTTAAGTAAGACCTGCGGTAGAATAACGTTCCAAGTGGAAATTTTATTAGTTAATAAGAAAGCTACTTACGTGAGCGATTATAAAGACAGATTGCAAAGTTCTCACGTACATACCGCTTTTAATCCGAAAAATATTTGCAAACGTAAAGATCAGTAAAAATACGAATACGAAACAATTAAACATGCGATAGGCGATTGTTATCGTAGACGTAGTAGTGAAGTTTTCTCCCAAAAATTGGAGAAGAACAATGCTAATTTTATATATGTTTGCATCGGGCGTAAATCTCATCCTTTAACTGGTATTGCTGAGGTCCGACAGCTAACTAAACAACAGAGTCAAGAGCTTTTCGAATTGACTAATCAATTGTGATTGATGCGAACGATTTATATTTGTATTTAGATACCACTGTGCGGAATAAGCAATTTGTAACTTTCGTATACGTTAGTAAATATTGAAAGTATTACCGATCTAATGTAATTTACGTAATTTTCTACTGAAAAAAATATTGTTCTAAATAAGCGACAACTTGCAACGGTTATTACTTTTTTAAATGAGAATTATATAATAAATGTATTATTTTCCTTCAAATATATATGCATTCTTCTTTACTTAAAAAGATCGTCTATTTAATACAATACAAATATATAATTTTACGGCAAGTGAACATGTGCTTTATAAGACAATGGTTATTAAACTTTCCGTTGTATATTCGCCTATCTTTTCTTTGTTAATTTAAAAGATATAAATGTGAACCTTGTTCAATGATAATGGAAAAAGCCTTCAATTTTAAAGTTCGTCGATCGTCCTTGTATTCTTTGTTGGTATAGGAAATATACTTTCTTTTCTCCATATCTCTCTAATTAACGCATTATTTACAAATACCGATTTTTTTAACTTAAGAAAAGACTTTACCACTGTCCATTTTATTCCAGACAATTCTCTATAAAATATTTAATCATTGGCGATGGGTAATCCTTTATCTCCTTTTATTGCGAACCTTTTCATGAGCAAATTTGAAACGGACCTGAAAAAGGAAACCAAATATTTCCCGAGAATTTGGCTTAGGTACGTAGATGATATTTTCGCTGTGTTTGATACCAACAAAGGAAACATACAAGATTTTCTAGCAGAACTGAACTCAAAATTTACCACGATCAAGTTTACTATTGCAGAAGAAGTGAACAATCGCCTTCCGTTTCTAGATACTCTAGTCATACGCAACAACAATAAATTAAAAATAGACATCTACAGAAAAGAAACTAATTCCAACAGATTCATCACGGTTGACTCGCACCATTGCGAACAACAAAAATGTCCGCGATTAGTTTTCTGATCAATAGACTCGTCAGATTTCCGCTAAACAAGAGCAGGTACGACAAAGAATTAAAGTATATCAAAGATGTAGCGAGGTACAATGGTTTCTCTTCTATGGATGTCGACCGTATTTTAAGGAAGGTCCAATACAAACAACACATTAGAAATTCCACGACCTTGACATCAACAAACACCGGTAATAAGAAATTTATAACTCTTCCTTCTCACCCAACAGTAAAAGGGTTAAGTAAAATTTTCCGACAACTAAATATGAACGTGTCTTTTGTGTCAAAAAACAACTTAAAGAATCTCTTAGGGAATCCCAAAGATAAACAGGAGATGATAAAAAGGTCTGGAATATACCAAATCGCATGCAATGATTGTGAGAAAGTTTATATTGCACAAACAAAAAGGAGCATCGAAACGAGGTTCAAAGAACATATTAGACACTATCGTTTCGACAAACCAGAACTATCAAGCGTAGCAGAGCTTATGGTAAAATCCGGACATAAGATTGATTTAAAAAATCTGACACTACTTAAAAACGTGAACTCGTATAGGGAATTAGATGCGTACGAAACGATATGTATGAAAAAGAACGCAAACTTACTGCACAGAGAACCACCTCCAATTGCACACTCGAGTTTGATGGATTTATTACCATAGGCCCTGTTAAAGATACGGTTCGCTTTGGGTCCATCCTTTCCCGAAAATGGCATTAGACCACCGAGTAGATTGTAAATAGTCATATGTTTTAGAAATTTTAGAGCCTGCGTAGAAAATAATTTGCATGTGTGATACAGTTTTCACTTTCAGTCGGTAACACGGTTGACAATGAGAGCCCACGTGCTCTCGAAACGCTGCGTTCCGCATAATTAATAAATTTGTGTGAGTGGAGTTTCCTGTTATACCTGTGAGTTGATTCCACATCCTTATACATTCAATAACACAATGAAAGAAATAAAATCGTTATTTTTTATTTATTTGATGGTAAAGACCAATAGAAACAGAAATTTATACAAAGGTCACAAAACACATAATTGTGCAATATTCGCTCGAATATTCATATACACCTATATCTAAATTAGAAAAGATTAATTAAGAATAACAGTACTATATACGAGGGCTGATTTCTTCAACCTCCGTTCGTGTCTGCAAGGATGCCCAGAAAGTGATTGCACATCTCCCCCCTACAATATCTACCACTTGCAACGTCATTACGTCACTTTCAGCTGAGTTGGAGCCACGTAAACCTTTCCGCCACAATTAATTCTCCCCGCCAAGTGCGAGCTGCATAATGTAATCCGATTCCTGCAAGTAGCAGGAAGTAGTGCAGCTGAAATTGTTTTGCGTGAATGCTGTAGGAAGTTTAAAGAATGCCGAGCCGATGTTTACGATGAAGGGCGACAAGACATCGTTCAACGAGTTGACAAAATCGTTCTAGAAAAACGGAGGTTTACCATCTGTGAGTTGTGTGAGGAATTTCCTGAAATTTGAAGGTGAACTGTGTACACAATTGTAAGGAAACATCTACGCTACAAGAAGTTGTACGTTCGATGGGTTTCAAAGATGTTGTTTGATGGCCACAAACTTCATCGAATGGAATCAGCGTTTCCCGCAGATGAGATCTAGATTCAATACTGCACCCCCGAGAAAAATCCGTCACAACAATGGACGCATTCGAACACGCAAAAAAAACCGAAAAGTTCAAACAGACATTCAAAGTTATGGCTACAGTGTTTTAGGATCAAAAGGGTGTGCTGTTTGATAGATTTATGTAATCGGGCACTACGATGAATGCAGCTGCTTATTGTCAGACTTTAGAACGATTGCGAAGAGGCATGCTGACTTCTGGGGTTCTTCTCATTCATGACAATGTCCGCCTTCATACTGCTGCTGTAACTCAACGACTTCTTGAACAATTCCGCACAACTTACCGCCAACGGACTTCCATCCCTTTCATGAACTGAAAAATTGGCTAGGAGGGCAGAGCTTCCATAATACAGAAGAACTTCAAAACAACGTTACGGATCATCTCAACCCACTGGCGGCAACATTCTATGCAGAGAGGATTGGAAGGCCCGTCCATAGATATGACAAATACAGCGATCTTCAAGGTAATTATATAGAAAAATAACCATGTTTGTACATACCTTCTTGTTATTTACACTTGTCTTGTTTTCATAAAGTATGGCAGGTTGCAAAAAAAAAAACAGCCCTAGTACTTGGTAATGTATTGGTGCAATTAATTACAACTATAAAAATACTATTGTTAAAAATATAAACATTAATAGCAGGCTTATTAAGCTCTATTTTTGCCAGATTTACTGAGGTATAATAACTATATGAAACGGTGATACTTGAACGCAAATAAGTAGCAAATAAGTACGAATTCTGGTTACTCTTATAGAATACAGTGCGAGCAGTCCGGGGCAATTTTAGTAAATAAATGGAATAGTTGCCACCACTCACATAACTCTTAGGTATACACTTCTCGCAAGCATTATATTACACTCAGTAAAATGTGTATGCACTGAGAAATATGATAACTTTGTAAAAGTTTAAACCAATCAAATATACAAAAGTATTCCTTTGTGAATTGGTTCGGAACTTATAATTATATTTCTAGAGAACGTATTCAAACGTATGCCAAAAAATCGAAACGTATGTTGCCTTCTCAATCTAAAATTGCAATTGATTGAATCGTTAAAATACGTTGAAAATGTCTGAGATTTTAGCAAGTCGAAAAGGAAATAGATATTTCTGAGAGTGCGATGGTACACTTAAAAGACCAAATTCTTATAGCGGGAGTTTCATTTTATTGCATATAATTCGAGCGCTGCCATTTTAGTAGAACTATCTAATAATTCCTTTAGTATCTGCACGCATTCATTATGTTCTACAATGCATTGTTCCCGTATATCCTCTGATTAAATGGATTTCAATACGATCCACTAAAAAGCACAGTTTTAAAATTCCAGAGACCACACTAAAACATATTAAAGGCAGTAATATAGTGAAGAGAAAGAGAAAAGACACTCTTAATTACACTTGTCGTTAGTTAGCTCAATACTATAGGCTTTAGCTGGCTTATATAACACATGGGCTGAAAAGTCCCGGGCCTAACACATAGATGATGCTAGTTTTATTGCAGTCACCTTTCTCTCAGTTAGTACTAACCTTCAAAAGACAACTGTTAAAATTTCATGATATTCTATTTATTAGTTTGTGAGTTATTGTGCTAAGAGTCACGCTACCTTTGTTATTTTCAAAACAATATATCAAAAACAATTTCGTGTTTTAATTTTACATTGCTTCTTGATGAGAAAAAATACCGTTCAAGCGAAGCAATGGCTTGAAAAGTGATATGGGGACTCCGCTCCATCAGAAATAATAATAAAACGTTGATTTACTGACTTCAAACGTGGTCCTAGAGACACCGATGTTGCAGAACGCAGTGGACGTCCAAATGACAAACACCAGAAAACATAAAAAAAATCCACAAGATCGTTTTGAATGATCGAAAAGTGAAGTTGCGTGAGTTAGCTGACATCGTAAAGATATCAAAAGAACATACTGGCTTTCTATTGCATGAGTATTTGACTATGAGAAAGCTCTGTTCAAAGTGGATGCCGCGTTTGCTCACTGTTGACCGAAAACAAGAACGTGTTGATGATTCTGAGCAGTGTTTGGCCATGTTTAAACGTAACAAACCGGAATTTTTGCGTCGATATGTGACAATGGATGAAACATGGATCCATCACTTCACTCCGGAATCAAAACGATCGTCATCTGAGTGGACAGCAACTGGTGAACCTCGCCCAAAGCGCCCGAAAGCACAACAATCGGCTGGAAAGGTTATGGCCTCGGTGTTTTGGGATGTGCGTGGTGTAATATTCATCGATTATCTTGAGAAAGGAAATACCATCAACAGTGAATATTATATAGCGTTATTGGAGCGTTTGAAGGCCGAAATTGCAAAGAAACGACCGAATATGGCAAAGAAAAAATTTTTGTTTCATCAAGACAACGCACCGTGTCACAAGTCAATCAAGACAATGGCAAAACTACACGAATTGAACTTCGAATTGCTCCCACATCCACCGTATTCGCCAGATTTGGCTCCCAGCGATTACTAGCTGTTCGCAGACCTCAAACAAATCCTCGCCGGTAAGAAATTTCGCACGAATGAAGAGGTTATCGCTGAAACTGAGGCCTATTTTGAGGCAAAAGATAAATCGTTCTACAAAAGTGGTATTGAAATGTTAGAGCAGCGCTTTTGATGGAGATTACGTTGATGAATAAAGCTAATTTTGAACTAAAAAAACCATGTTTTCTTTGTCAGGCCCGGGACTTTTCAGCCCATGTGTTATTGTTAGTTCTTAAATGTAAAATATAAATGTCAGTTAACTAAATCTCAAAAACAGTAGTCAAACAACCAATTAGTAAGTGAGTAAGTGAGGGGTGGGGCATCGGTTTTTCCTACGCTGGTACAGGAGACTTGAAACGAATCGAAGGTATTTTGCGAAAAGCGGGTTATCTAGAAATACTGCAGGATAATGCAATACCCTCGGGACAGCGTTTAATCGGCGAGAATTATTCGTGCGGGACAATGACTCCAAATACTCAACAGCGATATGTAAAAACTTTTAAATGAAGAACAAGATAATGGCATTTTACAAATAATGATATGGCGGTCGCAAATCCCATCGAGCTGTTATGTGATGAATTGGCCTCCTGTGGAACATAAAATATGTCGAAATTCGAATACAACTAAGATTTCAATGACTAGATTCTAGAAAAATTATCCATCATGGCGAAATACTTAATATTCTAAAATTAGAGAAGGATTTAGCAGTAGTTATAGACTTTTCACATGTCTTCAAATCTTTAGAAATGAATACCGTCTAGATTAGCCGTCTGATGCCAATTTTGGTTTTAGAATCGTATTCTGTATGTTTGGAGATAGCATTCGGTGAGCCTTGAACCAAATCCAAATGAACGAAATTACGTCGAAATTAGGCAACATTACAATGTTATTTTGTTATGAATAACACCGTATTTTAACTAACCGGAAATCCCTCAGTTTATTCTCTGAATAACTTTCGTGGGATGTAGATATTAAAAGATTACTTACCAATCTAGCAAAGTATAACCATTTTTCGTACGTTTATTAATTTCTTTACGACGCTTTGATTTAATAAATTTCGTAGTTTTTCGATTTAGAGAACGTTGAAACGTCTTTGCGTTGGCGCTTGTAAAGGTTCTCCAAAACTGGTAAAATATTGTTCTCCCGTCCCCATCAGACCACCATTTTTGGAATACGTTACCAGAAGATTCTCGTGTAAGAATGAAAATCTATTGGAGAAAAAATGCAATATTATCGCCTTCTTCTTACGCTAATGTTACTCCGTAAAATACTCACATGAAAGATCAACTTTAGAATTTTTTTCAGGTTAATGCCTTCACTAGATTTCCTATCGTCTAACGCAATAGACGCCATAAACATTAATGCAGAGTCAATGCATCGATAAGTATAATAAAGAAACGAAATAAGAAGATATTTCTGCATTTTATTCGTCAGTGTAATACTTTTAAATAACGACCAATATTGAACTTCTGCCGATGGAAGCTGAACTGTAATTGGGAAGCGTCGATGCTACAACGATCAAGTCTCAAAGACGAAACGATACGCGCAGACATCCGACAGATATTTTCGGAAGATTAATGATAATATGAATATTTGAAACGGTATAGCTTGCACGTATTAAGTATTTCGGAGAGAGTCGTCCACGTAGTTCTTATAATTAATTAGTAATTGAGATAATTGTCGACGTATCTTGCATACGTAGGTGACTTACAAATGTCGTGTCGTTAAACATTAAAAATTCTTCGTTAAAAAGGGTCCTTACGTAGGTGAATTACAAATGTCGTATCGTTAAACATTAAAAATTCTTCGTTAAAAAGGGTGCTTGCGTAATTGCATACGTTGCAATGTGGCGATAAAATACGTTTCGAATTATAATGCAAACCGTAAAACGATTTACTGTGATAGGTAGTATAAGGGCTACAAAATATCTAGTATAAATGTTCACAACACTGTTTCTTCTTGCCGATACATCTAAGGTGCAATAGTTATATTCGACGTAATATCGCAAAATTTACTGTTAGACCTTTTAAGAGAATACGGACTTACATCCTCTTTCTATTTCAAAATATCATTGCTATTAAGCTGTAAATTTCTTTTACGTGATACCTGTTAAGGACTTAACATGGTTTTTGTCTTTTATCCATTTCTTTTACTACTTTATGTGTTTTATATCATTTTATCTTCTTTGCAACCGTATGGGTTAGCATTATTACCTTATTTTCATTTAGAATATTACTTTATTTTCATTTTTATCATTTATTTATTTTGCTCTCTGTAGAATATGTCCAATTTTATTTTAATATGTATGTACATAAAGCATTGTATATGTATGCAAGCCAGCCATTCACATTACTCTAGCTAAAAGTGCCTAATTTAAAAGTCATTAAGTGCAACGTCATCGAATAAATAATGGGAGTTTTCTTAATATTTAATATACACAAGCACAAGCAGTCGACTCCCGCACGACGGTCGAGGTATTAGCGATCGTGCGCTCTCGGTCACCTTTCGTACTTCGTCGTAACGTGTACAGTAACGTCGTCGGATGATTTTTGGAAGTTACTAATAGTTTCTAGTTTTAGCGGGAATCGTCGAGGACATTTATTTCTGGCGGGAGTCATTCCTGGTAAGGTTGTCGGATCGCATGTATAGATTTCTCTATTAAGTACAAATCCTCAACTTTCTATTATCGTTCGTCGAGGCTACTGTGTCCGTTGTCGTCTATATATATTTTTAGTCTTCTGTTAAATTTGTGTCGGGAATTATTTTGGTAAAGTCGTCGGCGCGAATGTATAAACATCATCTACAAGTACGATCACTCCGCTTCTTGTTGACGGTCGTTGCGGCCGCAGCGCCCGTTGTCTTTTGTACGTTTGTTTGGTGCTTTGTCGTATCGGGACTTAAAAATGTTGTTCTTCAAACCAGGAGAACGTAACAATGTCAAACGTTGCGCTCCTGCCACGTAGTTATCTCCAATAGTGTAGACAAAATTTACGAATATAGAAATCGTGACAACAACAGCATTGAATAAATGAAATACCGTTGTCGATTTGGATGTAAACCTTTCGGTTTTATTCAGACGGTGTAATAAAATTCCTCTTATTTTGAGTAATTCCGCAGTATGTGGCATGACGTTAACTTTTTTCTATCGTGTTTACTATTGGAGTCTACTGTCGATATTAAAGCTCTGCAGGATTTCCCATACCTGTTTCAAGAAAGTGGCGCAAACCGTTAAAATCTTACTCAAATTACTTTATTATCGCGTGCATGCATGATTATATAAGAATTCCTAACAAAATGTAGTGATCTTTATTTATTCGGACACAACTAAAAGGAAAATATCTTTCGTATAACAGGCGTATATTATTCTGTGTATGTACACTACCATTGATATTATTTCGGACATCTAGTAAAATGTTCTTAACCCTACTAAAAGAAAATATAATTGCTTTTATATATAAATAACGTTTATATTAGGTCCTTTACGAAATTTACTTGTACAGGCAAACCTCCAAGAATAGGGATTAGAGAACGATTAAAGAACTATTGTACTTTATGACGCAATATAGTAATTTTCAGAATAATCCTCACCGTCACAAATATTGAAAACATGTGAAAAGTGTAATGACTATTGTTAAATCCTTCTCTAATTTTGGAATATTAAGTATTTCGCCGTGATGGATAATGATCAATCTAACCATCAAACTCTTCAGTCGCATACGTATCTTGACATAACACATGGGCTGAAAAGTCCCGGGCCTAACACATAGATGACGCTAGTTTTATTGCAGTCACCTTTCTCTTAGTTAGTACTGACCTTCAAAAGACAGCTGTTAAAATTTCATGATATTCTATTCATTAGTTTGTGAGTTATTGTGCTAAGAGTCGCGCTACTTTTGTTACTTTCAAAACACTGGATCAAAAACAATTTCGTGTTTTAATTTTACACTGCTTCTTGACGGGAAAAAATACCGTTCAAGCGAAGCAATGGCTTGAAAAGTGTTATGGGGACTCCGCTCCATAAGAAACAACAATAAAACGTTGGTTTGCTGACTTCAAACGTGGTCGTAGAGACACCGATGATGCAGAACGCAGTGGACGTCCAAATAAGGCGGTAACACCAGAAAACATCGAAAAAATCCACAAAATCGTTTTGAATGATCGAAGAGTGAAGTTGCGTGAGTTAGCTGACATCGTAAAGATATCAACAGAACGTATTGGCTTTATATTGCATGAGCATTTGACTATGAGAAAGCTCTGTTCAAAGTGGGTGCCGCGTTTGCTCACTGTTGACCAAAAACGAGAACGTGTTGATGATTCCGAGCAGTGTTTGCTCATGTTTAAACGTAACAAACCGGAATTTTTGCGTCGATATGTGACAATGGATGAAACATGGATCCATCACTTCACTCCGGAATCAAAACGATCGTCATCTGAATGGACAGCAACTGGTGAACCTCGTCCAAAGCGCCCGAAAGCACAACAATCGGCTGGAAAGGTTATGGCCTCGATATTTTGGGATGTGCGTGGTGTAATATTCATCGAATATCTTGAGAAAGTAAATACCATCAACAGTGAATATTATATAGGGTTATTGGAGCGTTTGAAGGCCGAAATTGAAAAGAAACGACCGCATATGGCAAAGAAAAAATTTTTGTGTCATCAAGACAACGCACCGTGTCACAAGTCAATCAAAACAATGGCAAAACTACATGAATTGAACTTCGAATTGCTCCCACATCCACCGTATTCGCCAGAGTTGGCTCCCAGCGACAACTGGCTGTTCGCAGACCTCAAAAAAATGCTCGCCGGTAGGAAATTTCGCACGAATGAAGAGGTTATCGCTGAAACTGAAGCCTATTTTGAGGCATAAGATAAATCGTTCTACAAAAGTGGTATTGAAATGTTAGAGCGGCGCTGGAATGATTTGATGGAGATTATGTTGATGAATAAAGCTAATTTTGAACCAAAAGAACGGTGTTTTCTTTGTTAGGCCCGGGACTTTTCAGCCCATGTGTTATTTTACATGACTTCGAAATTTCGAATGACATTTACCAAACATCGGCGCAACCTCTAATCGGCAAACATTTTGTATTCATGTAGGACAACGATTCCAAACACTCGGCAATGATACGGAAAAATTAGAACGAGATAATGGCGGTTTACAAATACTGACATGGCCGCCGCAAAGCCCCGATTCTCGTCCTTCAACACCCTGGCCAAATCTGATTTCTACCGGTTCTTTAGAAAAAACCGGAAAAGGCGTATGCATATGTTACACCTGGTAGGTTACACTAATTTCCGATGGCCGTTTTTCTGGAGAGAACTCAGTGTCAACCATCTCGATAGGCCGTTGTAACGGTGTATACCCTATTACGTTATCGTCGCTGGAAGTCAATGATTTTATTGACTTCCGATTTAATGTATTTCTTTTTATATTATCTCTAAGGTGAATGGGTAAAGACCCTCAGACACCAAGGAAAATAGATTAATTAAAATAACGTTCTGTCCCCTTGCAGTGATTTAATATTCATAGCTTACGACGATACATCTATTTCAAATGTTACGTTATATCATAAAAAAAATGTTTAACACTATTCAACACTAAAATTTCACTACGATTTATTTAAGAGTACACATGCTACATACAAAAAATAATGAACTTACAATGTCGATGCTGTAAATATTTCGTAATAATGAAAAAAAATTTGCATCCTAAAAATACATGAGGAACTCCACTTAAACGTACATATACATTACTTATTTAACATATTCCTCAGAATTGTATAAAACGAGAAAGATCTTCTGACCACCTGAAAAAGAAAACTGCTTCATAAAACATAATCTGCACTCGACCGTATCAGATATTTACGTACAGAACCGAAAGTGTCGATATTCACGTTTATGAAGCCACCTCCAGTGAAATACGACTGTTGATTGCATTTCAACATCATGAACAGTAGCTGTTTTTGTACGGCGATCGTATTCCGATACCATTCCGACATGTAGATGGAATTCGACAGATCCGAAAGCTACGAAATAAGGAAAAGTAACGGAAATAATTGTTGAGAGGATAATCGGCAGTGAATCGTCTACCTCGAATGCTACTCTTTCAGCGGGAAAGGTGTAGAATGCAAATTGTGCGAAGAGGACGCAAATCGAAACGAATTTGATGATGATATCTAACGCGATGCTTCTGCTGTAAGGGAAATTTAAAATTCAAACACAAATTACGATTATAGCCCATCTCTTCTACTCACCCTAACAGTACCTCATACAGATCGCTGCATACTGTTATTAAAGTTACGAAATAATGAAATAGCAACATCGCCGAGTAAATTATTTTCATTTTCGCAACAGTTCTAGGAAGATAAAACGGACGGGTCAACGGCAAAGCATGTCGTTTACAAATTACTTACAATAGCAAACACTGATGGCGCTCCACATACTTTCCGATTCCTTTTTCGCAGTTATATGTCCCGGAAAACGTTTCCATTTTGCGTTTCAAAATTCTAAGTTGCAAGACGACGTGTACGCAAAGCGACAAATAAACGGTGTCGTAACTGAGTATGACGGGCGTTACGATACAGAAGAAATAATAGTGGCCGGCCAACACGATGCCGTCTAGAATGATGTTGTTTGTTGTCCACGTTTCTAACAGGAACGGATTCTTTTGATTTAAAAGCGGCCTGAAGAAATAAAGGAATACTACGGCGTACGCGGCGAAGATTATGCTTATTTGCAACTGTTCAGTCAGTTTTTGGGCGGCTATTGTACGTCGAACTAAATCTGTATCTAAATCGTTCCAAACCATTATAAATTTACCCTTTAGCAACGTTCGAATGTCCGCTTTGAAATGAATGAAAAGGAAATATTTCAGCAGAATCTGAAAAAATCACCTTATAATACGTGTTTCCGATTAAGTGCTCTAGGCGATAAGAGATATAGGGTTGATTAAATCAGACAAAACGTGCGTAAGGTCAAGGCTTCGAAACAAAAAAATAATAAATAATACATGCGCGATCGTGAGAAACCTTCGATTTCTAGGTACATAAATCCTGAATATTACAGTTTAATTGATTCCACGTTATATTCATTTCCAGAGGTAACATGAATTTTTGTGGATGCTACGTAATTTTGACAATTTTACATGCAGATAAACGATAAAATTACTAAAGTTTAGGAATATTTACTGAGACTTGTCGAAATTATTAGAGAAACCCATATTTAATCGTATTATGAATGTCCAGTATATAACACATGGGGTGAAAAGTCCCGGGCCTAACACATAGATGACGCTAGTTTTATTGCAGTCACCTTTCTCTCAGTTAGTACTAACCTTCAAGAGACAGCTGTTAAAATTTCATGATATTCTATTCATTAGTTTGTGAGTTATTGTGCTAAGTCACGTTACCTTTGTTATTTTCAAAACAATGGATCAAAAATAATTTCGCGTTTTAATTTTACACTGCTCCTTGATGGGAAAAAATACCGTTCAAGCGAAGCAATGGCTTGAAAAGTGTTATGGGGACTCCGCTCCATCAGAAACAACAAGAAAACGTTGGTTTGCTGACTTCAAACGTGGTCGATGATGCAGAACGCAGTGGACGTCCAAATGAGGCGGTAACACCAGAAAACATCAAAAAAATCCACAAAATCGTTTTGAATGATCGAAAAGTGAAGTTGCGTGAGTTAGCTGACATCGTACACATATCAAAAGAACGTATTGGCTTTATATTGCATGAGCATTTGGCTACGAGAAAGCTCTGTTCAAAGTGGGTGCCGCGTTTGCTCACTGTTAACCAAAAACAAGAACGTGTTGATGATTCTGAGCAGCGTTTGGCCATGTTTAAACGTAACTAACCGGAATTTTTGCGTCGATATGTGACAATGGATGAAACATGGATCCATCACTTCACTCCGGAATCAAAACGATCGTCATCTGAGTGGACAGCAATTGGTTAACCTCGCCCAAAGCGCCCGAAAGCACAACAATCGGCTGGAAAGGTTATGGCCTCGGTATTTTGGGACGTGCGTGGTGTAATATTCATCGACTATCTTGAGAAAGGAAATACCATCAACAGTGAATATTATACAGCGTCATTGGACCGTTTGAAGGCCGAAATTGCAAAGAAACGACCGCATATGGCAAAGAAAAAAAATTTTGTTTCATCTAGACAACTCACCGTGTCACAAGTCAATCAAAACAATGGCAAAACTACATGAATTGAACTTCGAATTGCCCCCACATCCACCGTATTCGCCAGATTTGGCTCCCAGCGACAACTGGCTGTTCGCAGACCTCAAAAAAACGCTCGCCGGTAAGAAATTTCGCACGAATGAAGAGGTTATCGCTGAAACTGAGGCCTATTTTGAGGCAAAAGATAAATCGTTCTACAAAAGTGGTATTGAAATGTTAGAGCGGCGCTGGAATGATTGCGTTGCTCTTGATGGAGATTGCATTGATGAATAAAGCTAATTTTGAATCAAAATAACCGTGTTTTCTTTGTTAGGCCCGGGACTTTTCAGCCCATATGTTATACTGGTTCATAAATCATTTCAAGAAGTCCAGCCAATCACTATCTTCAGTCGTACCCAGATCGATGGAAAGTAACACATTTATTCTAATTTTATTATTTGTTTAGTGAAGCAGCACGTCTTGTCTTATTTACCAAACCATCTCTCTCCCTCTTTTTCGTCTCACATGAATGAGCGATATCAAGCTTTGTGCTGTTCCCACGTAAGTGTCGCCAGATGCATAGAAGAAGTTTACAAAAATAAAGGTCGCGACAAAGATCAAAATGGCACTATTAAATAAGCGAAATATCGTTATTCTTAAAGATACAGAGTTTTCGGTTTCGCCGAGAAACATTAATAGAATCCTACTTATTTTGAACGGATCCGCGTTGGTAAACATCGTGTCTACCTCTTTCTATGAAGTCTTTTACACGACTGCCGCTTCTCGTTTGTAACTTGAAGCGAATAGAAAAGCTTAGATGATGTGACTCGTATTGTTAGCGGTTCAATTCGGACTAATAATAATTGCGTAGAATTACCGTGTAATTTGCTCGGACTCATCTTCGGAGCTTAATAGAGATAGAGCTGCTTCCACTTATACCCGATAAAATTGGATGTAATTTGGAAACGATCGTGAAATTATCAAGAAAGAAGGAAACCTTTTTGCTAAATCCTTTACTTGGAAAAGATTGATAAAAATATTCAACAATACTCGATTTTGAGATTTCGAAAGATTGTTTTCTTGAACGCTGCTGTTATGTATTTCTTTTTAAATATAGTGTATATAGGCGGTAAGCGCATTTCCATGAACTGTTTATAAATTAATTTATTAACAATTAATAATAGAATGAATTCACATACATACGCGCACAACATATATATATATATATATATCTTTTTTATTATACTAACTTTTTCTTACGTATAACAAAACCCAAAGTTGCAAGTACAATTAGTTCGTTACAGATCTATTTTAATTCAAATAAATTAGCTATTTTGTAAATCCGCCATTTTCATTTCAAGGTATCTATGATAATTTCTCTGTACCTAAAAATTAGACTTTTTATGACTTAAATTATATTTGTACTGACAACACATAGTAAAACAGAGCTATAGAGAATTTGGTCTTTTTAGTAAAGAAACTCCAAAATTTTAGCTTTGAACGAAGAAATTATTCTATTCTAATAATTAGCAAGCCAAACAACTTAACTAAGATGAAGTCAATTCTCACTGCAAGTTTTCAAAGTGTTCTTCTTGTCTAAAAGAATGTCTAAAAAATAACACCAAGATAAGAACGCTGTAAATTTATAAGCGTTTTTATCTTTAGTGTTCTTCTTGTCTTTCAGTGCAATAAGCTAGGCGTTCTTAAAAGCAACGTAGAATATTCCTAATAAATCCCGGGTTTATTCTATCACATGCAGCCCGCACATGACCCTTCAACTCATTCAAACTACATATTTGCACGTTAGTTATCATAAATTTTACATTACATTATAGATAATCGCAAAGAAAATAATCGTTGGGTGATAAATCGGTTGATCTTGGGGGCCATAGCACGGAGCCAAATATGCCGAACTAGCTAATCCTTTGAAATGTGTGGCGGAGCACGATCGATTTGATACCAAGATTCATCAACATTCAGCGTCTTAGTTGATGGGATGACGTGGTCTCGCAACCGATCCAGGAATATTACTGTAGTAAGTTTTTCGTCAATAAAAAATGGGTCTATAGGTCTATCGCTTACAATTTCAATCCAGACATTGACTTTCTGAGGGTACTGCGTCAAGTTTTATATGGGACCAATCAATATCGATTAATAAAAAAAAATAGTATTTTTCTGCTGATATATGTAGCTTCATTAGTAAAAAGTATTTCATGCAAAATTTCGATCTTTTCATTTAACGAATTAAACATTGTTTCGCAAAAATTTGTCCTTTTGACGTATAATTAATTGCCTATTAAACCTAACATTGTTTATTTGTAAGAACGTTATATTTGTCAAAGAATTGCGTATTATTATGATGTAACACGGGCTGAAAAGTCCCGGGCCTAACAAAGAAAACACGGTTTTTTTGGTTCAAAATTAGCTTTATTCATCAGCGTAATCTCCATCAATAGCAACGCAATCATTCCAGCGCCGCTCTAACATTCCAGTACCACTTTTGTAGAACGATTTACCTTTTGCCTCAAAATAGGCCTCAGTTTCAGCGATAATCTCTTCATTCGTGAGAAATTTCTTACCGGCGAGCATTTTTTTGAGGTCTGCGAACAGCCAGTAGTCGCTGAAAACAATTTCGTGTTTTAATTTTACACTGCTTCTTGATGGGAAAAAAACCCTTCAAGCGAAGCAATGGCTTGAAAAGTGTTATGGGGACTCCGCTCCATCAGAAACAACAATAAAACGTTGGTTTGTTGACTTCAAACGTGGTCGTAGAGACACCGATGATGCAGAACACAGTGGACGTCCAAATGAGGCGGTAACGCCAGAAAACATCAAAAAAATCCACAAAATCGTTTTGAATGATCGAAAAGTGAAGTTGCGTGAGTTAGCTGACATCGTAAAGATATCAAAAGAACGTATTGGCTTTATATTGCATGAGTATTTGACTATGAGAAAGCTCTGTTCAGAGTTTGTGCCGCGTTTGCTCACTGTTGACCAAAAACAAGAACGTGTTGATGATTCCGAGCAGTGTTTGGCCATGTTTAAACGTAACAAATCGGAATTTTTGCGTCGATATGTGACAATGGACGAAGCATGGATCCATTACTTCACTCCGGAATCAAAACGATCGTCATCTGAGTGGACAGCAACTGGTGAATCTCGTCCAAGGCGCCCGAAAGCACAACAATCGGCTGGAAAGGTTATGGCCTCGGTATTTTGGGATGTGCGTGGTGTAATATTCATCGACTATCTTGAGAAAGGAAATACCATCAACAGTGAATATTATATAGCGTTATTGGAGCGTTTGAAGGCCGAAATTGCAAAGAAACGACCGCATATGGCAAAGAAAAAAAATGTTGTTTCATCAAGACAACGCACCGTGTCACAAGTCAATCAAAACACTGGCAAAACTACATGAATTGAACTTCGAATTGCTCCCACATCCACCGTACTCGCCAGATTTGGCTCCCAGCGACTACTGGCTGTTCGCAGACCTCAAAAAAAATGCTCGCCGGTAAGAAATTTCGCACGAATGAAGAGGTTATCGCTGAAACTGAGGCCTATTTTGAGGCAAAAGATAAATCGTTCTACAAAAGTGGTATTGAAATGTTAGACCGGCGCTGGAATGATTACGTTGATGAATAAAGCTAATTTTTAACCAAAAAAACCGTGTTTTCTTTGTTAGGCCCGGGACTTTTCAGCCCATGTGTTAAGGACCTTGATTCGGATCTGAATCATTGATATACAGCACCAACATATCCTACAAAACACGTTTATATTGGTGTTGATTCATAGTGCTTTGGCATACAGGACCATACCATAACAGGCGGAGTTTTTACTACACTAGCTTCATCAAATGGTTCAGATGGACGTCGTCTAACAAATTGAGCTCATTCGGTCACGGCTTCTAGTTTTGACTCATCGCCGAATACGATCTTTAACGAAAAGACATTGTTCAAACAAAAAAATTTTGCTTGATTTACATATTCCTTTAAGCTATTTTGTCTTAGCTTTTGCCAATCTTCAATAGTGTAATGTTAATGACGCTTTTTCCATTCACAACGTGCTCGCTTCATTATTGGTGAATCTTGACTTTTCTAGGGGGCGTCTGCATTTTACACCTTATACATTTTTTATCGCTGAAAAGACAACCGACTGTTTACTTCGCAGTGTTGCGTGAACGAATGACCTTTGTTGGCTTTGTCGTAGATCGAAATATTTTCAAGTTCCACACGAAATTAATTCTAAATGGTGCGTAAGTGAAATTGATTCACTGGAATTGTTAAATTTTGTGAATATAACGGTAAAAACGGGTGCATCATTTAAACTACTATGTTCTAGAAAACTTCCAACAACCATCGTATAAACTAGCCTCACTTATTGTAAGTGACTCAGACCTTGTTCTAAATTGCATGTAAATATATTATATTTGTAAAGCTAAAACGTTCAATAATACAAGAACAAGGCAACAGAAGAGTTATATGCTCACTGGTTATGGATATTGGATTTAAAATTCTACGCTTTAAAAAAGAAGCCTCATGTGCCTGTACTATTAAGAATGTATTTGATGTGTTGCAATAGGTGCACACTTTTTGACAAATCCACTATTGCTTCTAAGGTACATGTTATCAATTGCAAATGAACTTATACATAATGCCTTTCAAATATTCAGCTGTGACGACAAAATCTCGGTAGTCAATTATGCGGCAATTGGAAGTAATTGCAATTTGTTCGAATTGAAATACGATAATAACATGAAACGCAGCGTCAAACGCGCAATGCACTTGTGCCTGTCGCGGTAGTTGAATGAAAAACTTCATACACGATGCCTCGTAATACAGATCTATTCAAGCTAAGCAAGATTTTACTACAGTTTCAGGGCGAAACCGAAAGCCCCGTATCCAATGCGATAATATTATTTCGCCTATTGAACGGCGTCGTTTTCGTTTTCGTCGCAATCTTTACGTTCGTAAATTTTTTCTACGCCTATGGTGATGTCCATGTGAAAACCGCGCAAAGTTTGATAACAGTTATTCACGTAAGAAGACCGCTTTACCCGTTTTGTTAACCGTGCTTATAGAATTATTTGTCTGCAGGGCCTACTCAAATTCTGTTTCTTCATTCATTTTAAAACGGATATTCGAAAATTGCTAAAGGAAGAATTTCGTACGTTTTGGAAGGATCTGGATAGAGAACTAGTTCGACGTACGAACGCTACTCGAAAACTAATCGCGCAAATGCAAATGTGCATAATTTTCGGTTCGTATGCCGTAATATTTCTATATTTCTTCAGGCCACTTTTAAACCGAAAAAATCCGTTCCTACTAGAAACGTGGACTTCCAACAATATCGTTTTAGACGGTATTTTATTAGCTTGTCAATACTATTTTTTCTGTATTGCAACAATTGTAGTACTTGGTTATGATACCGTATATCTATCGCTTTGCGTCCACGTTGCCGTGCAACTTAAGATTTTAAGGTATAACATGGAAAAATTTTCGCTGACGTACAACTGTGAAAAACGAATTGGAAGATATGTGGGATGCCATCAGCTTCTGCTATCGTAAGTATTCGGTAAATAAGCGCGATTGCCAGCGTGTCTTCCATGTTAATTTTGTAGAACGTTCGGGCAAATGAAGAGAATTTACTCGGCGATGCTGCTATTTCATTATTTTGTAACTCTACTAACGGTATGCAGCGATCTTTACGAGGTACTGTTAGGGTGAGTAGATAAACGTTTTCCGATTACTGTACCTCGAATACAATTTCCCATTGCAGAAGAAACATCGTGTCCGATATTATCATCAAATTCTTTTCGATTTGTCTGCTTTTCGCACAATTCGCATTCTACACGTTTCCCGCTGCAAAGGTAGCTTCCGAGGTAAGCAAACTCGCAGTCATTGTTGTTTGTCTTAGTTTTCGTTATTTCATAGTTTTCCCGTCTTTCGAATTCCATCTACATGTCGAAATGGTATCGGAATACGGTCAACGTACAAAAACAGCTACTGTTTATGATGTTAAAATGCAATCAACAGTCGTATTTCAGTGCAGCCGGCTTCATCAACGTGAATATCGATACTTTTGGTTCTGTAAGTGAAAATCTGCTACAATCAAATTTAGATGTAATTCACGAAATGTCTTTTCATAGGTTGTTCGAAAGTCTTTCTCATTTTACGCAATTTTGAGGAATATTCTAAATAAATAGAATATATGTAAATCTGAATAAAGTTATACAGTTTATCTTTTTTTTCGCTTTTCTGTGTAATTAGCGTAGAATATTTGATAAGAAGGATATAGTTTATTTTAAACAGATACACGTTACGCATAAAATTTGAGCGTATGATGATTATATTATTTATATTCGCATACCTAGGTGTAACCTTAAACGGATCGCTAACTTGCAAAAGACACCTACAAATCGCGGGTCAGAAGGTGAATGCGAGCGACAACATAATTAGGAAAGTGATTGGTACTACGTAGGGCACCCAGGTAGCCACTCTAAGAACAGGCGCACTTTTTCTCATCCGCCCTCCGCCATGGCAGGGAAACCGGTATATAGACGTACACCTAAATGATACCATACGTACAATAGGTGGCTCATTAAAGTAGACTCCAATGCCATACCTGCACGTCACAGGCAACGTAACTCCTCCGGAATTAAGACGCCAAGAAGCCACAGCCAAAGAATGGAAGAAGATAGTCTCCCACATGTTTAGACGCCTTCCAATCCATGATGTACTTAATAATATACAAAAACAAGTTTAAAATCTCGGTATCCCATACAGGATAACCCATACCTGAAATAACCAGACGATTAGAGGAATGAAGGAAAATCAAGAGATTACAAAACCTCTTAATAGCTCCAACCTATGGCCAAAGTCAAACGCCATTCGAACAGGACACACTTAGTGCATACAGTCCACAAAAGGGGGATGTTCCCAAAATGTGAGTGTGGCGCACCTAACCAAACCGTCAGTCATATGTGTAATACAAAAGTGTTCGAAGAGGAAATTATGTATAATGGGCCTATACAAGATATTTACGAAGCTACACCCTGGCCTTGGGGTGGGTACACCGGCTGGACGTAGACCTATGTATGGTAGCCAGTGCTCAAACCATACTGATAATTTTTTATCCTTAGGTTTAAATATTTATAAACCATTGAAATGTAACACCATACGATAAATAAATACGTTGACGTACGTAGCTACGCCGAAACAAATAAAGCGTTTATTCCAATAGTCCTTGCTGTATTAAAAAGTAAAACGTTGATTCAAATACATCATCGTTAAATGGATGATAGTGCTATTTTTAAAGGACACGCGTTTTTATTACTCCCCGGTTAAGGTAGATTCAACAAAAAAAAGAGTAGTATTGGAGGTCCTTCAAAAATTTTAGAGATTATATTGCTAGTTTACTGTTACAGAAATATCTTTTTTTTCATTGTAACTATAGTCATGTTGCTAAGTTACTGAAGTGCTGTATTATATTCATAACGGCTTACATTATTCAAATGATATAAAACAGTGATAGGTAAAAAGAACAATTCGCATCAGAAAGAACAAATTTGCATTCGCGATTCATCTATATAACAGAAGATAATTTAGGATTATGGATTTAAAACGCTTACAAAACATAGAAATCGAATAAATTCTTTCTATGATAATGATTGTATGCTGTTCTTTTTTAGAAGGAGACGAATTTTGTTCACATCTATGGTTTTTACAATTTCACACAAACGTTAAAACTCAAATCATAATATATCCTAATTACAAACAAAACATTTACTGGAATGACGATCGCAAGGACTGTGTGGATGTACAATTCACAGGTATAGCAGCAAACTCCACTCACACAAATTTAATAATTATGCTAGTGAATGAATATAAGAACTTGCCCCATAAAGTAGATAACCAATGTGTAGAAAACTCCGTAGATTTTGTAAATAAAATTGAAAAGACTGAATTAAAAGATGGGGAAATCCTTGTATCATTCGACGTTTGTTCACTTTTCCCAAGCGTACCAATTCCAGAAACTCTGGAGTATTTGGTTGAATTTTTGAAATTAAATAACGTAGATGACGTGAAAACCGCGGAATATAAAAGGTTAACAAAATTATGCATGTCACAAAATTGTTTTCAAATAGGCGAAAAATGGTTCGAACGGGTGTAAGGCACGGCGATGGGTAATGCTTTATCTCCTTTTATTGCGAACCTTTTCATGAGCAAATTTGAAACGAACCTGAAAAGAGAAACCAAATATTTCCCGAGAATTTGATACCAACAAAGGAAACATACAAGATTTTCTAGCAGAACTGAACTCAAAATTTACCACGATCAAGTTTACTATTGAAGAAGAAGTGAACAATCGCCTTCCGTTCCTAGATACTCTAGTCATACGCAACAACAGAAAAGAAACTAATTCCAACAGATTCATCACGGTTGATTCGCACCATTGCGAACAACAAAAAATGTCCGCGATTAGTTTTCTGGTCAATAGACTCGTCAGATTTCCGCTAAACAACAGCAGGTATGACAAAGAATTAAAATATACCAAAGATGTAGCGAGGTACAGTGATTTCTCTTCTACGGATATTGACCGTATTTTAAGGAAATCCAGTACAAACAACACACCCGAAACTCCACGACCTTGACGTCAACAAACATCGGTAATAAGAAATTTATAACACTACCTTTCCACCCAACAGTAAAATGGTTAAGTAAAATTTTCCGCCAACAAAATATGAACGCGTCTTTTGTGTCAAAAAACAACTTAAAGAATCTCTTAGGGAATCCCAAAGATAAACCGGAGATGATAAAAAGGTCTGGAATATACCAAATCGCATGCAATGATTGTGAGAAAGTTTATATTGGACAAACAAAAAGGAGCATCGAAACGAGGTTCAAAGAACATATTAGACACTATCGTTTCGACAAACCAGAACTATCAAGCGTAGCAGAGCATATGGTAAAATCCGGACATAAAATTGATTTAAAAAATCTGACACTACTTAAAAACGTGAACTCGTATAGAGAATTAGACGCGTACGAAACGATATATATGAAAAAGAACGCAAACTTACTGAACAGAGAACCACCCCCAATTGCACACTTGAGTTTGATGGATTTATTACCGTAGGCCCTGTTAAAGATACGGTTCGCTTTCGGTCTATCCTTTCCCGAAAAAGGCATTAGACCACCGAGTAGATCATAAATAGTCATATGTTTTAGATATTTTAGAGCCTGCGTAGTAAATAATTTGCATGTGTGATACAGTTTTTACTTTCAGTCGGTAACACGGTTGACAATGAGAGCCCACGTGCTCTTGAAACGCTGCGTTCCGCATAATTAATAAATTTGTGTCAGTGGAGTTTACTGCTATACCTGTGAATTTACTGGAATATTTATTAGTATCCGGTCAACTAAAATAGTTCAACATTTTTCGACGCATTAAACAATAACCGAAAGCGCATTGATCGTATAAAATTAGATTAATTAACATAATAACTTGATGGTTAACAATTTTCTTTTCGTTCAACGTAAAATAAGTGTAGGACCCGTTTATGTTACCGCTCTTAATGCTCTTAATATCGACGAAAGCTTAAACATTTAATGATTATGTTATTAATTGCTTATTATTGCTTTCATTAAATTCCTTCGACACATTCGTAATTTGTTATAAATTTTCCTTGCATTTCTCTTACATCAAAAATAAGCAAACAATAACGCTCAAAAAGGTGTCTCCATTCATACTGATGAAATATTTTATTGGAGCGATATATGTATCTTTCGATGTTTTAATAATTCCAACAACTATTTACCGTAATGAAATAGTAACAAACTGTTTGTAGGATAGAACAACGACCACAACTGAAATATGAGGTGCATTTACAAACGCAAATCTTACGATTTCACCTTATATCTTAGAAATTGTATTTCTGTTGTTTTTCATTTTTAAAGAGTCGTTGCTCAGCAATGCGCAAACCTGAGTCTACGCTAATAGTGAAGCTATCTCACAAATAGTAAATCGTGTGATTTCTCTTAACAAGTTCTTGTTTGATGGTAATCCCCAAAGCTTAACTATTTCGTCAGGAAAACGAACGATGCCTCCTATATTAAGAGAGTTTCATCAGTGATCAAAAATGTAATGGAAATTACCATGTCCTTTCTAAATTAAATAAACGATCAAAGTTCTCTTTGAATTGACTTTAATGAAAGCAAAGTAATTCTTCTGTTCTTACAAGAGGAAAAGAACTAAATTCGCGAAATTGTCGAAATAAACGATGAACGCATTAACTCGATAAATATTCATAGCGGTATTACGTAGACATCCCATAGTTATAATTTTCCCAAATTAGTCACTACTGCGGTCAACTCCTAGAAAAGATCGCGATATTTACCGGAATATCGTTGTCCTAAGACAGACGTCGTACGCGAGATAACGCGCTCTCAATATGAAGTTCGTGCGTTCGAATAACGGCATTTACGAAGTGGGCGTCTTTCTCATGCAGTTTCTAGGAGAAGACGTACATTCGACGTCGAAGAAGCTCGTTCTCTATCGAATGATGAATTGTATCGTAATGACGTTCGTATTGATATTCACCACCGCTAACTTTCTACGTGTGCAAGGCGAAATGTACATCGATACGTTGGAATCGTGGATATCGCTGAACCATGTATGTATATAGATACATACATTTGTATATATACGCAGAGTAGTCACGCAAACAGGCGTACGAAAACTTGCAATGTATACAAGTATCTTGCGCTTTATAGTAAAGGTAATAAGGCGTATTGTGATGGTGCCATTATACAAAATCTTTCAAGAAAAACTTGATACCCATGAACTTTAAAAAATCCCAATTTCGTGCGTTTGGTAGAAATCCGTTCTGACATTTGAAATTCTTCGGAGGGACACGTTTCAGACGTCTTCTTAATAAGGGTCTTTCCAACTTCTATACAACTACTATTCTTTGAAGATCATTCGATTAATTACCGGGAAATTGTTTATGGAAATGTTTAAATTATTTATGACTAAGTACATGCGGTCACGAAAATTTCATGTTGAGTTGGTTAAAATTGAACTTCGACTTGTAGTTAAACGTTGTTTGGCTTATTGTACCAGTATCAGTATGCCCAGAAATTGATGAATAAATCTGAAGCTAGTGGTCCCGTTCACAATATGAAATATGGAGTAATTATTCACAGGTATATCAGTAAACTCCACTCACACAAATTTATTAATTATACGGAACGCAGCGTTTCGAGAGCACGTGGGCTCCCATTGTCAACCGTGTTACCGATTGAAAGTAAAAACTGTATCACACATGCAAATTATTTTCTACGCAGGCTCAAAAATTTCTAACCATATGGCTATTTACAATCTACTAGGTGGCCTCATGCCTTTTATGGGAAAGGATGGACCGAAAGCCAACCGTATCTTTAACAGGGCCTATGGTAATAAATCCATCAAACTCGAGTGTGCAATTGGGGGTGGTTCTCTCTTCAATAAGTTTCCGTTCTTTTTCATATATACCGTTTCGTACGCGTCTAATTCTCTATACGAGTTCACGTTTTTAAGTAATGTCAGATTTTTTAAATCAATCTTATGTCCGGATTTTACCATATGCTCTGCTACGCTTGATAGTTCAGGTTTGTCGAAACGATAGTGTCTAATATGTTCTTTGAACCTCGTTTCGATACTCCTTTTTGTTTGTCCAATATAAACTTTCTCACAATCATTGCATGCGATTTGGTATATTCCAGACCTTTTTATCATCTCCGGTTTATCTTTGGGATTCCCTAAGAGATTCTTTAAGTTGCTTTTTGACACAAAAGACACGTTCATATTTAGTTGTCGGAAAATTTGACTTAACCCTTTGACTGTTGGGTGAAAAGGAAGAGTTATAAATATCTTATTACCGGTGTTTGTTGATGTCAAGGTCGTGGAATTTCTGATGTGTTGTTTGTATTGGAACTTCCTTAAAATACGGTCGACATCCATAGAAGAGAAACCATTGTACCTCGCTACATTTTTGATATACTTTAATTCTTTGTCATACCTGCTCTTGTTAACGGAAATCTGACGAGTCTATTGACCAGGAAACTAATCGCGGACATTTTTTGTTGTTCGCAATGGTGCGAATCAGCCGTGATGAATCTGTTGGAATTAGTTTCTTTTCTGTAGATGTCTATTTCTAATTTATTGTTGTTGCGTATGACTAGAGTATCTAGAAACGGAAGGCGATTGTTCACTTCTTCTTCAATAGTAAACTTGATCGTGGTAAATTTTGAGTTCAGTTCTGCTAGAAAATCTTGTATGTTTCCTTTATTGGTATCAAACACAGCGAAAATATCATCTACGTACCTAAGCCAAATTCTCGGGAAATATTTGGTTTCTTTTTTCAGGTTTGTTTCAAATTTGCTTATGAAAAGGTTCGCAATAAAAGGAGATAAAGGATTACTCATCGCCGTGCCTTCCACCTGTTCGAACCATTTTCCGCCTATTTGAAAACAATTTTGTGACATGCATAATTTAGTTAACATTTTATATTCCGCGGTTTTCACATCATCTACGTTATTTAATTTCAAAAATTCAACCAAATACTCCAGCGTTTTTGGAATTGGTACGCTTGGGAAAAGTGAACAAACGTCGAATGATAGAAGATGAGGCAAGATGGGGAAGTCCTAGTCATACGCAATAACAATAAATTAGAAATAGACATCTACAGAAAAGAAACTAATTCCAACAGATTCATCACGTTTGATTCGCATCATTGCGAACAACAAAAAATGTCCGCGATTAGTTTTCTGGTCAATAGACTCGTCAGATTTCCGCTAAACAAGAGCAGGTATGACAAAGAATTAAAGTATATCAAAGATGTAGCGAGGTACAATGGTTTCTCTACTATGGATGTTGACCGTATTTTAAGGAAGGTCCAATACAAATAACACATCAGAAATTCCACGACCTTGACATCAACAAACACCGGTAATAAGAAATTTATAACTCTTCCTTTTCACCCAACAGTAAAAGGGTTAAGTCAAATTTTCCGACAACTAAATATGAACGTGTCTTTTGTGTCAAAAAACAACTTAAAGAATCTCTTAGGGAATCCCAAAGATAAACCGGAGATGATAAAAAGGTCTAGAATATACCAAATCGCATGCAATGATTGTGAGAAAGTTTATATTCGACAAACAAAAAGGAGCATCGAAACGAGGTTCAAAGAACATATTAGGCACTATCGTTTCGCCAAACCTGAACTATCAAGCGTAGCAGAGCATATGGTAAAATCCGGACATAAGATTGATTTAAAGAATCTGACACTACTTAAAAACGTAAACTCGTATAGAGAATTAGACGCGTACGAAACGGTATATATGAGAAAGAACGGAAACTTATTGAACAGAGAACCACCCCCAATTGCGCACTCGAGTTTGATGGATTTATTACCATAGGCCCTGTTAAAGATACGATTCGCTTTCGATCCATCCTTTCCCGGAAAATGCATGAGGCCACCTAGATTGTAAAGAGTCATATGGTTAGAAATTTTAGAGCCTACGTAGAAAATAATTTGCATGTGTGATACAGTTTTTACCTTCAGTCGGTAACACGGTTGACAATGGGAGCCCACGTGCTCTTGAAACGCTGCGTTCCGCATAATTAATTAATTTGTGTGAGTGGAGTTTACTGCTATACCTGTGAATTGTACATCCACACAGTCCTTGCAATCGTCATTCGTCATGGAGTAATTAGTCTCTTCGCTTTGGGTGTGTACATGAAGCGACAGTTTTGGATCGTTTAAAATAAATGTATATCATCGATTCAAAATCGATTTAGTTCAAACGTTGAACGAAAACCGTTACGATCGTCGTCTTTAATTCCGTGAATATTTCGGTGGGCACTTAACTTACTAACAGTCCAGTTTCACTGTGTAAGATGTACCCGGAATTTTCGGTAAATTCACCGTCTTAGTACGAAACATGCCGGAAGTAACAGTAACTTGTTATAATGTCCCTACGATGTAATTCAACGTAACGCATTTATTTTTACCATTTGCAGATATTCTTGAAATACGTCCTATTCATATACTACAAATCCGATATAGGAAGCATCATGGAGATGCGGCTAAAGAAATATTGGAGCTACACGCATTTCAATCGGAATATGACCGGCACGGTGGAAAAGACGTTCAACTTGGTAAAATCCGTTGAGAATTTTTTGCTCGTGCTTACGGTCTTCCTGATGTACATGATTTTCCTGCAACCGATTCTATTTAAGGACGCCGTTTTTCTCGTTAAAACTTGGGTATTCGTCGATTCGCGTCCGCTAGAGGCCGTCGTCTTAGCGTGCCAATATTATATCTACATCGTCGTGATTCCGATCGTAGTCGGCTACGATATATGGTATTTGACGCTTTGCGTCGATCTCATCGTTCAAGTACGCTTGATTAAGTACAGTCTGCGGTATATCGAAGATGATTCGCCTGAGACCGGTGTAAAACAGATCGGCGCAATTGTTCGACATCATTTGGTATTGCTCTCGTAAGTAAAACTTAAGCGTCTAACAAATAAAACATCACGTTTCCCTACGCGCACTAGACAGTATACATCCCGTCTATTAAAACAGAAACTTACGTCCTCTGAAGGATCTCTCTAATTCCGCCAACGATATCTTTTCGCTTCTTGCAGGCCTTAAGAAACTATGTCATTTTTTTATTATTCAAACTGCAACTATATTATATTTTGTTATCGAGTAGTAGATTTTTTCATTTCCTTTCGTTTACTGAGAAAAAATCGTAAGGTTTCGCAAACATAAAAGACGTATGAATTTCAGAAAGAGCAAGATACAAAATAAATATATTTTCTACATCCGCGTAGCATAGTTTTTCACTGTGTTATTCAGCTTTGTTCACACCTTCAAATCTCATAGAAGTCTTCTTAAAATTTAATATTTCTTAAATACCAAAATGAGTTTGGAATATATGTTACGTTCCCCTGGTTTGAAGAACAGCGCCGCTGTAGCCTGCTCGTAAATTCCTGAATTACTTGACCAATACTTACTTGTAGAGTATGTTCGCTTATTTACTAAAGGAGAGGTTGTACAGTGAAACTCAATGCGCATGCGCAAAAAAAATATATTTAAAAATAAAATGGTTACACGGTTTCCACTCTTGCCTATGTACATTTACGATGTACGTAAGATATATATATTTGCAATGCTTGCAGTTATTCGAGCTCTCTTATACATGTAATGTACATTAGCATGTGTATATGTATGTTTTCATTGGTAGCAATATAAAGTACTGCCTCAGCATGTACGTTGCAAAGCTATGTCTTAATTGTGTTTAAAATATTAAACCCTTATATGCTTTCGATTTGTTAGAGGCATGTACTAATGCCTCTATCTGTTTGCATGCACCACTACCTTTTTATAGGGGAGCCAACCCTATTTATTTCTTAAATTTATAAGCGCACCTCGGTGCTATGCTTATTTATATGTCCCTTTCCCGGAGCCTAATATATTTTCCTTGTTTTAAATTTGCCTAAGGGACTTGGCCCTGTATCATTGGCATGTATTTGTACTTGAACCAAATACGTTCGTTATTTTCACATTTATAGGGGAACCCACCCTATCTCTTAGAGCTTGAACGCCTGGTCCAGGGCGACACTAGCGATAATAGCCGATCTCAAAACAAAAGTAATGCGACAGCTATCCAGGCGTTCTCGTTTGAAATAATACGCTATGTGCAATCTTTAGCTCTCTGCTACTGCGCACCAAAGAAGGGAAAAAGCCAGTAGCCAGCAAATGTGCGAAATGCGCACCGACAAGTAAAACGGAGCGATGATGCCGACATTACATATAGAAAAATGGTCCGTGAAACTCGTCCGCTATGACGAACAACTAAATGAAAAAATTTTCAAGTCCCGATACGACAAAGGACCGAACAAACGTACAAAAGACAACCGGCGCTGCGGCCGCAACGACCGTCAACAAGAAGCGGAGTGATCGTACTTGTAGAAGATGTCTATATATGCGCGCCAACAATCTTACCAAAATGATTTCCGACACAAACTTAACCGAAGACTAAAAATATGTATAGACGACAACGGACACAGTAGCCTCGACGAACGATGATAGAAAATCGAGAATTTGTACTTACCTTACCAGAATGACTCCCGCCAGAAATAAATGTATAGACGACAACGTCCTCGACGATTCCCGCCGAAACTAGAAACCATTAGAAACTTCCAATAATCATCCGTCGACGTGACTGTACACGTTACGACGAGGTACGAAAGGTGACCGAGAGTGCACGATCGCTAATACCTCGTCCGTCGCGCGGGAGTCGACTGCCTGTACTTGTATATATTAAATATTAAGAAAACTCCCATTATTTATTCGGCGACGTCGCACTTAATGACTTTTAAATTAGGCACTTTTAGCTAGAGTAATGTGAATGGCCGGCTTGCATACATATACAATACGTAATGTACATACATATTAAAATAAAATTGGATATATTCTACAGAGAGCAAAATAAATAAATGATAAAAATGAAAATAAAGTAATATTCAAAATCAAAATAAGGTAATAATGCTAACCCATACGGTTGCAAAGAAGATAATGATATGAAATACATAAAGTAGTAAAAGAAAGTGGACAAAACACAAAAACAATGTTAAGTCCTTAACAATATATAAATAACAGAAATGCAGAAATTGGGGAAAAGTAATCTTAGTTATTAAAACTAACTACAATACATTAACTAGCAGAGTCTAACGTTGCAAATAACGTGATTCCGGTTATAATGTTGAGATATCTCTATCGCTAACGGTATGGTTCCAACTCATAGTGAGTTCTTATGTATTACAAAGCATCAACACTCATACAGAGTTTCGTTTGTGAAGTGACTTAAATAAAGTTATAGCGTCCATATTTGCAAATTCTATAAATATATATAAATAATATTGTAATTATAGAATTTGCTATGTAATGTAGTTTTACCACAATATTCATTAAATAAAAACGCATCAACTTTGGCACAAACTAGATAACGATCAGATTAACATAGGAAGCGCACAAAGTTCCATATCCGATACAGTTATTCGTTATGTCTTCGCCATATTTACGTGTTTACAGGATTTTCGCCCGTTTACGACGTATATACTCCTCAACAATGTTGTTCCATTACTTCGTCACGTTGATCACCGCTTGCAGTGATATGTATCAATTGCTTATTGGGTTAGCATTGCGCGCTTGCCGTATTAAAATTACCGGTGTCTACATAGACTATATTTTTTAGCGATACGTCTTTCGTGAACTGCTTACTGAAGATACCTACGCTACTCTTTATTTTCGGCGAATTTGCCTATTACGCCGTACTTGCCGAACAGGTCTCCTTCGAGGTGAGCGCGATCCTATTTGCAATATCGATTCAGAACCAGTTTCCCGCAACGCTTGAAAAGTTTTCAGATCTATCGAGCGCCATCTACATGTCGCGATGGTACGGGAAAAATATCGAAATTCAAAAATTACTGCTATTCATTATGGTAAAGTCGCAACGTGTTAAGTATTTTACAGGAGCCGGATTGATGGACATCAATATCGATGCTTTCGGTTCAGTGAGTAAATTATTACACACTCAAGCGGCTATTGTTTAATAGTCTTTTTTGACGTCGTTCATGGAGAACTAACGTTATGTCTCTTTTCAGTTGGTAAGGAAGACGTTTTCGTTTTACGCAATTATCAAAAATCTGTTAAACAAGTAAAAAGTATATACATAATAAATTTCTTAATTTTTTACGCAATAGGAATTCTGCAAAAGGACGGACAGGTTTCATAAAACATCGTAGAAATTATTCCTAAATTTTTTCTGTACCTGCTTCTTATAGAAAGTTCACAGATTAGTTCCTTGTTCTTTCAAGTTTCATTTTTATGTACATATTCAGAAATGAAGAATAAATATCGTGAAACGTTAACTTTGGTAGTTTTATTTACGGAATGGAGCAACAAAAGAATTATTGCATAATATCATATATGACTTTCGTGGCTGTTGGGGCCATATATTCAATTCAAAGTCCCCCTCTTTTCCTGATACTGAAGCTGTCATTGGTGTTTTTGTATGGGTCGTTTTTATAACTAAATTATACATGTATAATTAGCGGCTGCTTTGTAATTAAATCTGGTTAACATGTAATAAAATGAGTCGCACAATTTCAATAGTTTATTTGTTAAAGTAAAAAACCAGTAACATTTCATAACAATTGCTATTGTAACAATTTGCAGTTTAACACATGGGCTGAAAAGTCCCGGGCCTAACACATAGATGACGCTAGTTTTATTGCAATCACCTTTCTCTCAGTTAGTACTAACCTTCAAAAGACAGCTGTTAAAATTTTATGATACTCTATTCATTAGTTTGTGAGTTATTGTGCTAAGAGTAACGCTACTTTTGTTATTTTCAACACAATGGATCAAAAATAATTTCGTGTTTTAATTTTACACTGCTTCTTGATGGGAAAAAATACCGTTCAAGCGAAGCAATGGCTTGAAAAGTGTTATGGGGACTCCGCTCCATCAGAAACAACAACAAAACGTTGGTTTGCTGACTTCAAACGTGGTCGTAGAGACACCGATGACGCAGAACGCAGTGGACGTTCAAATGAGGCGGTAACACCAGAAAACATCAAAAAAATTCACAAAATCGTTTTGAATGATCGAAAAGTGAAGTTGCGTGAATTAGCTGACATCGTGAATATATCAAAAGAACGTATTGGCTTTATATTGCATGAGCATTTGACTATGAGAAAGCTCTGTTCAAAGTGGGTGTCGCGTTTGCTCACTGTTGATCAAAAACAAGAACGTGTTGATGATTCTGAGCAGTGTTTGACCATGTTTAAACGTAACAAACCGGAATTTTTGCGTCGATATGTGACAATGGATGAAACAAGGATCCATCACTTCACTCCGGAATCAAAACGATTGTCATCTGAGTGGACAGCAACTGGTGAACCTCGTCCAAAGCGCCCGAAAGCACAACAATCGGCTGGAAAGGTTATGGCCTCGGTATTTTGGGATGTGCGTGGTGTAATATTAATCGACTATCTTGAGAAAGTCAACAGTGAATGTTATATGGCGTTATTGGAGCGTTTGAAGGCCGAAATTGCAAAGAAACGAAAAAAATTTTGTTTCATCGAGACAACGCACCGTGTCACAAGTCAATCAAAACAATGGCAAAACTACATGAATTGAACTTCGAATTGCTCCCACACCCACCGTATTCGCCAGATTTGCCTCCCAGCGGCAACTGGCTGTTCGCAGACCTCAAAAAAATGCTCGCCGGTAAGAAATTTCGCACGAATGAAGAGGTTATCGCTGAAACTGAGGCCTATTTTGAGGCAAAAGATAAATCGTTCTACAAAAGTGGTATTGAAATGTTAGAGCGGCGCTGGAATGATTGCGTTGCTCTTGATGGAGATTACGTTGATGAATAAAGCTAATTTTAACCAAAAAAACCTTGTTATATTAATTCATGATAAAATGTAGCAATAGAACAGTACCACTTTGAGAATGTAAATCAGTTTGGATACTTAGGAGAGGGCAGTAGCAAGGAAAGGACACGTTGGACTATAAAAACTGATTAATTTCCTCTGCAATTTGAATTTTGATATTCTTTGTTAACAAGACATCGCAAGACCCCTTTGTACTTATATTGTACTGTGAGACGTGGCCGAGGCTTTGAAAATGGTCCCCTTTGTGCGTAATCAAATTGCTTTTTTCCTTTTTTGATTATATTTCATTTAATCTCGTTTTGTTTACATTTACTCTATAAACAGGTAAAAGTTCCAACGTAAATCTCCTTTCCACCATACCATGCCGTGCTTATGTTATGGGGCATTGAAACCGGAAAGTGACAAGGAGAAGTTTTATTAATTTATTTACCAGCATTATATTATTGATACATGTAACGATTAATCTTATTTCTAATTAGAAACAAGAATTAATGAATATTGCGTGCAATGTCGTTAACAATTTTCGAGATCTATCTATCATTATCGAAGAATCTACTCACAGATGCTTGCGTTAGAAATGGATACAACAGACTTACACATAGGTTGAGCATATGCTGTGTTTGTAATCGTATTATTAAGACAAAAAAAATGTATTAATCGAACGTATTACTATCACTTAATCGATTTGTTGAAAATTAATAATTACTAGATAACCGTTGTCGCATTTCGCATACGTATATCAAAAATGCATACGTAATTCTCATGTACGAGTATAATACGTCCACTTTGTTCGCAATATTCTGCGAATTTATCCATTATGAAGTATTTGCATAGCGGTGTAAATTATTATTAATTCATTTTCTATTCTTTTTTTACAATTTTAATCAAGTACGTAGTTACGATAGCTCAATACAGTACAGTTTGAATTTAATTCTGATGCCGATGTCCTATTGGTATTCCATAAATCTGTTCTAAAGTTTGTTACGGGTTAAATGCTTCAGGCGACAATATTAACGCAACCCAGTCTATTTAATTGGGTATTCGAATAGTTTGAGGGATTCAAAAACCAGTTGGGTGAACTGCTTCGATCAGCAAGTAGATTTTCTCGATGTAGAATAACAAAGACAACTTTTCATAGAATAACTATATTTTAAAGAATAACATACGGTAGAGATACAAGCGGAATTTACAGGTAGGCATAAATTTATGGTAAACTATTGTATCGATAGTGTATGTGCTAATTTATGAGAAAAAATTACGTAATAATAGTGACTGCAAAGATTACATTGAAGAGACGAGAAAACACTTAAATTTACACCGCTATATACTAAAATGTAACAATTAGACATATAGTGCGTTTCTTGCAATAAAAGCACTGATGAATAACCAACGATGACAGCTGTAAAATCAAGAATTATTTTTAAACGCATTGTCTCGATAAGTAAACATTTTCTCCTACCAACAGCAATGCATTTAGTTCTCTAACATATTGCTCAATACGGTATAAAAGGAAAACGATTTCCTTATAACCTGCAATAGGATAAGGACAATTTGTTAGGGAAATTTTGGCGATTGAAAGCGTTACTTACCGAGCCGAAGGCGTCAACGTTTATCGGTATAATGCCACCGCCGGAAAAGCACACCTCAACCTGAGCATTCAGCATGACGAATAATGCGAGTTTTTGAAATTCTACGGATCCTTCGTGCCATTCGGATTTATAAACGGAATGCGAAACGTTGAGGAACTAGAAAGGAATAATCGTATAGCTAATTTGTTGAAATATTTAGGCGACGTTCGTCTACCTCGGAGGAAATGGTTTCCGCCGGAAACGTATATAACGCAAATTGAATGATAACCTCTACTATAGCGGTAATCGGTTCTAGCTGGTGTTTGGAATTGTTTCTAGAAAAAATCTTCGCAATGTAAAGGACAGATATTTCAATAAAATTAGATAACGTTTTATTAGGTCAAATCAGATGGCGCGACTTAAACAATATATATGTACACATATAATTACATATATGGATAATCCGACTCGTTACATTAGAAAAGTTGAAACAAGTTTTGGAATATGACTGGAACTACACTGAGAAAAATTAAGTTATATTATTATATGTATGTACACTACCGCTCAAAAGCGTTTAGGCACTCTCACTGACAGCAAAAATGTATAAAAACTCAGCAAAAATGTTAATAATATATATTTTTTATGTACAGATACACGTACATGAAAAAAATATATTAAATAAATGTGAAAATTAAAACGTTTAATTTAAATTTTGCTTTCATCTATGTGACCTCCTCTTGATTTAATAATTGCAGCACACAATCGAGGCATTTTCGCAATAAGTTTTGCCAGAGTTTCTTGTGTTATTGAGGTCCAATTCGATTGCAATTTGTTCCACACGTCAGTAGCTGATGTCGGAGCCGATTTCCGTACTTCCCGATCTAGTTCTTCCCATAATAACTCGATTGGATTCAAGTCGGGCCTCTGGAGAGGCCATTCCATCATTTTGAGAGGTCGTTCCTCTTCTAAACGGCGTAAATAGTCTTTACATAATTTAGTGGAATGTTTTGGGTCATTATCTTGCTGGATGATAAAATTTTGACCCAAAAGTCGAATTCCGGAAGGTATTGCATGGTTCTCCAAAATCTCGCGGTAGTCTTCTTTCTTTTTAATATACCGTCAATTTTCACAATGTCCCCTACACTAGCGCCAGCAAAACAGCCCCAAATGATGATAGAACCTCCACCATGCTTCACGGTAGCAGCAATACACTCTTCTCTGGCACGTTCACCCACAGATCTTCTTACGAATATGCGTCTTCGGGTTCCGAACAGCTCAAATTTGGACTCATCATAGAACGTTGTTCCACTCTTCTATGGTCCAGTGTTGGTGTTCACGAGCCCATTTAAGTCGCTTTTGCTTGTTTTGTTTGCGTAGTAATGGCTTTTTCATCGCAATACGTCCATGGAGCCCGGCTTTCTGTAGGCGACGTTTGACTGTAGAAACACTGACTAGTTTTTGGCGGCCAACATTTAATTCTGCGGTAATTTCCGGGGCTATATTGCGTCTATTTAACTTGCTCGTAACCACTATTCTGCAATCATCTGCAGATGTTGTCGCTTTTGGCCTTCCACTCCGTCTTTTATTAAGAAAACTGCCAGTTTCCCGATATTTTTTACGTTATAGTCAACCGTAGCGTGGTGTATTTTCATTTTTTTGGCAATTTGTCGATTACTTATGCCACTTTTATGGTAAGCTATTATAAGCGCACGTGTTTCCGTACTAATTTCTCTTCGCGGAGGCATTTTAAAAATTGTCACACGATATTTCGCTCACGACGTGAATAGAGTAAATACCACACTGCAACTGACCATAGGTTACAGATTTCACTATAATCTTCTAGGAAGGTAATTTAAACATTATTACCTACAATCTAACAGATGACTAAATTTACCCAGTAAATTCAGAGGGATTGTTATTGTAATTGCACCGCAATAAACAGTTTATGGTAATCCGACCTAGTGCAGGTAAATGATAGTAAACCTTATGCGATATAATGGGTGTTTATCTTACTGAACTACATTTTAAATACGTATTTCATTTTATTATAATGTTTTTTTGGTAAACATAATACTATATGAATAATCCATGCAAACAGGGGTGCCTAAACACTTTTGAGCGGTAGTGTAGGTAACAAAACAGGGCTTGCGATGATCATTAGTTAATGCTAAATGTTTTGCGTAAAACGATTTTGCGTAATATTGAATGAACAATAGATCATGTTATTTCAATTTTATAAAATATCTTTTTTGCCTCGAATTTACGGTAACATAACTGCATATACGAAACGTTATTGTTGATTCGATGAAAATTGGTCTTGGTTCAAGAATTATGTGAAATATTGGTTTGAACTATATGTATCATGATAAAAAAAAGCTTGCACCGTCATATATTTAACCCAAAATATTGGTTGACTTTATCAGTTCAACCAACAGTTTGTTTATCTCAGTGTAATCTCAGTGTAGGGACACAGTTTTTCGCTATTGTGTTACCCCATGGTTTAATACAGTTCTATATAAATCGAAAACAGTGAGGCGAAATAGTGGAAGAGTGGCGGCACAGAGAACATTGCTTCTAAATGTTGGAAAATTCTAGAATTCGAGACACGTAAAATAGAGCAGACAAAGCTTCGCGATACTTACATCAATAATCGATTGTGATATCTTACAAGATGTCTCAGCTCCTTCACTGTATCCTCGCTGAATCTCCCAACGATCGTTAAATGCTTCAAGGAGTAATTTAAGCGTTTCAACTGTGTCAGAACGTAACGGCAGAAACCTAAATACAGGCTATCATAACCGATCATGAACACGGCCAACATCATGAACAAGTAATATTCGAACGCCTCAACTATCGTATTTATAATAAGCGAGGGTACGTCGCGGGTGGCTATTATATAGACGTTATCGTGAAACGAAAGCCGCAGCATATAGACCAGGCACATCACGCGCGTACAAGACAAGAAGCGGATTCGGACGATTCGCACGCGCTGTTGTTGTGACGCATCCATCATTATGAAGCACTTCTTGAACTTCGTACTGTCCCAAACGATTTCGGATCCGTTCCGTAGGAGCTGTTCCAGTCGCGGTTTATTATAGATGAAGGGTACGTACTTAAGGAATGGCTTAAATCGGTAAATTAGATGGAATAAAGTAGGAATAATGTGCGTATTCGCTTACGTGGTTGGCATTGATGACACTATCTATACTTTTGACGAAATTCATCTCCTCCTCAAAGAAGGACACCAAAACGAAAACGAACAACACCGTCGAAATTGCGTAATTATAAACACGATAGCACTGTACGAGTATTGACGCGCAATGCATCTCCTCGCCGGCGAATTTATAGAGGGCAAGGGGAACCTCGAACAGGCAACTGTCGCGTAAAAGCGCGTTTTCCGTCGTCAGCAATCTCGATGAACTGGTGTTCGCCGGCGACTGCACGTCCACAAATAGATTGATCTCTCTCTGCACGAAAGAATCTCACTGCATTATTTATCAGGAACGTGTCCATATGCTTGGTGTTTCTCTCTTATACAAATCCATACGGTGACGTGTTCTTTTTTAAAGTTTTGAAACAACCCGAGCAGGTTTTCCAAAGCCAACGCAACTCAAGCATTATGAAGCTGTTGGACGTTGATTTGAGTGACAGCTTTGCCACACCTTATATAGACAAGGGCTCCGCTACGCTCCAGAAATACGTAGGTACGCTTCAGAACTTTAATCAGTAATTCCACCTGGTTGCAGTCTCGCGCTTGTAGTATATACACTACCGCTCAAAAGTGTTTAGGCACTCTCACTGACAGCAAAAATGTATAAAAACTCAGCAAAAATGTTAATAATATTTATCTTTTATGTACAGATACGCGTACAAGAATAAAAATATATTAAATAAATGTGAAAATTAAAACGTTTAATTTAAATTTTGCTTTCATCTATGTGACGAGGCTCTTGATTTAATAATTGCAGCACACAATCGAGGCATTCTCTCAATAAGTTTTGCCAGAGTTTCTTGTGTTATTGAGGTTCAACTCGATTGCCATTTGTTCCACACGTCAGTAGCTGATGTCGGAGCCGATTTCTGTACTTCCCGATCTAGTTCTTCCCATAGTAACTCGATTGGATTCAAGTCGGGGCTCTGGGGACGCCATTCTATAATTTTGAGAGTTCCTTCCTCTTCTAAATGGCGTAAATAGTCTTTACATAATTTGGAGGAATGTTCTAGGTCATTATCTTGCTGGAAGGTAAAATTTTGACCAAGATTTCGCGATAGTCTTCTTTCTTTAATATACCGCCAATTTTCACAATGTCCCCTACACTAGTGCCAGCAAAACAGCCCCAAATGATGATAGAACCTCCACCATGCTTCACGGTAGCAGCAATACACTCTTCTCTGGCACGTTCACCCACAGATCTTCTTACGAATATGCGTCTTCTCATTCCAAATAGCTCAAATTTGGACTCATCCGTCCATAGGACGTTGTTCCACTATTCTATGGTCCAGTGTTGGTGTTCACGAGCCCATTTAAGTCGCTTTTGCTTGTTTTGTTTGCGTAGTAATGGGTTTTTCATCGCAATACGTCGATGGAGCCCGGCTTTCTGTTTGACTGTAGAAACACTGACTAGTTTTTGGCGACCAACGCACCAATTCTGCGGTGATTTCCGGGGCTGTTTCGCGTCTATTTAACTTGCTGGTAACCACTATTCTGCGATCATCTGCAGATGTTGTCGCTTTTGGCTTTCCACTCTGTCTTTTATTAAGAAAACTGCCAGTTTCCCGATTTTTTCTACGTTATAGTCAACCGTAGCGTGGTGTATTTTAATTTTTTTGGCAATTTGTCGATTACTTATGCCACTTTTACGGTAAGCTATTATAAGCGCACGTGTTTCCGTACTAATTTCTCTTCGCGGAGGCATTTTTAAAAATTGTCACAGGATATTTCGCTCACGACGTGAATAGAGTAACCAGTGTCGCACTGCAACTGACCATAGGTTAAAGATTTCACTATAATCTTGTAGGAAGGTAATTTAAACATTATTACCTACAATCTAACAGATGACTGAATTTACTCAGTAAATTCACAGGGATTATTATTGTAATTGCACCGCAATAAACAGTTTATGGTAATCCGACCAAGTGCAGCTAAATGATGGTAAACCTTATGCGATATAATGGGCGTTTATCTTACTGAACTACATTTTAAATACGTATTTCATTTTATTATAATGTTTTTTTTTGGTAAACATAATACTATATGAATAATCCATGAAAACAGGGGTGCCTAAACACTTTTGAGCGGTAGTGTATATATATGCGTCGAGCATTGAAACATTGAACAATTCCCACAATTAATATATGCATTGCAGTATAATACATTCCACGTTATTTTACTTTTAAACTTAAATCTTACCACCACAGCCCTATTTCCTATTATTTCTCTTTACGCCTTACGTGTACGGGGAAAAAATCGAACAATTATGATAGACGCCCAATAATTAGATGTACTAGTGACAATATATTTGAAAAACTCACTTATAATGTGCAAATCACTTCACATTTTCTCTAAGTTTACGCGTTTGTAGGGATTTCACCAGTTTAAGTATTGTTGAACATTGGTTGCAATGTCGTTAACAATTTTCGAGATGTACCAGGAACTCGTGGCTTCCGTATAATTCCTACATAATAAATTGGACGAACACTTTCCTCACTGATGCTTACCTTAGAAATGGATACATATAACAGACTTACATATAGGTTACGCAGATGCTGTTCTCATTTTGTAACCGTATTATCAAGACAAAAAAAATTATAATAATATAAACATATGACTATTACTGAATCGGCTTATCAGAAAATAATAATTATTAGGTAACTGCTGTCGCATTTCGCAACTCATTCTTATGTACTAGTACAATATTTTCGCTTTGAACGCCTTATTCTGCGAATTTATACATTATGCATAGTGATGCAAATTATTATTATTTCATTTCCTATTCTTTTTTAAAAGTTCAATTAACTACATGCCTACGATAGCACAATACAAAGCCATTAAACTAAGAGGTAAGTACACGTTCTTTTGTATCATCCGCAGACTTTTAGGAATGGCAAAGATTTATAAAACGTGAATAAAGGAATTTCATTGTTAGTACTTCATTCCAAAGCATTTTATCATTCATTCATTGCAACAATTTTCATTTTAAATCAATGCATTTTTATTTCATTATGAATATGGATATTTTTGTTGAATTATATCTGTTAATTCAAATGATAATTCGTTCGGAATATCGATGAAAGTATAAAATTAGCATGCGGTTAACTAATTTACGTACGCGGTTAATTTGTCCGTCATTTTGTTTAATATATTTATACTTCGGTGTAAGCATTTTGCACAAAACTTAAACTAAGAAAAGAAATATATTGATTATTGACACAAACATCTGAAATACGTATTTCGTCTAATAACATATATATTTTAAATTTCGTTCAATAGCCAACAAAACAAAAATTCTTATCTACGTATACGCAGAAGCAGTTTTACCTAAGAGATGCTATAAACAAGTTAAAATTTACCTTTTTAAGCGTTAGTTTGATGTGTGTAATTGTGTAAAATGTTTGGATAATTATACGTAAGCAAAACCAAAAACAATAAATGAGCAGGAAAAAGTACAAGAATTAGAGTTCTTGTTCAGTTCGGGACGTACTTCAACAAGTTGGCCACCACACCAATGTAATGTTGCATTTCGAACAAGGTAACTAGGAAAAATTATATCGTTCTTCTTTATTGCAATAATCCAATTTTCCCAAACAAAAAAAAATCGAAGTTACCTTAATAAAATTTGAAGGGCAAAGTAAAAAATTTAACCGATAATTATACGTACTCTTGAAATGTGTTGCATTGTTAACACTTATGTTACTAATGGCTGTAGAATATGGCAAATGTAAAAATTGTTATAAACACCCGTGATAGTGGCAGAAATTTTTGTGAAATATTTATGCAAGTAAATTGGGGCCCAAGTTAGACTCTGGATGCCAGGTGACCAGCACGGTTTCGTTACTCAGCGGTCTACAGTAACTCATTTTGCGAAAGCATATCGATGTCGTAAATACCGACCTAACAAAAGCTTTTGCTCGAATCGATCACACCTTGCTTATTAATAAATTGAACAATATTGGACTTAGGGGTATAGATAGTTATAGCATATTGTAACACATGGGCTAAAAAGTCCCGGGCCTAACACATAGATGACGTTAGTTTTATTGCAGTCACCTTTCTCTCAGTTAGTACTAACCTTCAAAAGACAGCTGTTAAAATTTCATGATATTCTATTCATTAGTTTGTGAGTTATTGTGCTAAGAGTCACGCTACTTTTGTTATTTTCAAAACAATTAATCAAAAAATTTTTCGTGTTTTAATTTTACACTGCTTGTTGTTGGGAAAAAATACCGTTCCAACGAAGCAATGGCTTGAAATGTGTTTTGGGGACTCCGCTCCATCAGAAACAACAATAAAACGTTGGTTTGCTGACTTCAAACGTGGTCGTAGAGACACCGATGATGCAGAACGCAGTGGACGTCCAAATGAGGCGCTAACAATAGAAAACATTAAAAAAATCCACAAAATCGCTTTGAATGATCGAAAAGTGAAGTTGCGTGAGTTAGCTGACATCGTAAAGATATCAAAAGAACGTATTGGCTTTATATTGCATGAGCATTTGACTATGAGAAAGCTCTGTTCAAAGTGGGTGACGCGTTTGCTCACTGTTGACCAAAAACAAGAACGTGTTGATGGTTCTGAGCAGTGTTTGGCCATGTTTAAACGTAACAACCCGGAATTTTTGCGTCGATATGTGACAATGGATGAAACTTGGATACATCACTTCACTCCGGAATCAAAACGATCGTCATCTGAGTGGACAGCAACTGGTGAACCTCGTTCAAAACGCCCGAAAGCACAACAATGGGCTGGAAAGGTTATGGCCTCGGTATTTTGGGATGTGCGTGGTGTAATATTCATCGACTATCTTGAGAAAGGAAATACCATCAACAGTGAATATTATATAGCGTTATTGGAGCGTTTGAAGGCCGAAATTGCAAAGAAACGACCGCATATGGGAAAGAAAAAAATTTTGTTTGTTTATCATTAAGACAACGCACCGTGTCACAAGTCAATCAAAACAATGGCAAAACTACATGAATTGAACTTCGAATTGCTCCCACATCTACCGTATTCGCCAGATTTGGCTCCCAGCGACTACTAGCTGTTCGCAGACCTCAAAGAAATGCTCGCCTGTAAGAAATTTCGCACGAATGAAGAGGTTATCGTTGAAACTGAGGCCTATTTTGAGGCAAAAGATAAATCGTCCTACAAACGTTGTATTGAAATGTTAGAGCGGCGCTGGAATGATTGCGTTGCTCTTGATGGAGATTACGTTGATGAATAAAGCTAATTTTGAACCAAAAAAACCGTGTTTTCTTTGTTAGTCTCGGGACTTTTCAGCCCATGTGTTAAATAACCTTGATCAACCTTCTGTTCTTTTTAATTTAACAAACCCATTACTGATTTGTTGCGATAATTTTCTCATCAACCCTCGATAGTAACACACAAACCTTCAAAGTTCCTGTGCAGATTAAGAATAATCTGAAGGTTAAGTCTTTTTGCACACCACCTGTTGTGCTGGTGCTGCTGTAAAAGCTTGCATTCCGCACTATATCTTGAAACAGACGGCACTTAGTTTTACATGTGTACATAAGTTAAGTTTGCCTTATTATTACTATTAGTATTATTCATTTCAACTTGTAACTTTATCTTTTCTACAAGTTCGTGCTTCAATATCAAAAAAGAATTCTAAATGTTATAATTGACATATTTATAAAATATATTAAAATATTAATATATTTTATGAACTAAGTATCTTATCTATGAAAAAAGAAAACATCTAAGTATCGCTAGTATATATATACTGAAATGTAACAACGTAAATAAAAATATAGTGCATTCCTTCTACGCTACTAAAAATTATATTAATAAAGCTAGGGGCAATTTATACAATTCAAAGGAGTTTTTGTATAAAAAGGACATTTCTCCTATCCAGGGCAATGTACTTAATTACTTAACACATTCCTCAACACAGCATAAAAGGAAAAAGATTTCCTCATGACCTGTAATAAGATAAAGATAATTTGTTAGGGGAATTTTGACGATTGAAAGCGTTACTCACCGAGCCGAAGGCGTCAACGTTTATCGGTATAAGGCCGCCGCCGGAAAAGCACACACTAGCCTGAGCGTTCAACATGGAGAATAATACGAGTTTTTGAAATTTTACGGATCCTTCGTACCAAGCGGATTTATAAACGGAATGCGAAACGTTGAGGAACTAGAAAGGAATAATCGTATAGCTAATTTGTTGAAATATTTAGACGACGTTCGTTTACCTCGGAAGAAATGGCTTCCGCCGGAAACGTATATAACGCAAATTGGATTATAATCGCTAGGATAACAGTAATCTGTTCTAGGTCATGTTCAGAATTGTTCCTAGAAAATGTGTTCGTAATGTAAAAGGCGCAACTAGGAAAAATACGCTTAGGCTACGATGAATTGCTTAATTATACTTAAAAAATCCGACGCACCAAAACATGTGTTGGTCGGCGTAATAATTTCGAAAGTAATAATATACTGCAATGATATCTGGTTATAACAGAGTACATTAATATTTATTCGGAATTTTCCACTACATTGCCTTTGAATGTTTGCCTGGTTCGAGTTCGTTTATTTTTTTGTTGTTTTAAAGGCAAAGTAGTGGCATTAGGACTGAAACATTCATTTTCTTGGGTTTCTTCTTGTGTATTTCAGATTAAAGTTATCTACATTCATTTATCATTCACCGGCAGTCACGATACAATTTAAAAAAGTAATAATAGTTTTAAAAAGATCCAAGAAACATTTTTCAAAAACGGAAATCGTTCTAGAATTAATCGATGTTGACTTACCCCATAAATTGGTACAGTTCTATGCAATTCGAAAGCAGCGAGACAAAATAATGAAAGAGTAACGGCAAAGAAAACATTGCTTGTAAACGTTGGAAATTTCTAGAATTCGACGGATATATAAAAGGGAAAGGAAATAGAATTTCAATATACTTACATCAACAATAGACGGTGGTACCTTATAAGATATTTCAATTCCTCCTCTACGTTCTGACTGGGTATACCAACGATCGCTAAATGCTCCAAGGTGTAATTTAAGCGTCTCAACTGTGCTAAAAGGTGACAGCAAAAACCCATATACAGACAATCGTAGCTAACCATGAACACGGTCAGCATCAGGAACAAATAATATTCTAACGCTTCGATCATCGTGTTTATAACTATCGAAGGTACGTCCCAGGTGGCCATGATGTAAACGTTGTCGTGAAATAAAGGCCGTAGCATATAGACCAGACACATCACGCAGGTAAGAGATGGTAAGAGAATCTGGACAGTTCGCACACGCTTATGCAGTGCCGCATCCATCATTATGAAACTCTTCGTGAATTTCGTACGGTCCCAAACGATTTCGGATCGGTCCCGTAGGAGCTGCTCGACTCGCGGTTTGTTATAGATGAAGAGTACGTACTTAAGCCATGGCTTAAATTGGTAAATTAGCTGGAATAAAGTTGGGATAATGTACGCATGTATTCGCTTACATGGCCGACAGTGCAAACGCCTTCTATACTTTCGATGACATTCTTCTTCTCCTGAAAGAAGGACATCGACGTGAAAAATAATAGTACCGACAAAATTACGTAATTGAAAACGCGATAGCATCGCACAGCTATTGAGGCGTGGTGTATCCTTTCGCCGACGAATTTGTATAGGAGGAAGGGAACCTCAAACATATAACTATCGGGTAAAAGCGCGTTCTCCATCGTTAACAGGGCGTCGACTGAGGACCGATAATTGTTGGTGACCGAACGTCCGCAAAGGGATTGCTGCCCTTTTATTATACAATGGAAAAACCTTGTCATTGCATTATTTATTGTATATTACTTATTAATATGTACAATTTTCTGATTTAGGACTCATTATAGTTTAAGCATGCGTTTTAAGGCAGCACGGGTATTGGTCGACGACTAATGAGCGAAAGCTAATAGTTATCATACCCATTATTGCGTTCTATTGATATTATTTTTCTCAATTTCTTTCCGCAGCAGCATTGAGTATATTGTTACAACAAACACTATAATGAGACATATTATATTATAGTGTATGTTTCTATGAAAAATTGCCTTAAACAAATACAAGTAAAATATTTCGTATGCAACGTAGATCTGTCGATTTAATATTTTAAATGCACATATTTTATTCCGGTAGTTAGTAATAACGAATGTATATAAAACCTCAACCATAGAGGCAACAATAGATCAATTCAGAACATAGAGGGGCATTTACGTAAGCTTTTAAACACTTGAATCTTTAAACACTTACCACTTATCACTCAAAAAGAAGAATAAACTAAATCAAAGACCTAAATGTTCGTACTATCTGCTGTGTGAAAATATAAACTATCAAATAGCCGTATTAAAGATATCCGAATGAATCTAGACATTTGCCTAACAATTGGAGTGAAATATTAATTAGGTAACGCAAACTTCATTGACGATGCCTACTTTGAAAACTTTATGACCTAGAATTATATATTATATCTATTAGAAAGCTCGAATGGTTAATTTCCCTGCATTTCCCTTCATCAAGGGATACTGCAACGTATTATACGACGACTCGATGAAACCGCGTCAGTATTCTTACCGCCACAGTACGACTATGAGATCGCTTTAACTCTACTAAAATTTATTGGCGGACGCTCTATTTCTAACAGACTTGAATTGTATCGAACGTGCAGTGCAATATTGCAATACTGTCTACGCAGTTTATGTTCCTTGTAAGACCGTTCTCTGTAGATTTTGGCGCAGTTGTTGAAAGTATTGAAGTTATCGGAATAGGTCATGTAAGTATATATTCGCTTATTGTATACAGAAGTAGGACCTTTTTATGTGACATTGATTACTATCAACAAAGCACTAATTGGGCTACTATTAGTCGAAGCGTCGAATCCATCTTTATATATATAATATTTATTTTTTATGTACATGAACAAAAATATATCAAATAAATGTGAAAATTAAAACGTTTAATTTAAATTTTGTTTTCATCTATGTGACCTCCTCTTGATTTAATAATTGCAGTACACAATCGAGGCATTCTCGCAATAAGTTTTGCCAGAGTTTCTTATGTTATTGAGGTCCAACTCGATTGCAATTTGTTCCACACGTCAGTAGCTGATGTCGGAGCCGATTTCCGTACTTCCCGATCTAGTTCTTCCCATAGTAACTCGATTGGATTCAAGTCGGGGCTCTGGGGAGGCCATTCCATAATTTTGAGAGTTCCTTCCTCTTCTAAATGGCGTAAATAGTCTTTACATAATTTAGAGGAATGTTCTGGCTCATTATCTTGCTGGAAGATAAAATTTTGACCCAAAAGTCGAATTCCGGAAGGTATTGCGTGGTTCTCCAAAATTTCGCGGTAGCCTTCTTTTTTTAATATACCGTCAATTTTCACAATGTCCCCTACACTACTGCCAGCAAAACAGCCCCAAATGATAATAGAACCTCCACCATGCTTCACGGTAGCAGCAATACACTCTTTTCTGGCACGTTCACCCACAGATCTTCTTACGAATATGCGTCTTCGGGTTCCGAACAGCTCAAATTTGGACTCATCCGTCCATAGGACGTTGATCCACTCCTCTATGGTCCAGTGTTGGTGTTCACGAGCCCATTTAAGTCGCTTTTGCTTGTTTTCTTTGAGTAGTAATGGCTTTTTCATCGCAATACGTCCATGGAGCCCGGCTTTCTGTAGGCGACGTTTGACTGTAGAAATACTGACTAGTTTTTGGAGACCAACATTTAATTCTGCGGTGATTTCCGGGGCTGTTTTGCGTCTATTTAACTTGCTGGTAACCACTATTCTCCGATCATCTGCAGATATTGTCGCTTTTGGCCTTCCACTCCGTCTTTTATTAAGAAAACTGCCAGTTTCCCGATATTTTTTTACGTTATAGTCAACCGTAGCGTGGTGTATTTTCATTTTTTTGGCAATTTGTCGATTACTTATGCCAGTTTTATGGTAAGCCATTATAAGCGCACGTGTTTCGCGGAGGCATTTTAAAAAATTGTCACACGATATTTCGCTCACGACGTGATTAGAGTAACCAGTGTCACACTGCAACTGACCATAGGTTACAGATTTCACTATAATCTTCTAGGAAGATAATTTAAACATTCTCACCTACAATCTAACAGATGACTAAATTTACCCAGTAAATTCAGAGGGATTGTTGTTGTAATTGCACCGCAATAAACAGTTTATGGTAATCCGACCAAGTGCAGGTAAATGATAGTAAACCTTATGCGATATAATGGATGTTTATCTTACTGAACTACTTTTTAAATACGTTATTCATTTTATTATAATGTCTTTTTTTTGGTAAACATAATACTATACGAATAATCCATGAAAACAGACGTGCCTAAACACTTTTGAGCGGTAGTGTATGTTGTAAATATAGTTTCGGTATGTAGTAGTGAAACGAATGTTTATTCACGATATCTCTTTTTTAAAAAACATCTGCGGATGATCATAATCTCTATATATGTCGCAATATAAGCAATCATTATGCGCTCACGCTTCACCTCGCATCGGGTTTTTGACTACAGTAATAATAGGAATTCATTATCTATCTTTTAACAATTGAAGAGTAGGGATTATTTAAAATTAGTAATTGAAGTTGCTTTAAGTGAAAACGATTGAATATAGATATTTAACAACACCGTTTACATTTATAATCCTAGAGAGACATTAATATACAGTAAAAGTCGTTTATAACGTACTCGTCGGGACCATACAAAACAGTACGTTAAGAAAGGAGTATGTTACAAAACAACGTAACCAAAGATTATGTGTATACTATGAAAATGTATTTTTATTTATAAAAGAATAAAAAGGTATACAAGAATAATAATGAATAGTAATAGGTAATAAGCTTGTCGTGATTTTTTGAAACAAGTAGATTCTAAAAAATGTTCAATACCTAATGCATTATTTATTATTTGTCGGAGGTTCCTCGATAATTGCTTTAGCGTGTAGGTACGTTTACGTTGAAGTTTGTGCTTCATTATTGCCCACACATTTTCAATTGGATCTGCATCCGGGCTCTGGGAGGGCCGTTCCAACGTCGAAATATTATTTTCTAACTTCCACTCCGTACAACTTCGATGCTTTGGATCATTGTCATCTTGCAGAATCCACTGATTATTATTCTGTCCAAACCACTTCCTCACAGACGGAATGAGACCCCTTTTGTACAGTTTCGCCATTCTTTCTGCATTCAGGTTCTCTGTGAATACGCTCAATGATCCAAAGCCGCGCACATTAAAGCATCCCCACACATGAACCTTAACTGGGTGCTTTACTGTGCGTTGTACAACTCGGTGGTGTTGCGTAGACCAAGCTCTTTTTGTCTGCGGCCATGCATAAAAAGAAGCCTCATCTGTGAAAACAGCATCAGACCAATCTCGATGTTGTTACTCGCCCAAACGCGACGCGCTTCTCGATGTCGGTCCGATAGCAGCGGTTTCATTATCGTACTGCGATATGCTATGCTGTCTTCACGTAGACGATTTCTAATCACTATTATGCTTACTTTAATTTTTTTTTTTTGTAACAGATACTGCCCCTGTCGCAACGTGTATTCCGGGTTTCTTTTAAACAAATTAATTATCGCTTTGTCCTGCTTTGTTGTGATTTTTCGTTTTTTACCGCGACCAGGGAGATCATCTACTGTTTTGTTCGCTTTATATCGGTCCACCCACATTTCTACAAGCCCCTCCGACTTTCGCATATATCTTGATGCGGCCGCTATCGACATTTTAGGTACTTTGGGGTGAATACAAAGAAACACAGCTTCTGACTCTGTTTTCTCCGGCTGGCAAAGTGAAATTGCTATTAAATGAGTAACGCGTATTAGGCCTAAGTACGCCTTATCCCAAGATCACATTAATCACGTCCGCTATCTTACCATAAACAGGTAACGACCCTTTTCTCTTGTTTTACAGACTGTATCAGCATTGTGGAAATATATCGACTAAAATTCACGTACTACGAGAATATCGGGCACAGGCAACGCTGCACTCAGATGTTAGAAAAGGTGTTAGAGTCCTACCCCCCTCCTCCTCGTTGCTGAAGTACTGAAATATTATTTTCAGCAAAATAATGCACCGTGCCATAAATGGCAATAGCCAGTACGTTGGTTCAGTGGTAATAACATGCGAATATTGGAATGGCCGGCATAGTCTCCTGACTTATCCGCCATTGAACATTTGTGTCAGATTTTAAAAGTTAAGGTAGCAAAACATATTTGCAAAAATAAAGACATTCCAAAACAAAAAATTGCAGAAAATATCTGTAGATGAATGTTATCGCCTTGTAGCAAGTATACCAAAGAGAGTCATCTTACTATTAGGTCCCAAACAATAAAAATGAAGGGTGCATAATACAATTGACCAAGGCTGTATATACAATTACGGGTCGAAACAACGATTGAACAATTCGAGGTCCAGACGTATTCGTAGATTCCTTTGATATCAAAAATAATGGCGAAAGTGTCTGTTCGCAGAACTGGCTCGTAAGATTCTGCAATCGTGTAGTGCAAAGACTGTAGAACATCTTCAACGGTTTCCTGACCCTTTACTACTAAAGTTCGTGCAGAGTGTATTTTTATTTACTCTGCAGATACTAATGATATGAGGTCTAACTTCCTTAAAAAACTATCCCTTAATTATTTTATTATTATTGTCAATAATAAATTAAAAAAATAGTCATATTGATAGCACGTTCTTCAGTTTCTAAATATTGTGCAACTGTCCTTATCCTCTTCTTCATCAAGATCAATTTTCCATGCGTGCTGAAAACATTTTTTTTACGATTTCTTGCGAAGATTTGGCTAACATTGCCATCGCTTCTAGCAAATTTACTTCATTAGAAGTTCCAGTACCCAAATTCGCAATGTGTTTCATTATTAGCAGGCGTCGATAATAGTATTTTAAGATATGAGTAATTCCTTGGTCCATTGGTTGCATCACGTAGGTAGCATTCGGTGGTAGAAACTCCAGGCGAATACCTTTAGCATCACTTATACGGGGATGAACTGGACAGTTGTTGAGCAATAATAATTCTTTTCTTTTTTCTATTGTTAGGTCTTTATCCCAAGTTCTTATTTCGTCTTGAAAAATTTGAGATGTCATCCACGCCCGATGATTAGCAGCATAAGTACAAAGTACTTTTTTAATGTGTTTGACTTTTCCAATTATAAAAAGTTTACGTTTCTTCCTGCTATATTAGCACACACCAACACAGTTAATCTCTGCTTCGATTGTTTGCCCCCAACGCAATTATATCTTTAAATTTTAGTGTACGATTAGGTGTAAGTTTGTAGAACAAGCCCGCTTTGTAAGCATTAAAAATGACATTAATGTGATAGTCTTTCATGAAATCACATAGGGTCGACTGCAGTCACACCTTTCATTCCTCCAAATTTATATTTGCACTTTCAGCATGAATGTAACTAGCATTTATTTTATGACGTTTTTTAAAACGGCCTAGCCAACCTGCTGTGAGCTTAAATTTACTGAATTTACTGTCGTTGAATAATTTAGCGAATTCTTCTGCTTTAGTTTGAAGGATAGGACCGCTAATTGGTCTTTATTTTTCACTATGATAGAAACTGTTGTTTTTAAGATATTTAGCAAAACAAATATCAGATTATCTTTTACCACTTTGAATTTCTTTAATTATATTTATTTCCTCTCCAACTGGTAATGCTTTACGCCGCCGTTCAGTAGAAGTACTCATTTTTAATACGTAAAGTTGCACTTAATGTCTCTAACTTTAACGAACGATAACTGCAATAAAGAGAACATTCTTAGTCGGTATGTGACCATGGTTGAGTCACGAGTGCACCACTATGATCCCGAGAACAAAGTGCAAAGTAGAGAGTGGAAACATTACGGTTCTCCTCCTCCACGCAAATTTAAGGTCGTGCCGTCTGTTACGTTCTCCTGGTTTCAAGAACAGCGCCGCTGTAGCCTGCTCGTAAATTCCTGAATTACTTGACCAATACTTACTTGTAGAGTATGTTCGCTTATTTACTAGATGAAAGGTTGTACAGTGAAACTCAATGCGCATGCGCAAAAAAATATATTTAAAAAATAAAATGTGTACACGGTTTCCACTCTTGCCTATGTACAGTTACGATGTACGTAAGATATATATATTTGCAATAATTGCAGTTATTCGAGCTCTCTTATACATGTAATGTACATTAGCATGTGTATATGTATGTTTCTTATATGCTTCCGCAGAAGCTTTGTTAGAGGCATGTACTAATGCCTCTATCTGTTTGCATGCACCACTACCTTTTTATAGGGGAGCCAACCCTATTAACTTCTTAAATTTATAAGCGCACCTCGGTGCTATGCTTATTTATATGTCCCTTTCCGGGAGCCTAATACATTTTCCTTGTTTTAAATTTGCCTAAGGGACTTGGCCCTGTATCATTGGCATGTATTTGTACTTGAACCAAATACGTTCGTTATTTACACATTTATAGGGGAACCCACCCTATCTCTTAGAGCTTGAACGCCTGGTCGAGGGCGACAGTAGCGATAATAGCCGATCTCAAAACAAAAGTAATGTGACAGCTACCCAGGCGTTCTCGTTTGAAATAATACGCTATGTGCAATCTTTAGCTCTCTGCTACTGCGCCCCAAAGAAGGGAAAAAGCCAGTAGCCAGCAAATGTGCGAAATGCGCACCGACAAGTAAAACGGAGCGATGATGCCGACATTACATATAGAAAAATGGTCCGTGAAACTCGTCCGCTACGACGAACAACTAAATGAAAACGGACACAGTAGCCTCGACGAACGATGCGAGAAAATCGAGAATTTGTACTTATTAAAGAAATCTATGCATTCGATCCGACAACCTTACCAGAATGACTTCCGCCAGAATCGTAACAGAAGACTAAATAAATGTATAGACGACAACGTCCTCGACGATTCCCGCCAAAACTAGAAACTATTAGAAACTTCCAATAATCATCCGACGACGTTACTGTACACGTTACGACGAGGTACGAAAGGTGACCGAGAGTGCACGATCGCTAATACCTCGACCGTCGCGCGGGAGTCGACTGCCTGTGCTTGTATATATTAAATATTAAGAAAACTCCCATTATTTGTTCGACGACGTTGCACTTAATGACTTTTAAATTAGGCACTTTTAGCTAGAGTATTGTGAATGGCCGGCTTGCATACATATACAATGCGTAATGTACATACATATTAAAATAAAATTCGATATATTCTAAGAGAGCAAAATAAATAAATGATAAAAATGAAAATAAAGTAATATTCTAAATGAAAATAAGGTAATAATGCTAACCCATACGGTTGCAAAGAAGATAAAATCATATAAAATACATAAAATAGTAAAAAAATGGATAAAACACAAAAACAATGTTAAGTCCTTAACATGGATGGATATTAGTGCAGAGGGAGAGTATGTCGAAAAATAAATGGTATAATACCACTATAGTTTTGCTGTAACGGGTCACGGGTACAGCATAGAGATCCACCCTCGTATATATGTACATATATGCGATTTTAACCGTCTGTACGAGATGTAAAAAATAATCCTCCATTGAAAACTTGGCATTTAAACCGAAGTAAATGCTAAAACTAACTGAAAGAATCTTAATATCGTAAAGAAGTGAATATTTAATTAGACAAGGTACACGGATTGTATAGATATAGCAATTAATCAGGTTCTATTGGATAACGATTTAGAGTGTATAAGGAGACTATTTCAAAAAATACAAAATATAGTGCCACTGTAGTTTTACTCTAAGGGGGTCGGGGATACAGCATAGACACCCATCCTCGTATGTACGTATATTTGGAAAATTACCGATATCGAACTTTTACAGGACTCATATTCTGCCACAAAAAAAATTATGACGTCCTCATCGCCCAATTATAGCCCTTATTAGTGGTCAGATAATGTTGGAGAATGCATTCGAAAAGTACTCATCGTGTGCAGCAAATATAAAAATTTATCGCCCCCCTTTTGTTAGTTATAAAGCTTTCTTTATAGTCGGGTCGAGGATATGATTACAGGAAAGCCCCGCTATGTGATGTTATCTTTAGGGAATTTCGGATGTTGTAGTACTCCAATTACCTGGTTATAGTGCTTATTTGGAAACGAACTATGTATAAAGATAACTCGACACACAAAAAGAACCAATTTACTTTTTAAACTATTTTTTCTAACCTAATATTTCGCACCTAGTTGGATGCTTCATCAGAGTTAAGAAGTAAAAGTAATATATTGAAAGAGGCTAAGTAAAACATTCGTGCATCTCTATTATTATTATTATTATATAGCAAGTATGATGACAATCGAAAAGCCTATTTGGTGAGTTGTTAACAAGTAATACAGAAAGAATATCGCCGCTTTCCTTAAATAGTATTGGTACTCGTTTATAGTAAAAAGAAAAAAACGAATATTATTTTAATAAGGAAATTTCCCGATTGTATAGCATTGTTTCGAGATTTCCTCATGTATACTTACAAAAACATAAATATTTAAAGCAAATGCGATGAATATAATCAATTGCCAGCGTTAAATATTAACTCGATATATAATAGAAAAATTCCTGTGCACGCTGCAAGAACTAAATGATCTATAATTCTCGTTATTATTTCTATTCGTAAAGTTGGCTAATTTTCGTGCACTTCGCTTCGTCGTCGATCAGTCCGAAAACGGATGCGATGATGGGAACAAGTGTAGCAGTCTTCTTGCCACCGCAATACGCTTACGAGGTCGCTTTAACGCTATTGAAATTTATCGGCGAAGATATCCGGTGCACTTCGAAGAAGCTCGCACTGTACCGGACGTGCAACATTGCAATATTGTCCGTGCTACTTGTGTTCGTCATAAAACCGCTTTTCGAAGATAACGCCGCTATCGTAGAAAGCATCGAGAGTATCATAGCGGTGGGACACGTGAGTGTGCTTCGTGTATCTATCTTTCGTTAAAGAAATAACGCGGCCGAATTAACACATGGGCCGAAAAGTCCCGGGCTTAACAAAGAAAACACGGTTTTTTTGGTTCAAAATTAGCTTTATTCATCAACGTAATCTCCATCAAGAGCAACGCAATCATTCCAGCGCCGCTCTAACTTTTCAATACCACTTTTGTAGAACGATTTATCTTTTGCCTCAAAATAGGCCTCAGTTTCAGCGGTAACCTCTTCATTCGTGCGAAATTTCTTACCGGCGAGCTTTTTTTTCAGGTCTGCGAACAGCCAGTAGTCGCTGGGAGCCAAATCTGGCGAATACGGTGGATGTGGGAGCAATTCGAAGTTCAATTCATGTAGTTTTGCCATTGTTTTGACTGACTTGTGACACCATATGCGGTCGTTTCTTTGCAATTTCGGCCTTCAAACGCTCCAATAACGCTATATAATATTCACTGCTGATGGTATTTCCTTTCTCAAAATAGTCGATGAATATTACACCATGTACATCCCAAAATACCGAGGCCATAACCTTTGCAGCCGATTATTGTGCTTTCGGGCGCTTTGGACGAGGTTCACCAGTTGCTGTCCACTCAGATATCGATCGTTTTGATTCCGGAGTGAAGTGATGGATCCTTGTTTCATCCATTGTCACATATCGACGCAAAAATTCCGGTTTGTTACGTTTAAACATGGCCAAACACTGCTCAGAATCATCAACACGTTCTTGTTCTTGGTCAACAGTAAGCAAACGCGGCACCCACTTTGAACAGAGCTTTCTAATAGTCAAATGCTCATGCAATATAAAGCAAATACGTTATTTTTATATCTTTACGATGTCAGCTAACTCACGCAACTTCACTTTTCGATCATTCAGAACGATTTTGTGGATTTTTTTTATGTTTTCTGGTGTTACCACCTCATTTGGACGTCCACTGCGTTCTGCATCATCGGTGTCTCTACGACTACGTTTGAAGTCAGCGAACCAACGTTTTATTATTGTTTCTGATGGAGCGGAGTCCCCATAACACTTCTCAAGCCATTGCTTCGCTTGAACGGTATTTTTTCCCATCAAGAAGCAGTGTAAAATTAAAACACGAAATTGTTTTTGATCCATTGTTTTGAAAATAACAAAAGTAGCGTGACTCTTAGCACAATGACTCACAAACTAATGAATAGAGTATCATGAAATTTTAACAGCTGTCTTTTGAACGTTAGTACTGACTGAGAGAAAGGTGACTGCAATAAAACTAGCGTCATCTATGTGTTAGGCCCGGGACTTTTCAGCCCATGTGTTATATGTATCTATGGGTAACGTTCTCCCTATTTTCAGCCGCTGACGAAGTACCTACTTTTTATCTTCAATAAAGCGCAGATCCGGCAATTATTACGCGAAATGTCGAGAATATCTTTCGACGAATTTCGCTTCCGAGACAAGTTCATCGCCGCCGATACAAGATTCAATAGGATAGTCAGGATCGTACAGTGTGTATTACCGTTTTTTTCCGGTATCGTAGTACTGACGTACATGCTAAGACCTCTACTCCATCATCAAATGTTCATCATGAAAACGTGGATCGTAGAGTCGACGGTTATAAACGTAATCGTGTTAGCCATGGAGTATTATTTGTTTCTATTAATAATACCTATTATGGTCGGCTACGATTGTCTCTATTTAGCATTTTGCACGCGTCTCATTCTTCACGTAAAGCGACTAAACTATATGTTCGAGAATCTATCGAACGGAGACGATCCAGAGCAAGCTAGGAAGAGCCTGGTTCGTTGCATAAAGTATCACGAATTGCTGCTGCGGTAAAATATTTACGTATACAAATTATTTCGATTCAAAAATGTTACCATGATTTTGCAGCACCTTTCAACGTCTAAAGAGTATATATTCGTTTACATTTCTCTTCCACTACTTCAGCAGTTTACTTTCGGTGTGCGTGGAATTGTACGAGATGTTGGAGTAAGAAACACGGAGACGGACAAAAACGCATCATTTTGAATTTCTTTTCTAGGAACTCCGAGTATGACGTCGAGCAACTTGCTGTCGTGTTAGCTCTAATTTCTCAATTTGGTTACTACACATTTCCGGCGGAGGAAATCACATCTCAGGTACATACAAATGATATTTTATTTATATCTATTATACATAATGATGTTACCTTCAGAAATTGCGGTTGTACAATCTACTGACTTAAAAATAATTCTTAACGTAAGTTCGATATTTCTAGCTTACTTGAAAACAGAAATTGACGATAACACATGGGCTGAAAAGTCCCGGGCCTAACACATAGATGACGCTAGTTTTATTGCAGTCACCTTCCTCTCAGTTAGTACTAACCTTCGAAAGACAGCTGTTAAAATTTCATGATATTCTATTCATTAGTTTGTGAGTTATTGTGCTAAGAGTTACGCTACTTTTGTTATTTTCAAAACAATGGATCAAAAACAATTTCGTGTTTTAATTTTACACTGCTTCTTGATGGGAAAAAATACCGTTCAAGCGAAGCAATGGCTTGAAAAGTATTATGGGGATTTCGCTCCATCAGAAACAACAATGAAACGTTGGTTTGCTGACTTCAAACGTGGTCGTAGAGACACCGATGATGCAGAACGCAGTGGACGTCCAAATGAGGCGGTAACACCAGAAAACATTAAAAAGATCTACAAGATCGTTTTGAATGATCGAAAAGTGAAGTTGCGTGAGTTAGCTGACATCGTAAAGATATCAAAAGAACGTATTGGCTTTATATTGCATGAGCATTTGACTATAAGAAAGCTCTGTTCAAAGTGGGTGCCGCGTTTGCTCACTGTTGACCAAAAACAAGAACGTGTTGATGGTTCTGAGCAGTGTTTGGCCATGTTTAAACGTAACAATCCGGAATTTTTGCGTCGATATGTGACAATGGATGAAACAAGGATCCATCACTTCACTCCGGAATCAAAACGATCGTCATCTGAGTGGACAGCAACTGGTGAACCTCGTCCAAAGCGCCCGAAAGCACAACAATCGGCTGGAAAGGTTATGGCCTCGGTATTTTGGGATGTGCGTGGTGTAATATTCATCGACTATCTTGAGAAAGGAAATACCGTCAACTGTGAATATTATATAGCGTTATTGGAGCGTTTGAAGGCCGAAATTGCAAAGAAACGACCGCATATGGCAAAGAAAAAAATGTTTCATCAAGACAACGCACCGTGTCACAAGTCAATCAAAACAATGGCAGAACTACATGAATTGAACTTCGAATTGCTCCCACATCCACCGTATTCGCCAGATTTGGCTCCCAGCAACTACTGGCTGCTCGCCGGTAAGAAATTTCGCACGAATGAAGAGGTTATCGCTGAAACTGAGGCCTATTTTGAGGCAAAAGATAAATCGTTCTACAAAAGTGGTATTGAAATGTTAGAGCGGCGCTGGAATGATTGCGTTGCTCTTGATGGAGATTACGTTGATGAATAAAGCTAATTTTGAACAGAAAAGAAACCGTGTTTTCTTTGTTAGGCCTGGGACTTTTCAGCCCATGTGTTATGTATAAGCACAACATAAAACTATTAATTCAATGTAGTGGTCAAATCTTGAGCAGGTTCCTGCACAGTATTTTATGTTCGGTAAAAGCAAATTTCGCAAAGGAATTTACATCTTTCTAAATATAAATATGGAAATTGGCGTATCAGCAAGACCGTTTGTTCTAGTTCTTGGACACTTCTACGTCCCTCTATATGTCCGACTGGTATGAAAGAAACATCGTATGCCAAAAACTAACACTAGTCGTCATGATGAAAGCTCAGCACAACGAATACTTTTCAGGAGGCGGAATTATACCGGCCAATGCAGATACGTTCGGCTCGGTAAGATATCGATTTGTTAATGGATATTTGTTTACTCTCAATTGCCTTCAATTCGCAGGTAATTAGGAAGTCCTTCTCGTTTTACGCAATTCTCAGGAACCTACTGGACACTTAAATAAGCCATCGTTAATTTTTTGTTTATCATTCGACCTATAAGGATTTTTATGTGTTTATTATGTTTACGGTATTAGCTTTGCTAGAGAACTTAAAGAAGATCACAAAATTGCTTATTTGTTTAACAGTTCTCGTAAAACAGCGTAAGAAGGCAACGCCTTTTTCATTAACTAAAAAAAGAACAGTAGACAACATTCGCTTTACAAACAAGTGCGTACTCGTTGACGACGATGATATATTTCGAGAGCGATGGGGCATACCCGCAGTTGAGATTCATACGCGTATGGTTAGTATATGCATGAATGCCGGATTAGATCGATAATTGGCGAATCGACGGCGTTCTCTGTTATGTTCGACGAGCGATATTAGAATACGGTGGCTCTATTATTAAACGTATTGTTGGCAGTATCAAAACTTTACCGTACAGTATCTTTGTGTGTAAAAGACATGTTAATAGCAAACAACATCGGTTAAATGCGCAACATGTGATGTACCATATTGCAAATTTCTATGACTTTATTTATACGTCAAGTGTGTAACATTGGGAAAAGATAGTAGAAATTATAGAAAATATCTTCGGGAGGTTTAACATATCGGCAACCCAATTTGTAATGTTGGTTACAGATAGGGGCTCCGGCATGGTTAAGGCTGGAAAGTTACTAATGCAATTTTATCCTCAGTTTGATTTATATAACCTGCCTGCTCAACGCATGTCATTTTATAGCTGAACTTAGAAACAGTTACCCAAAAAACGCATTCGTATCTTTGTACTTGTCGGTAATTTATTTGGCATTATATAATACATGCAACAGTGACAACGGATTGTTATACCCCGTAGTTGTCAAACCAGGCTCGAGCTTCAACGAAGTGAACTTCATAAATGCTATCTTGAAGCGGTATTCATTCAACTGCAGATATAAATTATAAGAGATTTTATTTGATCACTATTAGAATGCTTCTTTTGTCTTTAATTATAATGCAACACTTTTAATTAATAAATACCATAAAGTTCACATTTCCAACCTATGGTGCAGTTGAGATTTTTTACTTAAAAGAAAGCAGCTTCAGTTACTTATATAAAAATAGAGCCCTCGCCTGAAAATTTTCAAGTTATCCAGTTTTTGCCATCATTAATAATACATCGACTATTTTTGATTTATGGAGATAAAGCTGCATCATAGAACATCAGCTGATGTCTATTGCGTGTAGGATGATGCGAATCATCATTGAGTGTTGATATAAAAGTCAGAGGTACGATTTTGCATAAATATTTGAACGTAAGGAAGCTTTGCAATCGTTGCATCTCACACATTTTAACGGAAGGTCGAATACAAGATCATATCAAAAATTGCGTGAGAAGTTCGGCGGAGGTTCTTCTAAAATTATCGACAATGTCATTGATTGCTGATGAAACTTGAATTTATTCGTACAAGTTTGGAAGGAAACAAATACCACACCGTTTAGGTACTGCACGGCTTTAGGGAATCGAAAAACTGCTCAAACGCCGGTTGATATATCACAGTTTGTTTGTTGCATGTTGGTAATGTAAGAAGACGCAATCGAAATCAGAGAATTATTCTTTATCACAACGACACATCTTTTAAACAGAGATGTAGAATGTTGAGGTATGGTCAGTTGACATCGATACCTAGTATTGAAAACATGAATGAAGTGACGTGGGATTAAAAAATCTTTAATAGGCGCAGGCAACTAAATTCAGCCTACGACGGTTTTCCATATTTAGCGATTTCAAGTCCCTAATGCTTTTCGACACATGATTAAATCTACGAAGGCTACTAACCAACCCGCAACAAGCGTTTTGAAGCTTTTGGATTCTGCGCATATCACGAGACAGCAAACATGAGCCATAAATGAAATCGCAATAGTTAAATATTGATAATTGATAAGTCGTAACTTTAGGCTAGAATTCAAAATTTCTCTGTTGGCGTACAGCAGCTTCAAAGAAGTGTAGGACTTTTAAGAAGGCATGTGACATGTTCGGTAAATCGTAACAGAGTATCAACGTACAATCTTAGATTTTTAGAGAGAGTTACTAGAAATTTGTAAATTAAAATTGAATTTTAAAAATTGTCACCTTAATCACAAATACAGGTCTCACAATCTATGCTCCTTGCTGCATTTCTAGTATGCCTCGATAAATTATTCGCATGTTTTTCTTTATTTATGACTATTTCGCGATTGTAATGTATGACGAATACAAAAATCCGCTCCATATCCCTATGTTGAGTTTGCCTCTACGCATATAAATTACACACACACACATAGTATGTATATATTCGCTTATTGTATACAGAAGTAGCTCCTTTTTATGTGACATTGATTACTATCAACAAAGCACAAATTGGGCAACTATTAGTCGAAGCGTCGAATCCATCTTTTTACGAATTTCGCTTTTGAAGTGTATGTATGTATGTATTTGAACGTATTTATATACACTACTAATAATTATACGTTGAGTGTATTTTTATTTTCCCTAATTAAGTGTACATTTACTATAGATTTCCAAATGATTAGCTTATAGCCTGCAGCCTCTACTATATTTCTAACATGCCTGAAAAAATTATTTGAATTGACCGCACGTTTTTCTTTATACCTTGCAGAATAGAATGGATAATTTGGATGTAGTACAAAAATCCGCTCCATATTACTACATCAAGTTTGTTAGTACGCGTACAAATAATTACATAGGTATATACAGATTATGCACGTAGCTATTTAACCGATATTTAAACTGACGTTCGTTCGAACCATTTTTGTTAAAGCAATCTACAACGCACGAAGGATAATCACGACGAATTACTGGCCGTAATATCGACTTCGTTCTTCTTAACTTTGTAATTAGGGTAGCCAATTGGTTCTCCCTCATTGGCTTTCCTGCCATCGGTGCAGTTCGTCGTCAACAAACGAACATCTAATACAGAAAGAATGCCGACAAACGACGTTTTCAAGGTATCCCTGGTTCTACTGAAATTCATAGGCGAATATATGTATCGTACATCAAAAATTCTAACGGCTTTTCGCACAGTTAACTTAATTATAATGTCGAGCTCGTGGTTATTTGCAATCGTACCAGTTTTTCGAGGAGGACATAAAAGAATTGCTAAGATCGGCGAAGCGATATTAGCAATGGGCCATGTAAGTGATATTTGACATATCTCCAATTAAATATTCGATTATTATCTGACCTGATTTAATGTAGAATGCGTAGAAAGATATACCAGATGCGTTACTTGAAGAAGTACAGTCTAAATCGGGACAATTTGGGCCAAAATTTAATGCCCTAGCTAGGCAAAACGTAAGCTACTTTTATCTCATTGCTTCTCACTATTTAGACTGCATCGCATTTATTTCTTTTACTATCTCAACATTGTAGTTTTGAAGTGTATAAATCGTTTGTTTTCAAATATCCAACCAGCGCTTTAAAACGCTATTCCGCGACAGAACACGGACTAATAAACACCACTAATTATAGTCCTGTGTTAAAATTTAATTTTACTAACAAATTTATACATTTGTCTCATACATTCTTACTATTTCATCGAGGACGTTATGATAATCCATCAAAATGCTATAAAATTTCTTAAAGTTTTCGTTATGTTGAAACACCCTGAACGTTTTATGAAAAACTTAGTTGCGGCAACCGTTAGTGTATCAAACAAAAGTTATCAAGGGACCGATATTTGATAAAATAGATATTTTGTCAAGTATCTATTTCAACGCCTTATTTAAGATACTCTTAAGAGAATAATTCTATAAATTCACATCGCCGCATATTGGTTACTTCACACCACCAGCAATCATAAGATCTCATTCCAAAATGTGAATTATTCGTAAAATTCAGTACGTAAAACAATAGTTTCCAAATGCATCGCTGTGGTAGTATCATTTCAATTTCTAGAATCTGGAGTGGTTTTCGAAAACCACGACCGTGTTTTTCAACTGTCACACTCGTAAAATTTTATATTTTCCAGCTATAATTCAATCAACAGTTGAACACTCCCAGACCACGTCTGTTATGATTTCAAGTGCCCTATAACTCATCAACCTTATTTGGCTTTGGATATAAAGTATCATTCAAAAGTATTGTTATGCTTTTCACTTCTGCAGTATGAATGGCGACTCCTGGAAAAAAGTTTTTCGAAACTTAGTGTTGTTCAGTAGATTAAAACTAATTACTGATTAATAAAAAACATGTTGACGGTCACACAATAGCACATAGACAATGTTTTTCAGATTTTACTTAAATATATATTGATTATATACAACAAGCAGTACGTGGAAGAGCTATTAATCGACGGAACCGGAGGTTTTTGGGATAGAAGCCATTTCGACGGCAACTTTATGGCAAACGAAAGGAAATACTTCGGATTGATCGACACGATTCAACTAGTGCTACCAATTTCAGCTACTATCGCCGCCATTTCGGCCATGCTGCGGCCAGTTTTTCACGCAAATCGGCTCTTCATATTAGAAACTCTGTTTGTGGACTCGACCGTTGTGAATACAATCGTGATGGCGTTTCAGTTCTATTTATTCTTGCTAGCCGTACCGGTGATAGTTGGTTACGATTCCTTTTACCTTGCGTCATGCGTCCAGGCTGTGGCGCATGTTAGAAGGTTACAATACAAATTAGAAGATTTGTCGAGGATTTCAACGCAACGCAACGCTGCCTATAGCAGATTAATCTATTGCATTAAACATCATCAGTTTCTGATACGGTACGTATGTACACTGTACTTTCGAACCTCATTCAAGATGCAAAAACGTGTTATACGAGTACGCTAACATGCCTATTCGCCAGTGTAATGTAATGCATATGCCGAGCGTAAATTACGGATCTCGTTATATCCACAAATTCAAACAAACTGGTTAATTTTAATTATAGTATTCTTTTTATTAGGACACTTCGAAAACTGCAGAGCATGTTCTCCTTCACCTTGTTATTCCACTACTTCGTCACACTTTTAACCTCTTGCGTCGTTCTCTATGAACTAATGGGGTAAGCGGTTGATTTAGTTTGCTGCTTGATTTAAATTGCTGGCGTAGATGTTCTGTGCGAATTTTAAGAATTAATGGTGACGCCGTTCTTATTTCAGAAGTGGAGAATACAACATCGAGCAAGTGCTGAATGCATTCGTCCTATTGTCTCAATTCGGTTACTACGCCTTTCCAGCCGGACAAGTTGCATCCGAGGTAATGGTTCTACTAATGATAATAATTTGCATGGTATCCAAAAGCTTTTACGAAAGGCTTACGTACCCGTGTCCTTTCCCCTATGCTTTTCAAACAAGAAAACCTAAGAACAAAACCTGTTTCTATAAATACGATTTCGCTTTATTATGTTATTCTCTACTCCAAGTATGTATGATATTTACGTGAGCGGCATACGACGGCTACTAAGGTATATCTAGAATTTAGTAATTTAAGTAGTGCTCATGTTTTTCTACATGTTCGTAAAATTCCACTTTTTTAACCTTAATTCACAATTGGAACTAGTTTTATCTGCCCAGTCTTTAAAGGTAAATAGTATTATCCATTGTTGGACCTTCAGTATCATGATTTTCGAGCCATAACTTTTTATAATCCTAATTGCATTTTACCTCAGAAGCAATAATGCATAGATTAACCTTGTTCGAATTCCAAGGTGAACGCAACGCGCTCACGGACGAATTTCGTGAAAGTCGATACCTTTATTTAACTTGTCCGAAAGCTAAACATCAGAAACAGATATTGTTCGAATAGTCAGGATTCTCTGTTTAGAAAATATAGGAGAATGCGATTATCTTTGAGGCAAACTGTACCTAATGATGTGTTCACACACGCAGTTTGATGAACTATCCTCTTCTTTGTTCTTGTCCGGATGGCAGCAAAAGCCGTTAGCGTTCCAAAAACTCATATTGTTCGCAATGGCTAGATCTCAGAAGAAGGAGCAGTTTTTCGGAGGAGGTATAGTACCCATAAATGAAGACACCTTTGGCTCTGTAAGTACAACACAAGGTCTTTTCTCTTATATGTGCGGAAGGACATCTTAGTCAAACGTTGTTTGTGTTGCAGGTGGTCAAAAAGTCGTTCAGCTTTTATGCGATCTTAAGCAATTTGTTAAACAAATAGTTCTACTATACGGCAGAGAATCAAAAAGTCTGGAAGTAAATCTCACGCCTGTAGATCGTCGTCTATCTCCAAATAAATACGTTATGCTTTGTGCCTGTGCTTATTTATATTTATATTAAAAATTTTACTTACTTATTTATGTATCCAGCCACCTCGATTCTGCAAATATGTGTAAAAATCCATCAGAACGAACGGTGTATTAAACAATTCGACACTTTTCATCTCATTTAATAGTGAAGTTTTTTATGCCTTTGCTAGCAGAAACTGTTATCCAGCAAAAGCAAGGATTATTTTTCGCACTTTGTTTCTTCTCCTGTTTTTTTTCCGAAGTAAACGTACTTCAATTTTCTTCTTCATGAAGCTTGACAGTTCTAACCTACAGTTCAGTCGGAGGTTCATATTTAACTAGGTTTATTTAAGGTTAACATTTAAAAGGTATTGTGGTACTATTAATGATAAAATTTACAAAATATAAGATCGTGCCGAATGGTGCAAAGAAATGCGGGAGTAATTCAGATAAGATGTTTGAAATTTAGTCTATAACATCATTCTGATGACGAATCTCGGATGTATTCGTAAAGGTTGAGGTATGTATGTCACAACGGCGTTATTCAAATATACGCCATGTAACATAGACACATTTTAAGTTTATAGTCATCGGTATAAAAATATCTCAATAAAATTTTGGTGCAAATTTACGTGCTAAAAATTGTAACTGTAGAATGTACTATAGAAAATAGCAGAATGGTATTTTTACGAAGGTATTATCCCTGTTACGTTCTCCTGGTTTGAAGAACAGCGCCGCTGTAGCCTGCTCGTAAATTCCTGAATTACTTGACCAATACTTACTTGTAGAGTATCTTCGCTTATTTACTAGATGAAAGGTTGTACAGTGAAACTCAATGCGCATGCGCAAAATAAATATATTTAAAAAATAAAATGTGTACACGGTTTCCACTTTTGCCTATGTACAGTTACGATGTACGTAAGATATATACATATATTTGCAATAATTGCAGTTACTTGAGCTCTCTTATACATGTAATGTACACTAGCATGTGTATATGTATGTTTCCCTTTGGTAACAATATAAAGTACCGCCTCAGCATGTACGTTGCAAAGCTATGTTTTAATTGTGTTTAAAATGTTAAATTCTTATATGCTTCCGCAGAAGCTTTATTAGAGGCATGTACGAATGCCTCTATCTGTATGCATGTGTCACTACCTTTTTATAGGGGAGCCAACCCTATTTACTTCTTAAATTTATAAGCGCACCTCGGTGCTATGCTTATTTATATATCCCTTTCCCGGAGCTTAATACATTTTCCTTGTTTTAAATTTGCCTAAGGGACTTGGCCCTGTATCATTGGCTTTTATTTGTACTTGAACCAAATACGTTCGTTATTTACACATTTAAAGGGGAACCCACCCTATCTCTTAGAGCTTCAACACCTGGTCGAGGGCGACAATAGCGATAATAGCCGATCTCAAAACAAAAGTAATCTGACAGCTACCCAGGCGTTCTCGTTTGAAATAATACGCTATGTGCAATCTTTAGCTTTCTGCTACTGCGCCCCAAAGAAGGGAAAAAGCCAGTAGCCAGCAAATTGCGAAATGTACACCGACAAGGAAAACGGAGCGATGAAGCCGACATTACACATAGAAAAATGGTCCGTGAAACTCGTCCGCTACGACGAACAACTAAATGAAAAAAATGTGTAAGTCCCGATACGACAAAGGACCGAACAAACGTACAAAAGACAACGGGTGCTGCGGCCGCAATGACCGTCAACAAGAAGCGGAGTGATCGTACTTGTAGAAGATGAAAATGAATACCGACACAAACTTAGCAGAAGACTAAAAATATGTATAGGCGACAACGGACACAGTAGCCTCGATGTACGATAATAGAAAGTCGAGGATTTGTACTTAAGAGAGAAATCTATACACGCGCTCCGACAATCTTACCAAAATGACTCCCGCTAGAATCGTAACAGAAGACTAAATAAATGTATAGACGACAACGTCCTCGACGATTCCCGCCAAAACTTGAAACTATTAGAAACTTCCAATAGTCGTCCGACGACGTTTCTGTACGACTGTTACGACGAGGTACGAAAGGAGACCGAGAGTCACCGATCTGTAATACCTCGACCGTCACCCGAGAGACGACTGCCTGTACTTGTATATATTAAATATTAAGGAAACTCCCAATAATTGTTCGACGACGTTGCACTTAATGACTTTTAAATTAGACACTTTTAGCTAGAGTAATGTGAATGGCCGGCTTGCATACATATAAAATGCGTAATGTACATACATATTAAAATAAAATTCGATATATTCTACAGAGAGCAAAATAAATAAATGATAAAAATGAAAATAAGGTGATAATGCTAACTTATACGGTTGCAAAGAAGATAAAATCATATAAAATACATAAAGTAGTAAAAAATGGATAAAACAAAATACATTTCCATAGAAACTTAAAATTCATTTACAAAAACACAAAAACAATGTTAAGTCCTTAACAATCCCTTTCTACATTTAATTATGAATACGGCTTTAATAATGAATCATTTTACTGGTTGTCTTGCTAAATAGCACAAGTAATGGGAATCATCACAAAAGAATAGATTAAGCTTTATTTTAAAAGATTGTTTGTATTCTGTGAATGACATTCCGCCCTCCGCAATGTAGGTGTGCCCGTTGCGTGTATAGAAACTACATACAAAATCTCTGAATGATTAATAATATTCGATAGAATAAGTATGTTACAAGAGTTTAGTAGACTAACAGAAAGCACAAATCATGTCTTTTCATTTGTATCAGCTGTATAATGTATATTAAACAAATTAATTCATTAAAGTAACGAAACCCGTTCATCAAGTCAATTAACACCCATTAAACACCAAAATTGCGAAAACCCAACATTCTACTTACATATATATTTTCTTTAAGATACACAAAGACGTTTTACGATTAGAAATTTTAGAAATAGCTTTTATTAAAACGTTTCGATGGTGTGCTATTCACACTTATAATTTTTTGTATATTTCGATTAGTATTATATGAAAACTGCGGCTGCTATAACAATTCTTTGGATTATCAAGGCACAAACTATCAGATATGGCGATAAAGGGGTATTAAGTTATAAATAATTAGAAGAAATTATGTCTCATTGACGCCGCAAGTTTAGCAATGATACCTCCAAATGCGGACCAAATGCTAAGTGAATTTTTACTTTTTCCTGAAGAACTGGACATATACTAACACATGGGCTGAAAAGTCCCGGGCCTAACACATAGATGACGCTAGTTTCATTGCAGTCACCTTTCTCTCAGTTTGTACTAACCTTCAAAAGACAGCTGTTAAAATTTCATGATATTCTATTCATTAGTTTGTGAGTTATTGTGCTAAGAGTCACGCTACTTTTGTTATTTTCAAAACAATGGACCAAAAACAATTTCGTGTTTTAATTTTACACTGCTTCTTGATGGGAAAAAATACCGTTCAAGCCAAGCAATGGCTTGAAAAGTGTTATGGGGACTACCCTCCATCATAAACAACAATAAAACGTTGGTTTGCTGACTTCAAACGTGGTCGTAGAGACATCGATGATGCAGGACGCAGTGGACGTCCAAATGAGGCGGTAACACCAGAAACCATCAAAAAAATCCACAAAATCGTTTTGAATGATCGAAAGGTGAAGTTGCGTGAGTTAGCTGACATCGTAAAGATATCAAAAGAACGTATTGGCTTTATATTGCATGAGCATTTGACTATGAGAAAGCTCTGTTCAAAGTGGGTGCCGCGTTTGCTCACTGTTGACCAAAAACAAGAACGTGTTGATGATTCTAAGCAGTGTTTGGCCATGTTTAAACGTAACACACCGGAATTTTCGCGTCGATATGTGACAATGGATGAAACATGGATCCATCACTTCACTCCGGAATCAAAACGATCGTCGTCTGAGTGGACAGCAACTGGTGAACCTCGTCCAAAGCGCCCGAAAGCACAACAATCGGCTGGAAAGGTTATGGCCTCGGTATTTTGGGATGTGCGTGGTGTAATATTCATCGACTATCTTGAGAAAGGAAATACCATCAACAGTGAATATTATATAGCGTTATTGGAGCGTTTGAAGGCCGGAATTGCATAGAAACGACCGCATATGGCAAAGAAAAAATTTTGTTTCATCAAGACAACGCACCGTGTCACAAGTCAATCAAAACAATGACAAAACTGCATGAATTGAACTGCGAATTGCTCCCACATCCACCGTATTCGCCAGATTTGGCTCCCAGCGATTACTGGCTGTTCGCAGACCTCAAAAAAATACTCGCCGATAAGAAATTTCGCACGAATGAAGAGGTTATCGCTGAAACTGAGGCCTATTTTGAGGCAAAAGATAAATCGTTCTACAAAAGTGGTATTGAAATGTTAGAGCGGCGTTGGAATGATTGCGTTGCTCTTGATGGAGATTACGTTGTTGAATAAAGCTAATTTTGAACCAAAAGAACCGTGTTTTCTTTGTTAGGCCCGGGACTTTTCAGCCCATGTGTTATACTACGGCCCCTCGAATATTTCGAGCATTCCTGAATAAATTGAACTATCCGCATGTTTTTCTTTCTTTCCGATTACAATCTTACAAATACTATGGATAATTTGGAAGGAGTACAAAAATCCGCTCCATATCCCTACATTGAGTTTATTTCTCTGCGTATATATACAGATATGTTAAGACGAATGTTATATACATATATACATAGGTATATATATACATATATACAAATTATACGTAGTTATTTAACCGATGTATACATCGAACAATTCTGTCGGAGCAATCTACAACGTACGGATAATAATCACAACGAATTACTGTGCTTAAAATATTGACATTGTTTTTCTTAACTTTGTAATTGGGGGAGGCAATTGGTTTTCCCTTATTTTCCTGTAATCAGTTTAGTTCGCTGTCAACAAACGAACCTCACACACCGGAAGAATGCCGATAAACGACGTTTTCAAAGTGTCCCTGGTTCTACTGAAATTCATAGGCGAACACATGTATCGTACGTCAAGAATTCTAACAGCTTTTCGCACAGTTAACGTAATTATAATATCCGGTTCGTTTTTATTCGCAATCATACCACTTTTTCGACGAGGACATAAAAAAATTGCCAAGATCGCCGAAGCGATATTGGCAATCGGCCATGTAAGTGATGTTGATTATTATCTGACTTGAATTAAAAAAGAATACGTATATAAACATATCGGGTGCGCTACTTGAAGGAATACAATTCAGATCGAGAAACATCGGGTTAAGATTTAATGGTTAGGTCTTACAAAATTAATATCAGTATTTCATATTATTTCCCTTGATATACACCGATTTTTTTTCCATTTAGACATTGTAATTTGAATGTTTATAGATAGCTTATTTTCAAATATCCAACTGTTGCTTCAAAATGATGTTCTGCATTATAGCACGAACAGCGTTAAACGCAATTTAAAAAAGTATTAGAAAATTCCGGAACTATTTCCCAAGACCACTTTGCTGTTTGAAAAATAGTATCACGTAAAATATTCCAACGATTACAAAGAATTGATAAAAAGACAAGTTTTTGGGCGCTGTAGTTATTCAGCATAGTAGGCTAAAACTAGTAACTGGTAAAAATCCTTTTGACGGTCACACAATAGCACATATACAATATTTTTCAGATTTTACTTAAATATATATTGATTATATACAACAAGCAGTACGTGGAGGAGCTATTAGTCGACGGAACCGGAGGCTTTTGGGATAGAAGTCATTTCGATGGCAACTTTATGCTGAACGAAAGGAAATACTTCGGATTGATCGACACGATTCAACTGGTACTACCAATCTCCGCTACCATCGCCGCCATTTCCTTCATGTTGCGGCCAATTCTTCACGCAAATCGGCTCTTCATATTAGAAGCTTTGCTTCTGGATTCGATCGTTGTGAATACAATCGTGTTGGCGTTTCAGTACTATTTATTCTTGCTAATTGTACCGCTGATAGTCGGTTACGATACCTTTTATTTTGCCTCATGTGTCCACGCCGTGTCGCAAGTGAGACGGTTGAGATATAAACTGGAAGGTTTATCTAAGATCTCGAAGAATCGCAACGCCGCGCATGATAGGTTAATCTATTGTATTAAGCATCATCAATTCCTGGTACGGTACGTATCTGCACCTTTTGAACTCGTTAAGCACTATTTTCCGTGTACAGCTGTATACACGCCCTAAGTCGTTTAAAGATCAATCGCATGGTGTATCTTGCTGTAACAAATTAATTTGGCATCCTATCTCCTAACATATCGCGTATGCTTATCAATTAAACTTTTAAATTGGCATTTCGAAAACCCACCATTACATCTCGAATCCCAATCGATGACAAGACGAATGCACGTTCTACTATCGCAATCTGGTTTAATTTTATTCGGACCATTTAGCAAAAAATAAAATCAAATTTAACTCCTAACATAAATTAACCCAAACTCTAACTTCAAGTTCGTTAACTTTAACTATAACAATTGCTTCAGCTATTGATTGCCTTCACAGGTATAGCAGTAAACTCCACTCACACAAATTAATTAATTATGCGGAACGCAGCGTTTCGGGAGCACGTGGGCTCCCATTGTCAACCGTGTTACCGACTGAAAGTAAAAACTGTATCACACATGCAAATTATTTTCTACGCAGGCTCTAAAATTTCTAACCATATGACTATTTACAATCTACTAGGTGGCCTCATGCCTTTTACGAGGAAGGATGGACCGAAAGCGAACCGTATCATTTAACAGGGTCTATGGTAATAAATCCCTCAAACTCGAGTGTGCAATTGGGGGTGGTTCTCTGTTCAATAAGTTTCCGTTCTTTTTCATATATACCGTTTCGTACGCGTCTAATTCTCTAAGAATTTTGCATGTGTGATACAGTTTTTACTTTCAGTCGGTAACACGGTTGACAATGGGAGCCCACGTGCTCTCGAAACGCTGCGTTCCGCATAATTAATTAATTTGTGTGAGTGGAGTTTACTGCTATACCTGTGAATTGTACATCCACACAGTCCTTGCAATCGTCATTTTATTGATTGCCTGTTTACGTATTTTCTTTTTATTAGGACACTTGAAAAAATACAGACCATGTTCTCCTTCACCCTACTCTTCCACTACTTCGCCACTCTTCTATCATGTTGCATTGTTCTTTACGAACTAATGGGGTAAGCGGTCGATCTCGTTTGCAATCTTTTTTCATTTGTTGCACTCATATTTCAGAAGTGGAGAATACAACATCGAACAAGTGTTGAATGCATTCGTGCTACTGTCCCAATTCGGTTACTACGCCTTTCCAGCCGGACAAATTACAGCTGAGGTAACAATTCCATTAACAACAACAATACACAGGTTACCAAAGAACTTTTATGAAAGACTTACATGCTTATGTCCTCTCTCCTATGCTTTTCAAACAAGAAAACCTCAGAGCAAAATTTATGTCCTATATTCGGATAATAGCCTTAATAATCTCCATCAAGAGCAACGCAATCATTCCAGCGCCGGTCTAACATTTCAATACCACTTTTGTAGATCGATTTATCTTTTGTCTCGAAACAGATCTCAGTTTCAGCGATAACCTCTTCATTCGTGCGAAATTTCTTACCGGTGAGCATTTTTTTTTTTGATGTCTGCGAACAGCCAGTAGTTGCTGGGAGCCAAATCTGGCGAATACGGTGGATGTGGGAGCGATTCGAAGTTCAATTCATGTAGTTTTGCCATTGTTTTGATTGACCTCGGACACGGTGCGTTGTCTTGATGAAACAAAATATTTTTCTTTGCCATATGCGGTCGTTTCTTTGCAATTTCGACCTTCAAACGCTCCAATAACGCTATATAATATTCACTGTTGATGGTATTTCCTTTCTCAAGATAGTCGATGAATATTACACCACGCACATCCCAAAATACCGAGGCCATAACCTTTCCAGCCGATTGTTGTGCTTTCGGGCGCTTTGGACGAGGTTCACCAGTTGCTGTCCACTCAGATGACGATCGTTTTGATTCCGGAGTGAAGTGAGGGATCCATGTTTCATCCATTGTCACATATCGACGCAAAAATTCCGGTTTGTTACGTTTAAATATGGCAAAACACTGCTCAGAATCATCAACACGTTCTTGTTTTTGGTCAACAGTGAGCAAACGCGGCACCCACTTTGAACAGAGCTTTCTCATGGTTAAATGCTCATGCAATATAAAGCCAATACGTTCTTTTGATATCCTTACAGTTAACTCACGCAACTTCACTTTTCGATCATTCAAAACGATTTTGTGGATTTTTTTTGATGTTTCCTGGTGTTACCGCCTCATTTGGACGTCCACTGCGTTCCGCATCATCAGTGTCTCTACGACCACGTTTGAAGTCAGCAAACCAACGTTTTATTGTTGTTTCTGATGGAGCGGAGTCCCCATAACACTTTTCAAGCCATTGCTTCGCTTGAACGGTATTTTTTTCCATCAAGAAGTAGTGTAAAATTAAAACACGAAATTGTTTTTGATCCATTGTTTTGAAAATAGCAAAAGTAGCGTGACTCTTAGCACAGTAACTCACAAACTAATGAAAAGAATATCATGAAATTTTAACAGCTATCTTTTGAAGGTTAGTACTAACTGAGAGAAAGGTGACTGCAATAAAACTAGCGTCATCTATGTGTTAGGCCCGGGACTTTTCAGCCCATGTGTTACAATTGGTTTACTAAATTCGAAAGTGAACGCCTCAGTTTCGGAGATAAATTTCTTAAACCTTGTCCACTAACGATGATACTAAAACAAATTCAGTTTCTCTCTCTTACCTTGTGACCGAAAACTAAACTTCGGAAACAAATATTGCTCGAATTGTCAGGATGTCATGTTTGGAAAGTACAGGGGAAAGCGGCTACTTATGAAGGTGTCTGTACTTAATGATGTTTTTACATATGTACATATGTAGTTTGATGAACTATCAACTTCTCTGTTTGTGTCCGGATGGCACCAAAGCCCATTGGCATTCAAGAAGCTCGTATTGTTCATAATGGCAAAAACCCAAAGAAAGGAACAACTTTCTGGAGGAGGTATAATACCTATAAATGAAGACACATTTGGCTCTGTAAGCATGATACGAGTTGTTTTTAGGAAGAGCATCTTAATAAAAAGTTACTTGTGTTGCAGGTCGTCAGAAAATCGTTCAGCTTTTACGCGATCTTGAGAAATCTCTTAAACAAGTAGTTTTGTTATACCATAGGGAATCAAATTATGCCTTACTGCTTTAAAACTTTGTTTATCTCTAAATAAATGATAATTCATTATACTACGCGTGTTTGCATATTTATAGTTGTATTAAAAATATTACTTAGTTTTTTATTTATACCTCTGTATTCCTATAGTATATAATATGGGTAAGAAATCGGCAGAATTAACAGTTCGTCACTTTTCGTCTCAATTAACTGTGAAGCCCTTCACTTCTTAACTTTTCTCACCAGAAACACATATCTAGCAAAGGCGATGATTTGATTTTTATTTATCAGGTTGTTGAGTCAGATAGCATGAAATTAATTACTTAAACTGTGTAGTCAACGCAATACTTACCCTGCGTATGTATTCTAACTCAAGTGACGAACATTGGTGCCTTCCGTGTAAGCACTTTTTAACTACATCATCAGCGTTTACGTAGTATTTGCATGTACGGTAAGTAGTCATTGGTGCCTGAAAAATTGCAAATCTTACAAGATAATGTTGTCGAATAAGTAATCGATTCCACGCACACTTCTTTGCCAGAGGAACCATGAAGTTCGTTACATAAAACATCGACTAAGGAATGAACAAACGAACGTTTAAAGCTAGCACTTTAACTAGTGTTTTTTCCACAAATTTATTCGAAAACAATTATACATAGGTACGCCATATCTACCGCATTTCCTTTAAAACCCTTTGCTGACTGAATTTTTATTTTTCGTAAACAAGTGGACATATACTATACGTTTGCAACTGATTAGCTTGCAGCTTACGGCCTCTCTCTCTTTGCGACTGCAAACTTGCAAATACTATGGATAATTTGGAATGAGTAGAAAAATCCGCTTCATATCATTACATTGATTTTGTTTCTCTGCGTATATACATATACACTACCGCTCAAAAGTGTTTAGGCACTCTCACTAACAGCAAAAATGTATAAAAACTCAGCAAAAATGTTAATAATATTGATTTTTTATGTACAGATACACGTACATGAATAAAAATATATTGAATAAATATGAAAATTAAAAAGGTTTAATTTAAATTTTGCTTTCATCTATGTGACCTCCTCTTGATTTAATAATTGCAGCACACAATTGAGGCATTCTCGCAATAAGTTTTACCAGAGTTTCTTGTGTTATTGAGGTCCAACTCGATTGCAATTTGTTCCACACGTCAGTAGCTGATGTCGGAGCAGATTTCCGTACTTCCCGATCTAGTTCTTCCATAGTAAGTCGATTGGATTCAAGTCGGGGATCTGGGGAGGCCATTCCATAATTTTGAGAGTTCCTTCCTCTTCTAAATGGCGTAAATAGTCTTTACATAATTTAGAGGAATGTTTTGCGTCATTATCTTGTTGGAAGATAAAATTTTGACCCAAAAGCCGAATTCCGGAAGGTATTGCGTGGTTCTCCAAAATTTCGCGGTAGCCTTCTTTTTTTAATATACCGCCAATTTTCACAATGTCCCCTACACTAGTGCCAGCAAAACAGCCCGAAATGATGATAGAATCTCCACCATGCTTCACGGTAGCAGCAATACACTCTTCTCCGGCACGTTCAGCCACAGATCTTCTTACGAATATGCGTCTTCGGGTTCCGAACAGCTCAAATTTGGACTCATCCGTCCATAGGACGTTGTTCCACTCTTCTACGGTCCAGTGTTGGTGTTCACGAGCCCATTTAAGTCGCTTTTACTTCTTTTGTTTGCGTAGTAATGGCTTTTTCATCGCAATACGTCCATGGAGCTCGGCTTTCTATAGGCGACGTTTGACTGTAGAAACACTGACTAGTTTTTGGCGACCAACATTTAATTCTGCGGTGATTTCCGGGGCTGTTTTGCGTCTATTTAACTTGCTGGTAACCACTATTCTGCGATCATCTGCAGATGTTGTCGCTTTTGGCCTTCCATTCCGTCTTTTATTAAGAAAACTGCCAGTTTCCCGATATTTTTTTACGTTATAGTCAACCGTAGCGTGGTGTATTTTAATTTTTTTGTCAATTTGTCGATTACTTATGCCACTTTTATGGTAAGCTATTAAAAGCGCACGTGTTTCCGTACTAATTTCTCTTCGCGGAGGCATTTTAAAAAATTGTCACACGATATTTCGCTCACGACGTGAATAGAGTAAATACCACACTGCAACTGACCATATGTTACAGATTTCACTATAATCTTCTAGGAAGGCAATTTAAACATTATTACCTACAATCTAACAGACGACTAAATTTACCCAGTAAATTCAGAGGGATTGTTATTGTAATTGCACCGCAATAAACAGTTTATGGTAATCCGACCAAGTGCAGGTAAATGATAGTAAACCTTATGCGATACAATGGGTGTTTATCTTACTGAACTACATTTTAAATACGTATTTCATTTTATTATAATGTTTTTTTTTGGTAAACATAATACTATATGAATAATCCATGAAATCAGGGGTGCCTAAACACTTTTGAGCGGTAGTGTATATGTATATATACATGTTAAGACGAACGTTATATATATACATAAATTATACGTAGTTATTTAACTAATGTATATATCGAACAGTTGTATCAAAACAATCTACAACGTACAGATAATGATTACAACTAATTACTATGCGTAATATTGACATCCGTTTTTCTTAACTTTGTAACTGATCGAGGCAATTGGTCTTCCTTTATTTTCCTGTAATCGGTTTAGTTCGCTGTCAACAAACGAACCTCACACACCCGAAGAATGCCGACAAACGACGTTTTCAAGATATCCCTAGTTCTACTGAAATTCATAGGCGAACATATGTATGGTACGTCAAGAATTCTAACAGCTTTTCGCACAGTTAACGTAATTATAATATCCGGCTCGTTGTTATTCGCAACCATACCACTCTTTCGAGGAGGACGTAAAAGAATTGCTAAGATGGCCGAAGCGATATTAGCAATGAGCCATGTAAGTGATTTTTGTTGTATCTACACGTCTCACATCTCTAATTAAGCATTCGATTATTATCTGATTGGAATTAAAAGAGAACATATACGCAGACATATGGGATGCACTACTTGAAGGCGTACAATTCAAATCGAGAAGAGTCGGGCTAAGATTTAACGCTCGGGTCTGACAAAACGAAGTCAGTATTTCATATTACGTAATTCTCATAATCTACACCGGATTGTTTTCTTTTTTCATCATTGTAATTAGAATGTTTATACATCGCTTATTTTCAAATAACCAACTATTGCTTCAAAATAATGTTCCGCATCATAGCACGAACAACGTTAAACGCAATTTAGAAAAGTATTAGAAAATTCCGCGGAAATTCCGGGACTATTCTCTTTCATTCTACATACGATTTGATGCCTTACATAGCCTACCCTTATATTCAATAGATATGAATGAAAGTAGTATCGCGTAAATATTTAAAAAATATTTCAACAATACACATAGACAATATTTTTCAGATTTTACTTAAATATATATTGATTATATACAACAAGCAGTACGTGAAGGAGCTATTAGTCGACGGAACCGGAGGCTTTTGGGATGGAAGTCATTTCGATGGCAACTTTATGCTAAACGAAAGGAAATACTTCGGATTGATTAACACGATTCAACTGGTACTACCAATCTCCGCTACTATCGCCGCCATTTTCTTCATGTTGCGGCCACTTTTTCACGCAAATCGTCTGTTCATATTAGAAACTTTGCTTCTGGATTCGATCGTTGTGAATACAATCGTGTTGGCGTTTCAGTACTATTTATTCTTGCTAATTGTACCGCTGATAGTCGGTTACGATACATTTTATTTTGCGTCATGTGTCCACGCCGTGGCGCAAGTGAGAAGGTTGAGATATAAACTGGAAGGTTTGTCTAAGATCTCGAAGCATCGCAACGCCGCACATGATAGATTAATCTATTGCATTAAGCATCACCAATTTCTGATACGGTACGTATCTCTAAAGCACCTTTCAAACTCGTTAAGCACTATTTTCCGTATATAGCTATATAAACGTCCTCTATATTCCTTTAAAGACCATTCGCACGGTGTATCTTGTTGTAAGAGATTAATTTGGCCTCTTGTCAAAAGTACCCTCGTTTTTTCCATTTGCACCCAGTATTTAAGGTAAACCCTAACACATGGGCTGAAAAGTCCCGGGCCTAACAAAGAAAACACGGTTTTTTTGGTTCAAAATTAGCTTTATTCATCAACATAATCTCCATCAAGAGCAACGCAAACATTTCAGCACCACTCTAACATTTCAATACCACTTTTGTAGAACTATTTATCTTTTGCCTCAAAATAGGCCTCAGTTTCAGCGATAACCTCTTCATTCGTGCGAAATTTCTCACCGGCGAGCATTTTTTGAGGTCTGCGAACAGCCAGTAGTCGCTGGGAGCTAAATCTGGCGAATACGGTGGATGTGGGAGCAATTCGAAGTTCAATTCATGTAGTTTTGCCGTTGTTTTGATTGACTTGTGACACGGTGCGTTGTTTTGATGAAACAAAATTGTTTTCTTTGCCATATGCGGTCGTTTCTTTGCAATTTCGGCCTTCAAACGCTCCAATAACGCTATATAATATTCACTGTTGATGGTATTTCCTTTGTCAAGATAGTCGATGAATATTACACCACGCACATCCCAAAATACCGAGGCCATAATCTTTCCAGCCGATTGTTGTGCTTTCGGGCGCTTTGGACGAGGTTCACCAGTTGCTGCCCACTGAGATGACGATCGTTTTGATTCCGGAGTGAAGCGATGGATCCATGTTTCATCCATTATCACATATCGACTCAAAAATTCCGGTTTGTTACGTTTAAACACCGCCAAACACTGCTCAGAATCATCAACACGTTCTTGTTTTTGGTCAACAGTGAGCAAACGCGACACCCACTTTGAACAGAGCTTTCTCATAGTCAAATGCTCATGCAATATAAAGCCAATACGTTCTTTTGATATCTTTACGATGTCAGCTAACTCACGCAACTTCACTTTTCGAACATTCAAAACGATTTTGTGGATTTTTTTGATGTTTTCTGGTGTTACCGCCTCATTTGGACGTCCACTGCGTTCTGCATCATCGGTGTCTCTACGACCATGTTTGAAGTGAGCAAACCAACGTTTCATTGTTGTTTTTGATGGAGCGGAGTCCCCATAACACTTTTCAAGCCATTGCTTCGCTTGAACGGTATTTTTTCCCATCAAGAGGCAGTGTAAAATTAAAGCACGAAATAGTTTTTGATCCATTGTTTTGAAAATAACAAAAGTAGCGTGACTATTAGCACAATAATTCACTAACTAATGAATAGAATATCATGAAATTTTAACAGTTGTCTGTTGAAGGTTAGTACTAACTGAGAGAAAGGTGACTGCAATAAAACTAGCGTCATCTATGTGTTAGGCCCGAGACTTTTCAGCCCATGTGTTATAACCACTGTTCTCTTCGTTCGCTAGCGAAATTATTTTGCTGTTTATTACTCCTTTTACCGCAAAATTAGATTTAGTAATTTGTTTTACCTGTACGTTCCTGTTACCTATTTCATTTTTCTTTTCTTTTGGTAAATATAGTTGAGCACATCTCCGAGTATTTTATACAATTACCGAGCTAACATATTGCTTATCAATTAAACTTGTCAATTGGCATTTCAAAAGACCCATTACATCTCTGATCCAAATCGATAACAATATGAATACACGTTTCACTATCGCAATCTGATTTAATTTGATTCGGATGACCGTAGACACATAGGGTAGAACAAAGTGTAAGAAAATTTGCCGAGACATGCTCAAGCCGGTACTTCAATATTTCTTAAGTTGCTAGTTCTCCTGAGATATATTAAAACAACATATTTTAGGAAAAACTTTTCCAAACTTAATGCAAACTTATTGAGACTTGTTTCGGAATCAGCATAGGTTAGTACGATTGACATTTTTGCAGTGAGATCACTGTCATCTCGCACCTTATCCCTTTTTACTGCTCTCATTAGCGTTAATGTTGCGTTAAAATCATATTTAACGCCTAAAATGAATTAACCCAAACTACAATGATTATTTAAAATTCGTTTACTTTAACTACAATATTTGCTTGAGCAATTGACACCGTGTTTACGTGTTTTCTCTTTATTAGGGCCCTTCGAAAAATGCAGAACATGTTCTCCTTCACCTTACTCTTCCACTACTTCGTCACACTTTTAACCTCTTGCGTCGTTCTCTATGAACTAATGGGGTAAGCGGCTGATTCAGTTTACAGCATTCTTTCATTTGTTGCAATTATAAAAAATTAAGAAATCACCTTTCGTATTTCAGAAGTGGAGAATACAATATCGAACAAGTGTTGAATACATTCGTGCTACTGTCCCAATTCGGTTACTACGCCTTTCCAGCCGGACAAATTACGTCTGAGGTAACAATTCTATTATCAATAACAATACACAGGTTACTAAAGAACTTTTACGAAAGATTTACGTGCTTGTAACCTTTCTCCTATGCTTTTCAAGGAAGAAAACCTCAAAATTTGTGTACCATATTTGGATGGTAGCCTCAAAAATTAAAATCAAAACACAAAATGTATACACAAATAAGTCTGTTGCAATTTTTAGTTTAATCTATTCTAGTTTAATGCAATCGATTGTCAAAAATAGAAGGTATACACAACTACTACGCAAGTAGATGCTGCCTTTCGTGATAGAGGTACACTCAATAAAGCTAGGACACTGTTTTGTACGACTATAAATTCTCCAGGAAATGATGAAGACACCATTTCTTTTTAAACTAAGTTAATACGAAACTTCCGTTGGCAATTCGCAATGAAAAAGTACAATTTTCTCGTAGATACCAACGTTTTTTTAAAAAATCATTACCATTTCCATTTGTTGCACTATTCTCTACTGCTGGTAATAAAATCGGGACCCACAAATGTTTGGGACTACTATGATAGACGAACGAGGACTGCTGGAATATTTCTGAAGTAAAATTTCATAACTCTAACCAGTTATTCAGTTGCTAATTCGTAGTTAAATGAACTGCTTTTGTTTGCGAATTCTTAAGAGTTAAGTAATACTGTGCGTAAATGAATCTTGAGTATGATAGTATTCGAATTACGAAAACCTTGCATCGATCGGCTCTATTTGTAAAATAGCAAAAGTAGTATTTACAATTGGTTAACTAAATTCGAACGTGAATTTTCGGAGATAAATTTTTTAAACGTTGCCCACTAACTAATACAAATGCAGTTTCCTTTTTTTATCTTATAACCGAAAACTAAACTTAGGAAAGAAATATTGCTCGAATTATCAGAATTTCTTGTTTCGAAAACATACGGGTACGCGGCTACTTTCGAAGCTGCCTGTACTTAATGAAGTTTTTACATATGTTTGTAGTTTAATGAACTATCAACTTCTCTGTTTGTGTCCGGATGGCACCAAAGCCCATTGGCATTCAAGAAGCTCGTATTGTTCATAATGGCAAAAACCCAAAAAAAGGAACAACTTTCTGGAGGAGGTATAATACCTATAAATGAAGACACCTTTGGCTCTGTAAGCGTGGTACGAGTCCTTTTTGAGAAGACCATCTTAACCAAAGGTTGCTTGTGTTGCAGGTCGTCAGAAGGTCGTTCAGCTTTTATGCGGTGTTAAGAAATCTATTAAACAAGTAACAATGGTGTACCGCAAGGAATCGAGAAGTATTACATTAATGATCACGTCTGTAAATCTTCATTTACCTCAAAATAAATAAATACATTTAAAATTTCTATTTCTTCGTGTCCAATAATCATGGAAAAATGCCCATACGTCTTTTTAAAGAACACGGCATTTTTTGCTGGAAATTTACATTGTACGAATGATTTATGTGAAAAGAAAAAACCAAAAGTAAATATTGGAAGACTACACACTTCTCTACATATAAATTATTAACTCTTGAATCCATGAGTATAATACCAGAGCTACTATTATTACGTATACACCATAAATCCATCTTCCAAGAGAGCATAAAAAATACCGACTGTACAGTTAAGCCACCACTGAATAAAATACTCATTTAAGCTATCAGTTTCATTGCAAATCGTTATTGTTATATTTTAATTTTCGTTTGAATTTTTCAAACCAGCATGTTTTGTCACGTGTAAGCTGTTAAATATAAACTCCATTTTTATTATTGTACGTGCACGTACTCACTTCTAAAATTAATTCTAATAGTATTGTCTAGTAAATAATAGAGGCCACGCGTACAACGCCGACAAAAAAATGATTAAAATGGAGCTAACACTTCTCTAGTTCTTTTCCACAGATTTAGTAAAAAATTCACAGGTATAACAGTAAACTCCACTCACACAAATTTATTAATTATGCGGAACGCAGCGTTTCGAGAGCACGTGGGCTCTCATTGTCAACCGTGTTACCGACTGAAAGTAAAAACTGTATCACACATGCAAATTATTTTCTACGCAGGCTCTAAAATTTTTAAAACATATGACTATTTACAATCTACTCGGTGGTCTAATGCCTTTTTCGGGAAAGGATGGACCGAAAGCGAACCGTATCTTTAACAGGGCCTATGGTAATAAATCCATCAAACTCGAGTGTGCAATTGGGGGTGGTTCTCTGTTCAATAAGTTTCCGTTCTTTTTCATATATACCGTTTCGTACGCGTCTAATTCTCTATACGAGTTCACGTTTTGAAGTAGTGTCAGATTTTTTAAATCAATCTTATGTCCGGATTTTACCATATGCTCTGCTACGCTTGATAGTTCTGGTTTGTCGAAACGATAGTGTCTAATATGTTCTTTAAACCTCGTTTCTGTAATACAAATCGATAACAATGCAAATGTACGTTTCACTATCGCAATCTGATTTAATTTGATTCGGATGACCGTACACACATAGTGTAGAACAAAGTGTAAGAAAATTTGCCGAGACATGCTCAAGCCGGTAGTACAATGTTTCTTAAGTTGCTAGTTCTCCTGAGATATATTAAAACAACATATTTCAGGAAAAACTTTTCCAAACTTAATGCAAACTTATTGAGACTAGTTTCGGAATCAGGATAGGTTAGTACGATTGACATTTTTGCAGTGGGGTCACTGTCATCTCGCACCTTATCCATTTTTACTGCTCTCATTAGCATTAAAATCATATTTAACGCCTAAAATGAATTAACCCAAGCTACAATGATTATTTAAAATTCGTTTACTTTAACTATAATATTTGCTTGAGCAACTGACACCCTGTTTACGTGTTTTCTCTTTATTAGGGCCCTTCGAAAAATGCAGAACATGTTCTCCTTCACCTTACTCTTCCACTACTTCGTCACACTTTTAACCTCTTTGCTGTGAGATCCCTGCCATCTAGCGCCTTACCCTTTTTTACCACTTTCATTCGCATTACAAATATTGTATCGCCACCAAAAACCATTTAGTAAAAAATTAAATCTAATTTAACTCCTAACATGAATTAACTCAAATACAATAATTATTTAAAATTCGCTAACTTTAACTGTAGTATTTGCTTGACCAATAGACGGCCTGTGTACGTATTTTATTTTTATTAGGACAAATCACGATTGCAAGGTCGGTACACGGTTGACAATGAGCCAACGTGCTCTCGAAACGCTGCGTTCCGCATAATTAATTAATTTGTGTGAGTGGAGTTTACTGCTATACCTGTGAATTTATTAGAACACTTCAGAAAATACAGGCCATGTTCTCCTTCACCATACTCTTCCGCTACTTCGCCACTCTTCTATCCTGTTGGCATTGTTCTTTACGAACTAATGAGGTAAGCGGTCGGTCTCGTTTGCACTTTTTTTCATTTGTTCCAATTTTAAAAAATGAAGAAACGACTATTGATATTTCAGAAGTAAAGAATACAACATCGAACGAGTGTTGAATGCGTTCGTGTTATTGTCTCAATTCGCTTACTACGCCTTTCCAACCGGACAAATTACATCTGAGGTAACAATATTACTAACAATAACAATACACAGGCTACCGAATAACTTTTACGTAAGATTTACGTGCTTGCGTCCTTTGTCCTATGCTTTTCAAACAAGAAAATCTAAGAACAAAATTTGTTTTCTATATTCGAATAATAGCCTTAAAATTTAAAATGAAACATTAAATTTATATACAAATAAATCTATTGCAATCGACAGCTTAATTTTCTCTAGTTTAATGCTATCGTTTGCTAATAATAGAGGATACGCTGCCTTTCACATGCACTCAATAAAGCTAGAACACTTCTTTAAACGACTGTAAATAGGTAATAGGAAATGATGAACATACCATTTCTTTTTGTTGTACTATTCTCTACTCCAGGTAGCGGAATGGATAGCCATAAACGTTTGGGACTTGCATGACACGTACGTGGACTGCGGTTTAAGTAATGTTCGCGTTTTTCAACTGTAATATTCGTAAAATTTCATAAATCTAACCACTTCTTCAGTTGCTAATTCGTAGTTAAGTGAACTAGTTTTGTTTACGCAGTAAAGGAAAATAGTACAGTGCATAAATAGATTTTGGGCGTCTTAATTTTCGAACTATGATAACTTTGCGTCTACTGACTCTATTCCAAGAGTACTATTTACAATTGCTTTACTAAAGTCGAACGTGAACGTCTCATTTTCAGAGATAAATTTCGTAAAGATTGTGCATTAATGCTAACGTTGATACAAATCCAGTTTCTTTTCTTTCTTGTCTTTTGATCGAAAACTAAACTACAGAAACAAATATTGCTCGAATTATCAGGATTTCTTGTTTGAAAAGTATAGGTGAAACCAACTACCTTTGAAGCTGTCTGTACTTAATAGCGTGGTTATATATCTATAGTTTGATGAACTATCAACTTGTCTGTTTGTGTCTGAATGGCAACAAGGGCCATTGCCATTTAGGAAACTCGTATTGTTCATAATAGCGAGAACCCAAAAACGGAGCAACTTTCCGGTTGGGGTATAGTACCTATAAAGGAAGACAGCTTTGACGCTGTAAACAGGACACGGGTCCTTTTTGGGAAGACCATCTTAATCAAAGGTTGTATGTGTTGCAGGTCGTCAGAAAGTCGTTCAGCTTTTACGATCTTAAGTAACAACAGTAAACAAATAATTTTGTTATACTGCAGGGAATAGATAATGCATCAAACTTCGCGTGTTTGCATATTTATGCTTGTATTAAGTGAACGAACATTGGGCTTCCCGTGTAAACAACTTTTAACTGCATCGTCAGTATTTACGTAGTATTCGTATGTGTGGTAAGTAGTTATTGGTGCTGGAAATATATTTATATATATATAGGGTGAAGCACGTCAACATTCTATATATACAGAACGCTTTCCAAACAGAAAACATGTGTTAGAGTTATAAAAGAATTACGCAATACCGGTAAACTCCAAGTCAAACGACACTTATCCTATATTTCTTTTTTACCTTTCTATTCTTCCCTATCTGACAATCAATTCTTTTATGTTCATATGTTATGTAGTATTAATTATACACGTGCGCATATTTTATTAGCATATACATGTTGCGCTAGTATCCCTAAATTATTAAATACGTCAATAAAAGATTATGTATCTAAGACTGTTTGCTATTATACACGATTTTTTTGTTTATATGATAACTGACTGTCTTGTAAATCAGGACTGCACGGGAAGTCTTAGATAGGCTTGCTTTGGACTCATACGTAAATAACCACTGATCTTTAGTATCAACAGATATATACATGCCCTTATCTACGACATTGGTGTTTGGGCGTAGTTTTAATGGTTCGTATGTTTCATATCGTGTAAGTATAACAAACGAATTCTTATTAATCAATAACGAGCTTTTTACTTTGTAGTATTTTGTCAGCAACTGCTACAAAAACTGCAAAGTAAAGAGTTTCATTTCAAATATGTTATAATGTCAAGCATTCTAAAATAGCCCTTTGAATTTCCCCCGTCTTTCTTTTAGTTAGGGTGAAAAGTAAATAGTAGCGCAAACTCGTTCTAACAATTTAACATGGGACTTATCCACCTTTAAAGTTACCTATGACTGATATACCCTTTCTACTACTACCGACCTTCAAATTTCTGCTAACGATGACATATTTGTCAGTACAACATCTGGGGCACGTGTAAATACGTAGGACGTTGTTTGGAACTTATGATGATAAACCATGTTGAACGACACAATTAGAAGCTGAATTTGAGCTTTATGATCTTTTGGTATCGGTGGATAAGGTGTTCTATAAATACACGCGTACAATTTAAAACTTTTCGGTAAAAATGTATATGTTAAATTCTGAGTATCGTAGGCAAGGACGCCTGTATACAATTCTACGCGCAATTACATAACCGACGGACGAATAATAATTACGACGAATTACTGTCCGTAATATCGACTTCGTTTTTCTTAAATTTGTAATTAGGGTAGCCAATTGGTTTTCCCTCATTTGCCTGTCATCGGTTCAGTTCGTCACCAACAAACAAACATCTAATACAAAAAGAATGCCGACAAACGACGTTTTCAAGGTATCTCTCATTCTACTGAAATTCGTAGGCGAATATATGTACCGGAGATCAAAAATTCTAACGGCATTTCGCACAGTTAACATAATTATAATGTCGAGTTCGTTGTTATTCGTAATTTTACCTGCATTTCGAGGAGGACATAAAAACATTGCTAAGATCTTCGAAGCGATATTAGGAATGGGTCATGTAAGTGACATTTGATGTATTTCTAATGAAGTATTTGGTTATTATCTGACTTGATTCAAAATTGAATGTGTATACAGATATATTACATAGGCTACTTGAAAAAATCAGTCCAAATGGGAAAAAACCGCGCACAATTTTAACTGTTATTGTTTCTCATGATTTACGCCAAATTGCGTTATTTTTTTTATTCTTGTAATTTTAAGGTTAATAAACTGCTTGTTTTCAAATATCTGGCCAACGCTTCAATGCGATGTTCCGTATTAGAACACATACTGCATTAAGCGTATTAGAAACGCCACTAATTGTAATTCTATGCTAAAATTTCACTATGGTCACAACTTAATACAATTGTCTTATAAATTCGAAGTATTTCATTCAGAACATTATGACGGTCAATTAAGCCACATATAACTATTGCATAATGTTTTCATAATGCTAGTAGTTAGTGTATCAAACAAATGTTTACCAAAGGGCGTATCTCACAAATGTAACCTTTATTTTGGAAGAAATATTTTTTACTTAAGATAGGGAAAAATTATTTTAAAAACTATGTCGATAATTAGGCTTACTATCGAACAAAATCAACAATTTAAAAGACTTAATTCCGTTAGAATCTCTTGCACGTCACTATAAAATAAATATTTTATCAAAGATTCCCTTCAACATCTTGTTTAAGAGGACAATAGTTTCCAAATGTAACATGCTGGCTGTTGGAAATATTTCAAGAACGCAGTGATATTTGAGAACTACTCCAGCAGTTTTCAACTTTGATATTCGCAACATTTTACATTTTCAACCCATAATTCAGTTAATAGTTAGTACTTGAGTGAACAACGTAGCTGGTGTGAGCACTCTCAGACAACATCTCTCATGATTTTAAATGCGGTTTAATGCATCGATCAACATTATCGAAAAGTATCCTCGTGCTTTTCACTTCTGTAACATGAGTGGCGACTTTTTGAATTCTCATGAACTCAAAAGCTATCGAAAATACAGTAGACGTTCGATTATGTGAACGATATCAGGCAAGCACTGTTCATATTACTGAAAGTTTACATTAGCGAACCTTATTTTATTTATAAAGAAATTGCATAAAATAAAGTATGTATGTTTATTAAAAAATTAATTATGAACAATGAATAATATAATATATATAATATTAAAAAATAACAAATAAATTTGATATTAATTTGAGAAATAATACGCTTGGTACGAGGGGATGTCCAGAAGTTCGTGGAATGTAAGGGTTTTAAATAAAATAAAATAATAAATCTATTTTTCCTTTTCAATATAATCACCCTTAAGCGCAATACATTTATTAGATCTACGAATTAATTTTTCTAAACCATCATGAAAATATTTTTTATCTTTCGCCTCAAAATGGGCCAAAATTGCCTCCTTTACCTCATTGTCGTCGGAACACTTTCTTCGACGTAAGTAAGGAACTTTATTACAGCACGGTGTTCAATTTCCTCCATAGTTTCAGTTTTCTTGTTGCAGGGAACTATTCGTAAACGACTGACTCTATCCCTACTCCATCCCCTCCAGTCCACAAACTTCTGGGCCTCCCCTTGTATTTTTTAATGTCATTGCCCGTAGTTTACGGAGCACTGAAATGTCGGATTATAATAGGTCTTTTTCTTCAGCCCAATCTAACGCTTGATTAAAGATTCCGACAGCTTGCGCGTTACTCACTGTATTTTTTATTTCAATCGGAGGGTCGTCATCTTCATTCGCCCCATCTTCCTCTTCATGTGCATCGTCCATCTCTTTATCGTCATTCCATAAACTATTATGATCCATCGGTTGAACAAGTGGAATTACGTTGGGCGGCATGAACATAACAAAAATTGAACTATCGTTGCTTCTTAATTATTCCTCTGGGGGATGACTTGGTGCGTTATCCAAGATCAAAACCGCCTTTATTAGAAGATTTTCCTTTCTTAAGAAATCTTTCACCTCCAAATTGAATATGTATCATTAAATTATATTATTTATTATTATAGTTTTATTGCCATACTTGAGGGACAAAGTGCTTGTGGAACCATTCCACACATATGCCTTTGGTCATCCAAGCGGATTTTGAACAGTTATAATCAACGGGTCTCTTAAAATTTCTAAATGAACGTGTATTTTCTGCCTTTCCTATTACTAGTGGCCTTATTTAGTGTGTACCACTAGCATTAGTGTACGCTAGAAAAGCGCTGTCTTTACGCCTTTCTACCCGGAGCAGATTTTTCATGCGATGCAACATAGGTTTCCGTGGATAATAAATTCCAATAAAGACTGGTTTCATTGTATATTTGCTCCTCATTTAAATGTAGCTCCTTGATTTTGTTCAATAACTTTTCCTTAAACTGTTGCACTAGTCGTGATGGTGCCGATAAGTTTTCACCAGATATCCACAGCAGTCGGATTCCATACCTCCTTTTAAATCTTTCTAGCCAGTCATCATTGGCTACAAAATCTTCGGTCTCTTTTACGTTTTCTATAATTCTATAATTTTACTCGCTCCTTAATTAGTTTACCGCCAATTGGAACACGATTATCCCTTGCTTTAAAAACCATTTATACAGACGATTTTTCATTCTAGGTGCTTGGGCATTTTTTAAAATTCTGCGATTTTCCACCCCTCCGTATGTATCTGACACACGTTGTAAAATTCGCGACTTGAATCGCTTAATATTTCAGATTGTTGCTTTAGATACTCCATACTTTCTTGCTAATTGAGTCATCCCCACTTTGTCGCTTAATTTTAAAAATGTTCTTTTATGACGTGATTTTAGCTGCAGACTACTTTATTTCACGAGAGGCAAGAGAGCCAACGCTTATATTAATCTCATACCTAAATCGGGGAACAACCGGTGCCGGCGTTAAAAACCTATACGTAAACATTCTTCTGATCGATCCAATTACGCATGCAAAATCGTGAAATAACCGGTACCCTAAATTGTTTACATTATCGAATTGTACGTGGTGCAAGCTTGTTTACCTTACCGGGTGTCTCATTTGATCCTATAGTAATAATTTTCTGTTTACATGACCGCGACGTTTCCAGTACCGGGTATTTACATGAGCGAGCGTTTACCGTATTTTCTTTTTTGCATGTAATAGGAGATCTAACGGAATAATTAATTACTTCTGTTCTAGTTAATAGTTGTATGCATATAAATACAAGAAATTTCTATTTAAAAAAGTTTATTATTTCAAATTAAGGCTTGAAAAGTTTTGAAGGTCACAATAGCACATAGACAATGTTTTTCAGATTTTACTTAAATATATATTGATTATATACAACAAGCAGTACGTGGAGGAGCTATTAATCGACGGAACCGGAGGTTTTTGGGATGGAAGCCATTTCGACGGCAACTTTATGGCAAACGAAAGGAAATACCTCCGAGTCATCGATACGATTCAACTGGTGTTACCAGTTTCCGTTATTATGGCCGCCATGTTTTTCATGCTGCGACCACTCTATCACGCAAATCGGCTATTCATATTAGAAGCTTTGCTTGTGGACTCGACTGTGATGAATACTATCGTACTGGGATTTCAGTACTACTCATTCTTGCTAGCCGGTCCGCTGGTTGTCGGTTACGACTCCCTTTACTTTGCATCATGTGTCCACCTTGTGGTACATGTGATAAGGTTGAAATATAAACTAGAAGATCTGTCAAGAATCTCAACGCGTCCCAGCGTTACTCGTGGCAGATTAATCTATTGCATCAAGCATCACCAGTTTCTGATACGGTACGTATTCGTGCAAAACTTATTCAAGATGCAAGAACACTTTATACGTGTATTGACCAGTGTAACGCAGCACATAAGCTGAGAGTAAATTACGCATCCCGAACGATAGTCTAGCACATTTATTTGAAGAGATAACAGTTCCATTGCACACCTATCCTCTTTTACTATCCGCATTCGTATTCTATCATCATGAAAAATCATTTCGGACATATCCACAAATTCAACCGAACTCCGCTTGTTTACGCGCTTCGTTTTATTAGGACACTTCAAAAAATGCAGGGCATGTTCTCCGTCACCCTGTTATTCCACTACTTCGTCACACTTCTATCCGGTTGCATCGTTCTTTATGAACTAATAGGGTAAGCGCTTGATATAGTTTGCTATTCTTTAATTGCTATTCTAAACATTACGTAAACTTTAAGAATTCAAGATATCATATTTCAGGAGTGCAGAGCACAACATCGAACAAGTGTTCAATGCGTTCGTGGTGTTGGCTCAATTCGGTTACTACGCCTTTCCAGCCGGACAAGTTGCATCCGAGGTAATGGTTCTACTAATGATAACAATTTACAAGATATCCAAAAGCTTTTACGAAAGGCTTACGTGTCTGCATCGTTTACGATTTCTACACTAGGGTGACAGAATAAAATAGACACCTACTAATTAAAAAAAAGATTCTATTCTCGTTATATATACAAAATATTTTAAAATTTTTAATATTTTGTCGATCCACCTTTGTACAAATGCGAGACCACATCGCTTAGTCGTAATGGGATATCGGATGCTTTATTTTAATTGATGATACGCTTGTTTCGGTCGTGCATAAATCGCAACGTTCGGTTCTTAGATATTAACGCCGCTCAGTAGAAATGTCTCGTATCAAAATAAGAACGAACGTATGCAAATTTGGATGTGGACTTGTACATTAGGATTACAGAATAAAATAGACACCTACTAATTAAAAGAAGATTCTATTCTCGTTATATATACATACAAAATGTATTAAAATTTTTAAATTCCACTAATATTTTGTCGATCCACCTTTACTTGCGTGAAGTGCTGCGAGTCGTCGTGGCATAGAATCTATTAAATGATTAATGGTGTCTTTTGGAATATTTAACCACTCTTCTGTAACAGCTGCCACGAGTTCTTCCTTATTGCTGGGTTTTCGGGGTCGTTTCGCCTTATTTGTCTGGATTATGTGCCAAACATTCTCTATCGGATTCATGTCTGGTGATTGGCCTGGCCATGGTAAAATCCGAATCCCCCGTTCCTCTTTCCATGTGGTTGTTGTTCTTGCTTTGTGGCAAGGTGCTCCATCCTCCATAAAAATGGCGTCTTCTTTAGATAAAATGGCGTTGTCGAATATCGGTAGTAGTCCTTCTGTTAATATTTGGATATACTTTGCCGCATTTATATTTCCGTCGCAGATTACTAATTGCGATCTTCCACCATACCATATCGCGCACCAGACCATGATGTTCGTACCGCCGTATTTCACCGTCTGATGCAAATATTTGTCATCCAGTTGCTGTGACGAACGTCTCCACCATCACTGAATTGGCAGTATCTGCTTTCGTCTGAAAAAAATGACAAACCGCCAAAACTCTTCGGGCTTCGTTCGTATTTCGATTGCCCAAGCCATTCGGCGCCGTTTTTGAAACGCCGTAAGGAGAGGTTTTTTCTTTGCCACCCTTTTATACATCCCCACACTGTGGAGGTATCGCAGAACGGTGCGCTGACTTTTCTGTGAAGTTGCCGCAAGCTCAGCTGTACTTTTTCGCGGTTCTCTTAACACTTCGCGCACAAGCACCGTTTTACTTCTTTCAGAAGGTCCGGCACGACCTGGTCTCGGCTCCACTGTTGTTTTTTCCTTGCGTTTAAATTGTGTAATCACACGGTTAACTGTGGACAACGGAATATTTAAAAATTTACTTATTTCACGTTGCGAAGCGCCGCGTTCACTCTGGCCAAGGATGAGACACCCCGGGTGAAGTCGCTAATATCACTCGAACCTTGTGAGCGAGGGATAGTTGTAACGATACTAAACTATGACGAATTCCTTCCGATACATCTAACCCTACCCTAATGATAAGAGAAAGTTCTTAATTCGTTCTTAGAATTTAGCCGTTTACATATTTATACCGCTTTACCTGGTGTCTATTTTATTCTATCACCCTAGTGTATTTGGTATATTATTCTCAACTGTAGGTATTTCGAATAGCCAGCCATGATTATTTGAGATTTATACGCAGGTGCACGAAGGCTACTGAGATACTTTTGGAATCTAGTATTCTTAAAATTCCACGTTAGTAACCTCTTTCTTAATTGACAATTTGTAGTTAAGTGAACTAATTTTACTTATATAATCTTTAAAGGAAAATAATATTATATATGATTAGATGAATATCTAGCCAGCCATGATCCTTTATGATCTTGAATGTGTAATCCAGAAGCAATGCACAGATTGACTTTATTCGGATTTTGGGCGCATTACCACTGTGGATCACCGGCATGAATTTCGCGAAGGTCGATACCGATATAAATAGCGTCTCTTTTTCTTTACTATCTAACCGAAAACTTATCTTGGGAAATAAATATTGTTTAGATTGCGGGTATTTTTTATTTAGAGAGTACCTGTACCTAATGATGTGTTTGCATACGCAGTTTGATGAACTATCAACTTCTCTATTCGTATCCGGATGGCATCAACAGCCACCGGCGTTCCAGAGACTCGTATTGTTCGCAATGGTAAGATCGCAGAAAAAGGAGCAGTTTGTCGGAGGAGGCGTAGTACCCATAAATGAAGACACCTTTGGCTCTGTAAGCGCGAGTACTTTTTGCGAATATGCGCGGGAAGACATCTCATTTAAACGTGGTCTGTGTTCCAGGTCGTCAGGAAAATATTCAGCTTTTATGCGATCTTAAGAAACTTGTTAAACAAGTAGATTTGCTAAACCGTGGGGAATGAAAAAATATGGAATTAAATCTCACGCCTATAAATCATTGATTGCTGTCAAATAAAGACGTTATGCTTTGTGTGTTAGTTTGTTTATACCTATTTATTTAGCCCTGCTCTTTGATTGTATAAATATGAGTAAGAATCCATCAGAACAAACGGTGTATTAAACAATTCGCCACCTTTTGTCTCATTTAACTGTGAAGTTTTTTGACTTCAACTTCTCTCAGCAGAAACTGGCGTCCGGCAAAAGCAAGAATTCTTTTCGATACTTCGTCCGTATCCTGTCCATAAGGTTTGGTATTTTTAACTTACGGTTCAGTTAAGGGTTCGTACTAGTTTCATTTATAAAGCACTTAAAAAGAATGCAGTTTTAAAAGTACAACTCTCGCGTAAAAATGTTCAGTTCATGATTTCAAGCATAGTTTAACCCTGGAAGAATGCACCGATGTACTTCATTTGGCCTTTGCGGATAATGTGCCACCCTGTAGTAGTCTTTATAAATGGTTGATGGAATTCCAACAAGCAGTAGCTTAAAGAAATAAGCGTACATTACGTTTGCCGGTGTAAATTGCACAGTTCCATAACATATTTACTCTCTTTTATACACAAACATAGTCTATAACAAATATGAGGGTAAATGGGCGTTAACTTATAAAGGAAATATTGAGAATATATCTGACATTGACGACACCTGTGTAGCATTAGACCTCCAAACGTTGACGAACGTGATTAACATTGATGAAACTCCAATGATTGAATGTGGGGAAATTTCAAATGGTATTACATTAATGGATTACAAATCGTAAGAAATAATAAGTTTATTGAAGAATCTACCAACGAGATAACTACAAGTCCTATGAAACAGAATGTCACGAAATGACAAAAAGAGTATGTATCGTTGAAGGATCAAGCTAACAATCTAGATCTAGATGATCGTATTACAAACGAACTACAAAAGGAATATAGTCATTATGATCTGTACAGGATTGGGGAGGAGAAAATTTTAGGTCACTGGCACAATACAGGGAAATTGAACATGAGTGTCCATTAGAATCACCAAAAACATCGCTTTATGTGTATGTGTAGTATATATACATATATGTTTGGAGTATGTTTTACCCATGTGCATACCTTCGATGTTTTATTTTAAGGCGACTTTATGCTGAAGCGTCATTGGATTTCTTTTTAACGGAACAAACCTATTGAAGTACATTTTATTTCCCTCACTACTCCGTTTATCTTTCCAGATATCTTAATATCGACTCAATTTGTTGTCATACGCCAACTTACGTTTTCACGTATAAAATATAGATAGAGTTTATCCCTTTCCAAATACACTTGTACACATTCACTTACCAACATACAAGTACTCATTATATCAAATTACTACCATCTAATATTACGCTTATATTTCCTAATTTGATAATCGCAACAAGACAGCGATTCGGCCCAACCTTCCATCGATTCGTTTCTTAGTCGATAAGCGAATGTCGAAACGAACAGAATGCCCGCTAACGATTACGTCTTTAGAATCTCGTTGTGTCTCTTGAAGCTAATCGGCGAACATATGCAGCGTACAACGACGAAAATTCTAGTAGCTTTTCGTACTGTTAACATCTTTATAATGTTCGTACTACTAATATTCGCAATTGGACCCGTCTTTCAAGACGGACACAAGAGGATCGCTAAAATCGTAGAAGCTGTGCTCGCAGTCGCTCATGTAAGTCATGCAACTATTACTATTCCGGAATTTCCACTAAAGCTGTATTTCTAAAGACAATACGAAGAATACGAAAATCATCACTAAAATATACACAGGCCAAACAATTCATACGTCAAATATAGAATGAATGCATTTTTTTGAGAAAAAACTCTAGCAATGCTAATTTTCACTTATGGGGCAAAAAAATTGAATAAATTTAGCTACCGTTGCAATTACTCAATAAAATATAACTTAAATTCACTTAGACGCCTTCTTCTGAAAATTTTGTTTCAAGTATTTCATCATTTTCAGTTCATTTGGAGTGTCTACTGTCAAGTCTTGAGTAAAAATTAAACTTAGAAGAGAAATTGTATTCTTAAGTTTTTCCTCTGCACAAAAAAAAAACATAGAACCGCGGCTACGTAGAAGTTCCGGAACATCCTGTATATTTTTGAAAAAAAGAGAATTGGTTGACCATAATATTTTTAGCCCCTTCTAAAGTATATGTTGCTCATACATAACAAACCGTACGTGGAAGAGTTGCTAACAGCCGGTGATGGTGGTTTCTGGCAAGATAATCATTTCGACCACAATTTCATTGCCAACGAAAGAAGATTTTTCCAGCGAATCAGAACTATTCAATTAGTCTTACCCGTTTCCTCGATCGGCGCCGTTCTGTTTTTCATGTTGCGACCAGCCTTCCATATAAATCGGCTGTTTTTGGTGGAGACGTGGATCGTGGATTCTCTCGTCCTCAACGCGTTGGTATTGGCTTTCCAGTATTATCTATTTTTGCTTATGGTACCTTTAATAATGGGCTACGATTCGTTATATCTGGCGTTATGCGTACACGTCATTGTGCAAGCGAGGCGATTGAAATATAAACTGGAAGGTTTATCTGCAGATGAGGCATCGCACGATACACTGATTTTTTGCATAAAATATCATCAATTCCTAATTCGGTAAGTACAGGTACCTCGTTCGAAAGTTGCAATCTGCTAAAGAGGTGACAAAATAATGAGAGGTAAATGATTACACTGGCCAACGCAGTGCCTCGGATTTTTTAAGCGTAATTAAGCAATTTTGGGGTGGCTAATACAAAAACGTCGTCAGATCTACTTTTCGAAATTCACCCTTTCTGCCCTATTTAGGAAAAATTCGCTAAAATTAGATATAACGTTTTATTATTTACGTAACTTTTTGAATATTACTATTTGGTTATTGTTAACTGAAACACAAAAAGATGGGTACGACGTATTTATTTAACAGAAAAGTACACATATACAACTTTTAATCATCTGTGAAAAATTTATTTTTATAAGATTTCCTTGCGTGAGGTTTACCGGAACAGTCTCGCTGAAGATTCCCATCTTCCTTGGCGCATTTCCTCCATAATGCTGATATCTTTGTGAAATCTTTCCCCCTGTTCCTCACTAAAATCACCTAAGTTTTCTGGAAAACGATCTGAGTGACTGTCAAGGTAATGAATCTTGATGCTCATGCTCCCAGCGTTTGAAACTTGAAAAGCATCTGCTCTACTAATAAATTTCACCGTTTGTATCTCAAAAACTAGAGCTGCTAGGAGGAAGTGCCAGTTATTTTTGGAACCAGCAGATTAGGTATGCCCCAAACGGGTGCGTATTGTACAGGCACCACAACAATAATTTATGTTGTTGGCCATTGTTATCGTCTTTACTACTAAATGTAAAGTTCGCGTTACACAATATTCGGTCAGTTTCTGTATCTCATCCTTGTTGTAATCTAGTTGAATCTTCATTAACTTTTAGTAAATTCTATGTATTCTTGTGATTACCCTATTATATTCAGCAGATTTATTTGCTATAATTTGATATAATGTGTGTGAATGCAATGTGCATAATAATATTAACCGATGATGGCTATGTAAAAATAGAGGCGAATCTGAAATTAGCGTTCAGATTTCTTTTTTCTTTTGTAAATAATATGGAAATCACTAAAAGATAGAATGGTGCGTATAATTCGTAAAATAAGTTACTAAAGCGTGTATTTTCAACCATCACTTGTGTGACTCGGGATGATGTTTCTCTAAATGCTAGTCAAATTTTATATTTGAATAGAGGAATATGTTTTTAATAAGATTTTTCTACGTATGCATATATTTGAATATACATATGTAGTATACAGCTGTGGCCATATGTATTCGCCACCCTTTTTTGTTTTTTATTCCGACGAATATATAAGAAATAAAAGAAAATTGATCGATGAAAATGTTTCATTGTGAGTGTATACAGATATTGCTTAATATTTGGTAGCTCCTCCCTGGGCACGAATTCGTCGAGGCATACTGCTCACTAAGTTCTAGCACTGTTCGGAGGTGATTTTATTCCACTGTTCGAATGTTTTTGTTTTTAAGCATTGCTTTGTGGTAAATGAGTATTTAGCTACATTTCGCTTTAAAATGTACCATAAATGCTCAATTGGAGATAAGTCCGGGGATTGTGCCGGCCATTCCGGGACACGCATGTTATTTTCCTCGAACCAGCGCATTACTTCGCGAGATTTATGGCACGGTGCATTATCTTGTTGGAAGTAATACTCTGGCTCATCATTATCGAATAATTTTAACGCACACGGTTCCAGAACTTCTTCCAGCATGTCGATGTACGTCCGACTGAACGAACAGTTCTCCGACGCCTGTTGCACTCATGGAACCCCAAATCATTATGCTACCACCCCCAAACTTGACAGTCGGGATGATACAGTCTGGATGGAAGGCCTCTCCTCGCCTACGTCGCACGTATTGAGGCCCAGGTTTACCACAAAGCTACCAACAAACACATGAATACTGTTAAAATTTGGATCCCATTAAAGAGAATAAAAACACTGTAGATACCAGGAATTGAATACAGAATACCGCAAATACAATAATTATGTATTACTTACCTCAATATTTGACTCATGCGTCCACATAACATTGGCCCAATTGTCAATGGCCCAGTCGCGGTGACTTTTAGCCCACAGCAGTCTCTTTTTCTTTTGCTGCGGAGACAACCGTGGTTTATGTCGAGCTTTGTATCCATCTAAATTTAATTCACAAAGCCGTCTTCTAATCGTGCGAGGAGAAATAGCAACATTATGTAGCCGGAAAAGCTCACTGGAAAGCTGTTTAGACCCTTTTTTCCGGTCTCGCAATGACATCCGTTCTAAGACTCGCTCATCTCTGCTAGTTGTCTTCCTTTTTCGACCAGTTTTCGGTTTGTTTGTAAAAGATCCACTCTCTTTGTATCGTTTTATCGTCATTCTAACTGTCGATCGCGCACATTGTCGGGCAATAGCAGACACCGACAACCCTTGCTTTTCTAACACCAGAATTTGTCCTCGCTCTACCTCCGTTAATTCGCGTGTTTTCGGCATTACTTTTTACTGTATACTATCGTATTACACAGACAAAATCACTGACACAATATCTTCACTCTAACTAGCTCAACCTTACTCTTACAACTTTTAAGAAAGACTGAAGAAATATTCAGAAATTACAATTTTACGTCTATTTTCTAATTTACTCAGAATGACCTACAATAAACCATTAAACTCTCATTACCAGGTACCCAGTTAGTGTCCGTCATCGACCCTGCTTCTTAGAAATACAATAATATTCGTGTAACACGTTCAAAACGAGAGTGGCGAATACATATGGCCGCAGCTGTATATCCAACAAGATAGTAGAGATAACGTGTCAACCGTTCGTTTTGCAGTTGGATGTTCTGTATTCAACTAGCTCTTAGCGCCAACGTGTAAGTTCCCAAGTAATCAAGATCACGGTGCAATTTTCAGAACTTACTCTATGGTCGCAAAATCACTTGAAAAAAAATGCGCTGACATATTCCGCTATATAAAGAATTTAATTACCGTTCGTTATATATCGTTTCTTTTTTGCAGAACGTTCCTAAAAATGAAGAGCATATTCTCCATCACCTTACTTTTCCACTACTTCGTTACGCTTACGTCGTGTTGTATAGAACTGTACGAATTAATGGAGTAAGTCAGTTATAATCATTGCGGAAGCTGCTGGAACCATCATATTCGTAAAACTTGACCTATACATGATAATACTGAGTGATCTTAAATGTTTGAGGACAGTTTAAATTCCGCGCCTTGCTAAATTTTTGTCACGTTGGCGATTTGGTTTTGAATTCGTAACCAGTAGCGTAGCAAATAGATTTTGGATGGGTGATAAAATATTGACAACAGATCTTCAAAAAATCAATTTCATATTGATTTTCTAAGCAGAAAATTAATGTAAATGTGATGAAAAAATGTAATGAAATATAGATGACTTTAAATAGCTTTTGAATTAATACAAATATTTAAATTTGAGCACAACATATTTAAAAGGAAACGATTCCGTTTTTTGTATAATTTTATTGCAAGGAAACAATTACATTATAATGTATGTTCGAAATGGCCTACATTTGATTCAAGACATAAATGTATTCGTCTCTTCAACATTGTCAAACAGTCGCTGTAATTGGTTTTGATCGATATTACGAATTTCCTGCTCTATGGCTGCTCGTAGTTCTTCCAAATTGTCAAGTCGATTTTGATGTATCTTATTTTTTAAATGCCCAAACAGATAAAAATCTAAAGGGGTTAGGTCAGGTGACCGTGATGGCCAACGATCGCGACTAATAAGTCTGTCACCAAAATACTCTTCTACATATTCCAATGTATCATGCGCTACATGAGGTGGTGCTCCATCTTGTTGAAAATACCCCCTTTCCAATTCATCCTCATGTAATTGGTTTATAAACACTTACAAAATTTGAGTGCGATATCTTTCCGCATTGATATTTTCATGGAGAAAAAATAGGGCCAATTATGCGACGTCTAGACATTGCCACCCAGACCCCAATTTTTTGTGGATGTAAAGAAGTCTCAACAAAATTATGAGGGTTTTCTGCAGCCCATGTCCTGTAATTTTGGCTGTTAATATAGCCTGACAAGTGAAACCAGGCCTCGTCTGACATGAATGTTAAATCTAAAATATCATCATTATGAAGATTTTCATTAAACCACTGACAATATTGAATTCGTCGTGGAATATCAATTGGCAATAATTGCTGTGTTACGGTTACTCTATACGGATGCATGTGTAGATTTTTAACCAATGCTTTTCTTGCAGTACTGAACGATAAACCTAAAATGACGAAAATGAAAAATACTGCATCTTAGAAATAGAAAAAGCATCATACCAGTTTGAGCTGCTAATTTGCGAATTGACCTTTTAGGACTTGCCTCTATCCGTTGTCTGACATCATCAACAGTCTCTTCTGTTAACACTGTTGGTCGTCCAGTTGATTTTCCTTTGCAAATGCAGTGTTTCCCTTCGAATCGTTCAATAATTCTGTCTCTGTGATTACAAAACACTTTGTATGGTACGACAACATCCGGATAATTTTCACGAAATTGGTTCAGGCATGATTGCAATGAATAAGTCCATGATCCATCTTCGTTATGAGTGCCACTGCGATAATGCGCTTTTAAAATAAAAGCGTCTTGCTCGGCCGTAAATGGCATCTTAAAACTAACAACAAACAAAAAACATACCTGGAAAATAACACTGATAAACAGTAGCTCTAAGAAGAACAGATTACAAGTAAAAATGAAGCAAATAATAACGAATAAAATGAATATAAATAACGAATAATAAATAACGTGTCGCACAGGCAGTTGACAGGACCGATACTCACAATGGCCACTCTTAACATGTCAAATCCCCTAGAATCCACCGCGCGAAATTTAAACTGTCCTCAAACATATAAAATCACTCTGTAGCATTTACTACGAGTTAGTTGACAGTTCGTATTTCGGTGAACTGGTTCTGTTTGCATGGCGCTTAGCAGTATGTAAAAGATGTTACTCCCGTACGAAAATTTTCGAATCATGATTTTCTATGACCCCAATGTTTGACGGTTATTTGATGACCCGTTACCCGTACTTACCAGATTTATCGCCTTGTAGCTTCTTTTTATTCCCAAGCATTAAAAGTAAAGTCCGCAGTGGGCTATTTTCGTTTTCCTTTGCGTCAAGCAAGTCAAAAGCAATACTTATTAACTACAAAATTTACCAAATGTCTATATCTCTTTGGATTGTTTCCCAGCAGCGTTCGCAGCAGATACTTTATATATAACGATAAACGTGCCGTATTTTCCAAGCGTTGCGTTTACATTACAGAAACGCCGAGTACGATATCGAGCAAGTATTGAATGTATTTGTCTTGTTCTGCCAATTTGGTTACTACGCTTTTCCGGCGGGGCAAGTCTCTTTCGAGGTAAGAATTCACTGATCGATAGGACGCCGATAATGCTGTATCTGATATTAGTATCGGGAATGGCGCATCGGTAAAATATGTAAAATAAGTTCCAGAGGTGAAATTTTATATTGTTATTAAAATAATGAATTACTCCAAATACTCTTTGGAAGTATCTCCAAAATATCTTCCACTTGCCGAAGACTTCAGGAAGGAGACTTCCTTTTTTATAAAATATTGTTCGTTCACAACGATTTCAAGAACTACCTCGCTGTACAATTCACAGGTATCGCAGTAAACTCCTTTTTCAAAAACGCCATCTAAAATAATGCCTAGAAAATAACGCCAAGATAAGAAAACGCTGTAAATACAGCTTTCTCATGGTATTAGTGAAATCTAGCATTTTCTTATCTTGATGTTTCAAGAGCACGTGAACTCCCATTGTCAACCGTGTTACCGACTGTCGTTGTTGTTCGTCAAACCATAAGTAACTCTGGCAGTGATTTGGAGGTTCAATATGAACTGAAACAAAGTATTCATTCCATTCTAAAGGCCGTATTAAATTTAAGGTTAATACTATTTCAATAGTGGGATCTTGGCAATTGAACAATATTTCAGGGATGCGTTCTTTACGAGCCTAGAAATACAACTGGAAGAGTGGTTTATAGACTGAAGAATAACAATGAAGATATATTTTTTGCATGTAAGGTTTTATTAAATTTTATCCTATACCTTGTTTACAACGCGTTAAAGAAGAAATTGTGGAGGTGTATTTCATATAACACATGGGCTGAAAAGTCCCGGGCCTAACACATAGATGACGCTAGTTTTATTGCAGTCACCTTTCTCTCAATTAGTACTAACCTTCAAAAGGCAGCTGTTAAAATTTTATGATATTCTATTCTTTGGTTTGTGAGTTATTGTGCTAAGAGTCACGCTACTTTTGTTATTTTCAAAACAATGGATCAAAAACAATTTCGTGTTTTAATTTTACAGTGCTTCTTGATGGGAAAAAATACCGTTCAAGCGAAGCAATGGCTTGAAAAGTGTTATGGGGACTCCGCTCAGTCAGAAACAATAATAAAACGTTGGTTTGCTGACTTCAAACGTGGTCGTAGAGACACTGATGATGCAGAACTCAATGGACGTCCAAATGAGGCGGTAACACCAGAAAACATCAAAAAAATTCACAAAATCGTTTTGAATGATCGAAAAGTGAAGTTGCGTGAGTTACCTGACACCGTACAGATATCAAAAGAACGTATTGGCTTCATATTGCGAGCATTTGACTATGAGAAAGCTCTGTTCAAAGTGGGTGCCGCGTTTAGTCACTGTTGACCAAAAACAAGAACGTGTTGATGATTCTGAGCAGTGTTTGGCCATATTTAAACGTAACAAACCGGAATTTTAGCGTCGATATGTGACAATGGATGAAACATGGATCCATCACTTCACTCCGGAATCAAAACGATCGTCATCTGAGTGGACAGCAACTGGTGACCCTCGTCCAAAGTGCCCGAAAGCACAACAATCGGCTGGAAAGGTTATGGCCTCGGTATTTTAGGATGTGCGTGGTGTAATATTCATCGACTATCTTGAGAAAGGAAATACCATCAACAGTGAATATTATATAGCGTTATTGGAGCGTTTGAAGGCCGAAATTGCGAAGAAACGACCGCATATGGTGTTGCAAGTCAATCAACACAATGGCAAAACTAGATGAATTGAACTTCGAATTGCTCCCACATCCACCGTATTCGCCAGATTTGGCTCCCACCGACTACCGGCTGTTCGCAGACCCCAAAAGAATGCTCGCCGGTAAGAAATTTAGCACGAATGAAGAGATTATCGCTGAAACTGAGGCCTATTTCGAGGCAAAAGATAAATCGTTCTACAAAAGTGGTATTGAAATGTTAGAGCTGCGCTGGAATGATTGCGTTGCTCTTGATGGAGATTACGTTGATGAATAAAGCTAATTTTGAACCAAAAAAAACGTGTTTTCTTTGTTAGGCCCGAGACTTTTCAGCCCATGTGTTATATTCTAAATTATGCGGATATTACGAACGTCGTTCACGTGTTTTCGTAAGAGCTGGCTGCTATCTTAGACTGTTCTCTTCACATCGGTGGTAATGCATCAGCTAGTGAAAAAAGCTCTAACGTTAGCACGCTTCTTAAATGTATACTGTTACATAACGATGTGCATATATTTACAGTTTAGCGAGCTATCAACATCCCTTTACGTATCCAAATGGTATAAGAACACGTCGGCATTCCAAAAGCTTGTACTCTTCATAATGGCGAGGTCACAGAGACAGCAGCAATTTTCTGGAGGCAATATAATAATTATGGATATGGATACCTTTGGTTCCGTAAGTATGATATAGAGTGCGTCTAAATTGAGAACGCAACACTACGTCTTCGATTTCTTTTGCGGCAAAAAATGTAAATTCTATCAGTGACTACATAAATAAATGAAATTTATAATCATTTCTCTTTTGATTTCCTAAAGATATTTCTATTATCTACAAAACAACAATAATTAAAGTAATTATATTTTAAAACTCTTTTCACAGTTTGTAACGACAACGTCGAATAAACGACGCTTGTGAATTTAAGATTTTATATTCAAAACAGCTTCAAGGATGATGTCAGTTTTAAAAGCAAGCGTATTATTGTTGCATGCCTACCCTTAGTGAATTTTACCTGGTGACGTATGTCACGTTCTCATCTTGGATACACTTTACATATATAGATATCAAGGTATTTAGATATTTAGAAATTTTTCGCTTTAAACGGCGATTTCTTCGTGCGGGTTCCGTAGTATAACTGGAATACACACAGGTTTAGCGAACAGCAGCCATAGGTTCAAATCCTACCGCTAACCGTGAAATTTTTAATTTCGTAAGTTAATGATATTAAATTCAGAATTCGTAGTACTGAGAAAATTAAATTATTTATGTTTGTTGGCATTATGGCGTCATCGTTATTTTCTTAATTATACACAATCTATACCGTGTTTATTTTTTCTGACGGAGTAGTTACGCAATAGTTAGAAAAAAGAGTAATGTTATGTTGGAATATTTTCTAGAAAATCGAGTTTCTAGAGACTGAAACCGTGTTAAAAATGATGTTAAGATAAGGATAAACTGAGTTTCATTTTACGGGAACCTGTTTTCGAAAATTGAAGAAAAATGTTCAAAAAAGTAACAGTAGCAAGTTAACAATAATAGCAGACGTATTCCGTTTACAACGTGACAATGTTTGCGGCAATTGTAATTAAGAAAAGTTCCCGATGAGTTCGTTCCTTTAGTTCATCTGCGGCAGGTATTAGGCATATTAAAAATATTACGTTTTAGTAGCATGTACAATATTTATTGAATTCAAAGTATGCTGTGACTGCTAACTAAATGCGTATTATTTGTTTCAGGTGATCAGACGATCATTTAGTTTTTACGCAGTGTTAAAAAATGTTTTAAACAAATAGTTTGCTTGATCTATCGAAACGGGAGGCGTCTTCTAAATCTGAACATTACGTATCTGGGTGGTACACGTCCTTGTTGCATAAAAATATAATTGTTATTGTACGCAACGCTGTTATTTTAAGAATTGCGCAAATACATATGTATGTACATTATGAATAATGCTTTTATGTCGACCTAATACTTGATTGGAACTTTAGGCTAATATTATTTTCATAAATTCTAAGTTTTCACCTAATAATTGCGCACAATTCAAGCTTTAGTTTTACTATTGATCGGAACGCTAGCAAGGCCTAGCATGAAATTCTCTGGGAAACAGAAAATCTCAAAATTATAAAGAAACTGTCGATCGTCTTATTAATTTGCATTCTGGCGAGAATTGGTTTCCCCAAATCTGGGCTATGTTACCGATGAGCATTTGGGAAAAATAATGTCAAAACACAACGTCACCATCGAAGAGCATTAACACATGGGCTTTATTGGGTTTTATTGCAGTCACCTTTCTCTCAGTTAGTACTAACCTTCAAAAGACAGCTGTTAAAATTTCATGATATTCTATTCATTAGTTTGTGCTAAGAGTCACGGTACTTTTGTTATTTTCAAAACAATGGATCAAAAACAATTTCGTGTTTTAATTTTACACTGCTTCTTGATGGGAAAAAATACCGTTCAAGCGAAGCAATGGCTTGAAAAGTGTTATAGGGACTCCGCTCCATCAGAAACAACAATCAAACCGTCGGTTTGCTGACTTCAAACGTGGTCGTAGAGACACCGATGGTGCTGATCGCAGTGGACATCTAAATGAGGCGGTAACACCAGAAAACGTCAAAAAAATCCACAAAATCGTTTTGAATGATCGAAAAGTAAAGTTGCGTGAGTTAGCTGACATCGTAAAGATATCAAAAGAACGTATTGGCTTTATATTGCATGAGCATTTGACTATGAGAAAGCTCTGTTCAAAGTGGGTGCCGCGTTTGCTCACTGTTGACCAAAAACAAGAACGTGTTGATGATTCTGAGCAGTGTTTGGCCATGTTTAAACGTAACTAACCGGAATTTTTGCGTCGATATGTGACAATGGGTGAAACATGGATCCATCTCTTCACTCCAGAATCAAAACGATCGTCATCTGAGTGGACAGCAACTGGTGAACCTCGTCCAAAGTACCCGAAAGCACAACAATCGGCTGGAAAGGTTATGGCCTCGGTATTTTGGGATGTGCGTGGTGTAATATTCATCGACTATCTTGAGAAAGGAAATACCATCCACAGTGAATATTATATAGCGTTATTGGAGCGTTTGAAGGCCGAAATTGCGAAGAAACGACCGCATATGACAAAGAAAAAAATTTTGTTTCATCAAGACAACGCACCGTGTCACAAGTCAATCAAAACAATAGCAAAACTACATGAATTGAACTTCGAACTGCTCCCACATCCACCGTATTCGCCAGATTTGGCTCCCAGCGACTACTGGCTGTTCGCAAACCTCAAAAAAATGCTCGCCGGTAAGAAATTTCGCACGAATGAAGAGGTTATCGCTGAAACTGAGGCCTATTTCGAGGCAAAAGATAAATCGTTCTACAAAAGTGGTATTGAAATGTTAGAGCGGCGCTGGAATGATTGCGTTGCTCTTGATGGAGATTACGTTGATGAATGAAGCTAATTTTGAACCAAGAAAACCGTGTTTTCTTTGTTAGGCCCGGGACTTTTCAGCCCATGTGTTTTAAGCGAAAGAGGTAATTATGTAGAAAATTCCGGAACTTAATATTAAGGAAGGTGAACAGAACTCTTCATTAATGGCATATCATTAGAGCGTATAATTATCATTACCTTTTCCCAAAATCTAACGTGCCGACCTGGTTTATTTTTATTCCCGTTAGTAGATTTATAAAGCGAAAGAAGATACAAATTTAAAAATTTGTTCTTTAACGTAATTTTCAGATGCTATTGTCTTAATTATTCAATTGTTGTCATCAACGGTATGAGGTTTTCTGAAAGTTGTTTTGAGTTAGTACAAGTTAGAACTGGGAAATGTATACGAATGAATCAAAATAAATTTCTTAATAGGTTTAAATTGCCCTGGTTAGTAAGTACTATTGCTAATCGATAATTTAAATTGTGATTCAGGTTTTCTATTTATTTAAATGATTAATAATCGAGAAAACAACGCCAAACAATTATTTAAAAGATGTACCGCCTACGCTGAATTATTCAACGACTGTTTTCGAATGTTGGAAAATTTCGATAACGTGCACACAAATAACGATAAATTATTCAGTCAACTTTTCTCATTATATAAGAAAGCGTCTTTTATGCGGCGAAGACGCTTGCCGCCGCGCTGTTAACCGTTCATTTGCATCAGTTCCGCATTAGACGACGCGCAATGGAGAAGCTGCTGGATAAACTCCCCGAATACGATATAACCGATATTGCGTTGAACTTATTGGAATTGCTAGGCGAACATATGTATTACTCGTCGAAAAGACTAATGGCTTATCGTAGCCTGAACGTCGTTATATTCACCTTTCTGTCGATCTTTATTATCGTGCCGATGTTTCAAGGCGAGAATAAGAAGTACGTTGAAAATATAGAGGCTTTGGTGACCGTAGTTCATGTAAGTACGCTAAAAGGATGATAATATGTGGTTAATATATATTTATGGTGAATTGGTACAATATATAAATTTAAGTTCTACATTAACGCCATATAAACATTACAATAAGTAACAAAATTTAATGTTACTCTAAAGCAAAGCGTATTTGTCCCAATACTTTGTATTTAATACCATACTACGCACACACAGGAGTACTCTCTGTTGCGGTCACTGTGTTAATTATTCCCGAAAATTAGATAAATTAAGAAAAAATATTACGCAGCTCTTTGTTTTGTTTTAAATAAGTGTGAAGATAGCATATCGTAGCTATTGAAAGGTTGTTGGTACTTACAATTACAGATTCCCAAATTTCAAAGCTACAACTAAATTCCGATTATTAATATATAAACTTCTGGAATTTATTAAGATGGATGTAGCAATTATACTACTTTGTTATCTTTACATAACACATGGGCTGAAAAGTTCCGGGCCTAACAAAGAAAACACGGTTTTTTTGGTTCAAAATTAGCTTTATTCATCAACGTAATCTCCATCAAGAGCAACGCAATCATTCCAGCGCCGCTCTAATATTTCAATACCACTTTTGTAGAACGATTTATCTTTTGCCTCAAAATAGGCCTCAGTTTCAGCGATAACCTCTTCATTCGTGCGAAATTTCTTACCGGCGAGCATTTTCTTGAGGTCTGCGAACAGCCAGTAGTCGCTGGGAGCCAAATCTGGCGAATACGGTAGATTCATGTAGTTTTGCCATTGTTTTGATTGACTTGTGACACGGTGCGTTGTCTTGATGAAACAAAATTGTTTTCTTTGCCATATGCGGTCGTTTCTTTGCAATTTCGGCCTTCAAACGCTCCAATAACGCTATATAATATTCACTGTTGATGGTATTTCCTTTCTCAAGATAGTCGATGAATATTACACCACGCACATCCCAAAATACCGACGCCATAACCTTTCCAGCCGATTGTTGTGCTTTCGGGCGCTTTGGACGAGGTTCACCAGTTGCTGTCCACTCAGATGACGATCGTTTTGATTCCGGAGTGAAGTGATGGATCCATGTTTCATCCATTGTCACATATCGACGCAAAAATTCCGGTTAGTTACGTTTAAACATGGCCAAACACTGCTCAGAATCATCAACACGTTCTTGTTTTTGGTGAACAGTGAGCAAACGCGGCACCCACTTTGAACAGAGCTTTCTCATAGTCAAATGCTCATGCAATTTAAAGCCAATACGTTCTTTTGATATCATTACGATGTCAGCTAACTCACGCAACTTCACTTTTCGATCATTCAAAACGACTTTGTGGATTTTTTTTCATGTTTTCTGGTGTTACCGCCTCATTTAGACGTCCACTGCGATCAGCATCATCGGTGTCTCTACGACCACGTTTGAAGTTAGTAAACCAACGTTTTATTGTTGTTTCTGATGGAGCGGAGTCCCCATAACACTTTTCAAGCCATTGCTTCGCTCGAACGATATTTTTTCCCATCAAGAAGCAGTGTAACATTAAAACACGAAATTGTTTTTGATCCATTGTTTTGAAAATAACAAAAGTAGCGTGACTCTTAGCACAATAACTCACAAACTAATGAATAGAATATCATGAAATTTTAACAGCTGTCTTTTGAAGGATAGTACTAACTGAGAGAAAGGTGACTGCAATAAAACTAGCGTCGTCTATGTGTTAGGCCCGGGACTTTTCAGCCCATGTGTTAATTGCGATACCTTATCATATAAAAAGAACCAATATAGTGTTTCTTATTGAATGTATTACATGACAAGGCTGACAGTCCTGATTCGTTGGCATACGTACATTTCCATATATCTATTTGTAATACACGATGTGACGTAACTGAAAATTCCGAGAGCAAGTACTAACGTATTATCCAAATGACCAGAAATTCCAATAACTTTCCCATCGATTTTTCTTTTTTGGAATGATTTTACTTTTTGCAATGAATTTATTCTTTATGTAGCAAGAAATCATTTATGTACTCGTGTTTGTACGTATTTTAAAGTTGTTTTTTTCTTCTTATTTCATGTATTTGTAAATATAAATATATTAAGTAATATTTGATAGCAGTATGCACGTGTGTACTACGCGTTACTTAAGGAGAACGGTTCTTTTTAAACCGGATGGGCATAATTGTTTAGTTATTTCGCAATGCACACAATATAATCAGAATAATTATGTAAATATAATCCTCTGAGCGATTTTATCATTGGACTAATAAATTATTATTGTGACAGTGGGGATAAGTTACTAAAGCGTACCATACTAGTTAAATTAATATTAATATTAAACCACCGTTAGTATTTGTAATGATAAAGTTACAATTTATTAATGGTAACACGCCGTAGCACCGATGGTTCATATTTTTTCAGAAATTTGAAAACGTTGATTCATTACAATGAAATTGTTATTTTCTCAAAAATCATACATAGAGCAAGGTTCCCATACAGAAGGAAGGTAGGCAAGATGCCTCTACTTAGTTAAGGAAACGACAAAATACTGTGTTCTAAACGATTTCAAGTATTAAACTTGAAGGATAAGTGAAAATCCAAAAAAAAAAACCAAAAGTGCTTCCTTAAGAGTTCTGAAACGTAATTATTAATTCACGCTTTCATCAATAGAAATCGCAAAAATATCGCTTGTAACAGATAATATGGGATGCGTAGCATATGACAAACTACATCTAATTTCATCCTAAAACCTACACATACTTAATATCGAAACAATTGCAATTTACTCGACTTACTGATGAGCTAATTATTTTTAGCCGTTTTTCAAATACGTACTATTCATCCGCAACAAGCCGTACATAGAAAGATTATTCGTAGAAAAATCCAAGTTACGCTGGAACCAAGACGATTTCGAGCCGAACTTCATAAAGGCGGATAGCAAACTTCTCAAATCGCTGAGAATCGTCCAGTTATTTTTTCCCATTTGCTTCTACGTTATACTTTCGTTCATGTTGCGGCCTCTGTTCGCCGGCGATTCGCACATGTTCGTCGTGGAAACTTGGGTGGTCGACTCGATCGTCGTCAATACGATCGTATTGGCTCTGGAATACTACTTGCTCGTCCTAATCATACCGATTTTGGTCGGATACGATTGCTTGTATATGGCTTTCAGTATTCACATCATCGTTCAGTTAAGACGTCTCAATCACAGATTAAACAATCTACCGCTAAAGAGGACGACGAATGACCCGCATGAAGATCTCTTCGTCTTGATAAGATATCATCAATTGTTGATGCGGTAAGTACATACGCACGTATAAAAATAATTCGCTTAAGATGCTTTTTCATTTACGCACGTACGTGAAATGAAGCTCAAAGAAAGCAATGTTACCACTCAAAAATTCTAAAAGATCGCGTAATATGTATTCCGCCTCGACACCGAAGGACGTTAGTGTATATACTCATTGTAAGTACGGATCTATAGCAGGGAATGCATATTCAATAATGTTCGTAAAGAGAGAGCTAGGGGGACGTTGCACTAAATAACGCCTTATTTATTCGATATTAACACATGGGCTGAAAAGTTCCGAGCCTAACAAAGAAAACACGGGTTTTTTGGTTCAAAATTAGCTTTATTCATCAACGCCATCTCCAAAAAGAGCAACGCAATCATTCCAGCGCCGCTCTAACATTTCAATACCACTTTTGTGGGACGATTTATCTTTTACCTCAAAATAGGCCTCAGTTTCAGCGATAACCTCTTCATTCGTGCGAAATTTCTTACCGACGAGCATCTGCGAACAGCCAGTAGTCGCTGGGAGCCAAATCTGGCGAATACGGTGGATGTGGGAGCAATTCGAAGTTCAATTCATGTAGTTTTACCATCGTTTTGATTGACTTGTGACACGGTGCGTTGTCTTGATGAAACAAAATTGTTTTCTTTGCCATATGCGGTCGTTTCTTTGCAATTTCGGCCTTCAAACGCTCCAATAACGCTATATAATATTCACTGTTGATGGTATTTCCCTTCTCAAGATAGTCGATGAATATTACACCACGCACATCCCAAAATACCGAGGCCATAACCTTTCCAGCCGATTGTTGTGCTTTCGGGCACTTTGGACGAGGATCACCAGTTGCTGTCCACTCAGATGACGATCGTTTTGATTCCGAAGTGAAGTGATAGATCCATGTTTCATCCATTGTCACATATCGACGCAAAAATTCCGGTTTGCTACGTTTAAACATGGCCAAACACTGCTCAGAATCATCAACACGTTCTTGTTTTTGGTCAACAGTGAGCAAACGCGACACCCACTTTGAACAGAGCTTTCTCATAGTCAAATGCTCATGCAATATAAAGCCAATACGTTCTTTTGATATCTTTACGATGTCAGCTAACTCACGCAACTTCACTTTTCGATCATTCAAAAAGATTTTGTGGATTTTTTCTTATATTTTCTGGTGTTACCGCCTCATTTGGACGTCCATTGGGTTCTGCATCATCGGTGTCTCTACGACCACGTTTGAAGTCGGCAAACCAACGTTTTATTGTTGTTTCTGATGAAGCGGAGTCCCCAAAACACTTTTCAAGCCATTGCTTCGCTTGAACGGTATTTTTTCCCATCAAGAAGCAGTGTAAAATTAAAACACGGAATTGTTTTTGATCCATTGTTTTGAAAATAACAAAAGTAGCGTGACTCTTAGCACAATAACTCACAAACTAATGAATAGAATATCATGAAATTTTAACAGCTGTCTTTTGAAGGTTAGTACTAACTGAGAGAAAGGTGACTGTAATAAAACTAGCGTCATCTATGTGTTAGGCCCGGAACTTTTCAGCCCATGTGTTAGCTGAGATGTTACTTGGTAAGATATGCGTTTGTTTAATTCTTAATCGGGATAGCTATTGTATCCGTAAAAAAAATATTAAGGTCCATCTTCTCTAAGCGAAATTTCCTAGAAATAACCGTATAAAATTGTAGTATTATATGGAACATATGTGGGCAACAGCCGGCCCGCTGTAAGATTTAATTATAAAGTTGTACCTATTTTTTTCATTTCATTTTCTTGTTTTAATAAATTGCATTATAATAACATTGTCGTATTATTTCATGTCTAATATCTATCGCTAAAAATTACTAACACTACTTTTAAACGCGACCCGCGAACGTATTTGGACACTAAAGTTTGGCCCACAACATATCAAAGGTTGCCCATACTTGATATAGAATCTAAGTCCTGCTTTGTCGAAGTTCCTAATTGTTTTGTGATACCGGGGACTTATTACACAGAGAAAAGAAATTCTTGAATCAAACAAATATGCATCGAACCAACCAAATCATAATTTACAATGGCGGCAAAGATGTATTTGTTTAATTCAACTTGAACCAAATGTTTGTTTCTGTGGTTTAAAGTATACGATACTTTGTCTCAAATATATTATTCTGCTAGTATTGTTATCATTTCCTAAATATTCATAAAATTAGAACTTTCTCGTCTCAATTCATTACAAAATTGCAATATATAATATTATAGCGGTAACATTAATTAACTACAAGAAATGAAGAAAGCATCCTCCGCATACAAACGCATAGGGTAACAATGTATTAGTAATACATAATCCTTGGAAATATAATTTTATTAATACTTCGGTACAAACTAACAAAGAAAGTAAATATAGTGTCAAAAGGGAACTTCTTTTTTTTTTTCGCCATGAAGAATCTTTTTTAGGATCGAGGAATATGATCCCATAAAAAATATTTCTGTCATAAATTATTATTAAATGTACGTACACGTACGCACCTGAAAAGTTTTCTGTTGGTTCTCCTAAGTCCAAGCTTTCCAAAATACAACATCGCAAGCAACAACGACTTTCAAATCTTGAAGATTTCCTTGAAGTCTCTTCATTTCCCAGGAATCTGTAAAGTGAATCGAGTTAAGTTGTGTTAGGTTAGGTCTAAGTCAAGTCAAAACTGTAACCCGAGTTTATTACCATTTCCTTTTTTGATATGCAAATAATCGCATCTGTTTTTTTTAATGTTGTGTTTTTATTCGTACTATTGGCTTAGCATTTAGGCTAACAAATTTTATACAATTCCATTAGTATAGTAAGCCATGCGTATATATCTACACAGGTTGTTCAACGTTATCGGTGCAATTCTACAAACGGTCTATTAGTACTACGATGTCGCTCAAGTTACCAAAGGACAATGTTTTTTCTGTTGGTTATAATAATGCAGCCATTGCATTTTTTTTATCTTTTTGTATAAGTTATTAGCGACTGAAATCAGTCGGTACCTCGGTTGACAATGAGAGTCTACATGCTCTTGAAACGCTGCGTTCCAAATATATTATTAATTTATGTGGTGCGAAGTTTACCGGCATACCTATGAATTATACAACTGTACGGTGCTTGCAATCGTCGTGGAATCTATTCAATATATAACAATACTTATTGTTAATTGTTATAAGGTTTCAATTTTCCTTAAAAAATAATAGGGATCCTCAAAACAAGAAAACGTCTGCTGCATAACGCAAAGAAGCCAGTAATCTGTTTTGCGTACTGCTTCGCATGAATTTGGCAGACAGCCCGAATAATTACACCACCTTAGTGTATTAGTTAATTATTGCTATTGCGCTTGTATATAAGAAATACTTACTTTCGCTTCATTTACGTACTAGCGCATATTTTACTCATTTATACATATTGTCATCAAGTTCATCTCGCCTCGCTTTGTTTTCGCAAGTTTCATTCCTCATTGACATTAACCTTCTTCACCGTTGCCACATCAACATTAGTACCTGCGACCATCTTCATCTCATTCTCGCTAACCGCAATCCCAAGCTCATTTACGCGGACGAATCCCAAATGTAAATAACACATGGCCTGAAAAGCCCCGGGCCTAACAAAGAAAACACGGTTTTTTTGGTTCAAAATTAGCTTTATTCATCAACGTAATCTCCATCAAGAGCAACGCAATCATTCCAGCGCCGCTCTAACATTTCAATACCACTTTTGTAGAACGATTTTTCTTTTGCCTTAAAATAGGCCTCAGTTTCAGCGATAACCTCTTCATTCGTGTGAAATTTCTTACCGGCGAGCTTTTTTTTGAGGTCTGCGAACAGCCAGTAGTCGCTGGGAGTCAAATCTGGCGGATACGGTGAATGTGGGAGCAATTCGAAGTTCAATTCATGTAGTTTTGCCATTGTTTTGATTGACTTGTGACACGGTGCGTTGTCTTGATGAAACAAACTTTTTTTCTTTGCCATATGCGGTCGTTTCTTTGCAATTTCGGCCTTCAAACGCTCCAGTAACGCTATATGATATTCACTGTTGATGGTATTTCCTTTCTCAAGATAGTCGATGAATATTACACCACGCACATCCCAAAATACCGAGGCCATAACCTTTCCATCCGATTGTTGTGCTTTCGGGCGCTTTGGACGAGGTTCACCAGTTGCTGTCCACTCAGATGACGATCGTTTTGATTCCGGAGTGAAGTGACGGATCCATGTTTCATCCATTGTCACATATCGACGCAAAAATTCCGGTTTGTTACGTTTAAACATGGCCAAACACTGTTCAGAATCATCAACACGTTCTTGTTTTTGGTCAACAGTGAGCAAACGGCACCCACTTTGAACAGAGCTTTCTCATAGTCAAATGCTCGTGCAATTTAAAGCCAATACATTCTTTTGATATCTTTACGATGTCAGCTAACTCACGCAACTTCGCTTTTCGATAATTCAAAACGATTTTGTGGATTTTTTTCATGTTTTCTGGTGTTACCGCCTCATTTGGACGTCCGTGTCTCTACGACCACGTTTGAAGTCAGCAAACCAACGTTTTATTGTTGTTTCTGATGGAGCGGAGTCCCCATAACACTTTTCAAGCCATTGCTTCGCTTGAACGGTATTTTTTCCCATCAAGAAGTAGTGTAAAATTAAAACACGAAATTGTTTTTGATCCATTGTTTTGAAAATAACAAAAGTAGCGTGACTCTTAGCACAATAACTCACAAACTAATGAAGAGAATATCATGAAATTTTAATAGCTGTCTTTTGAAGGTTAGTACTAACTGAGAGAAAGGTGACTGCAATAAAACTAGCGTCATCTATGTGTTAGGCCCGGAACTTTTCAGCCCATGTGTTACGTTACGTAATAAGACGTTCGGAAATTGAATTTAGCTCTTCCGCTTTGCAGAACATCTCTACAACTAAGGAGTATATTTTCGTCGACGCTACTATTCCACTACTTCGTCACGTTAGCTTCCAGCTGCGTGGAAATCTACGTGTTCATGGCGTACGTACTGTAACGCAAGCAACTGTACGGGAGAGTTGATTCATTTTTATACGCATTTGCAGAAATTCCGAATACAATATGGAGCAAATCGCCGTCGTGATCATACTCTTCTGTCAATTCGGCTACTACACATTCCCAGCAGAGCTAATCGCGTCCGAGGTATCGTACATGCGCATCCGTACGTAAAAAACGATTCATTTATGCGTCAAACAAAATAAATTTCTAGTTTTCGAATGTGTCGAAAGCAATTTACACCTCCGATTGGTACGAATACTCGGCGACATTCCAAAAACTCCTCTTGGTCATGATGAAGAAGGCCCACTCTAACGAAGGTTTTTCAGCCGGCGGTATAATACCTGTCAATATAGATACTTTCGGTTCGGTAAGCAGCTGTGTACAGTGTTGTCCATGCTTCATATCGAATACGTTGTACGGGTTGCGAAATTATAAGCTATAGGGGACAGTCCAGCCGAACTTAGTCAAAATTAAATCAGTTTTAATTATATAGATATAGCAAAATTTGCGTAATAGGATAGCAGCTTCATCAAGCAAATTTGTTCTATTAATATCAAATAAAAATGTACATTTATATGCATACGTGCACGTACATATGCACGCATTAACTTCAAGCGTTCTTATTATTTATATAATTAACCACATTTGAACATAGCAAGAATACATCCGCCTAATACGTCAGGTTAAATTCAAAATCTCTTAAAAGGGCGCATCTAAATTTAGAACCAAACTATGAGTGACATACAGATGCGTCACTTTAAGTGATAGGGTGAAATTACTTCCAAAATAAGTAAAATATCGTAATTTGAGCCAAGTAAAGTAATTACGAATCGAGAAGAACACTTTCTTTTCGAAATTATTAATTTTGTAACTTTTTTTGCAAGAACTAATATTTTGTAATATGTTGTATATATACGAGGGTGGATCCCTATGCTGTAACCCTGACCCCCTTATAGTAAAACTACAGTTGCATTTTTTTTTTTTATTTTTCGACATAGTCTCCCTCTATACTAATGCAGTTACTCCATCCCGGGAAAAAAATTTGTCGGACCTCTGCAAACCACCTCTCTACAGCTTGCATGACTTCATAATTACTATAAAATGTTGCCCCGCGTAAGATTTATTTTAATTTGAGGAACAGCCTGTAATCACTAGGGGGCAGATCCGTCGAATATGGTGGGTGGTCCACTAATTCAAAACCTGCTTGGTGTATAGCAGCCATAGCAATACCAGATGTATGGCTGGGAGCATTATCCTGATGGAACAGCACATCGTGCCTTACCTTTCCTCAAAGTTTCCTTTTAATAGCGTCTCGCAATTTAGAAATTAATTTGTCAGTAGTAGGCCCGTGTAATGCTTTGTCTCTTTTGCAAATAGTTAGTAAGTATGATTCGTTGAGCATCCCAGAACAGAGATAGCAAAACCTTTTCAGCAGACGGCACGACGAAATTTACGTGGTGGAGAAAAACCGTGACGTTTCCACTCTCTATTTTGCACTTTGGTCTCGAGATCATAGTGGAGCACCCATGACTCATCCATGGTCGCACACCGACTTTCCAAAAGACGTCTACAAATCAACACCCGATTTCTTTTTTGATCAATGGTTAACATACGGAGCACCCATCTTGCATTCATCTTTCTCATATCTAATTCTTTAGTCAGCATGTTGCGCACCACGTGATATAATAAGTCAGTATCTTCCACAATGTCCCTGATGCGTATTCGTCGGTCTTGCAGTACGATATCGTGTACCTTTTTAATGTTTCTGTCTGTTGTTACCGTTATAGAAGGACCACTGGCATGTTGGTTTCCACAGGATTCACTTTGACTATATCATAAGGCACTGCCGACTCACCAATAGTTGCCATAATGTCTTTAGGAATTTGCGTTGGCGTCATGCCCTTTCTCATGAGGTATTTTATTATGGCTCCTTGTTATACAGGATCCATTTTTATGAACAATTTCGACACACAATTCAAGAATTGGCCACAGTACGACAACACTTTGAGTACAAACTTAATACTATGGAGATATGATCTGCAAATGTCAGTTAACTAAACATTAATTAAACAACCAATTAGAAGTAGGTGAGGGGTAGTATTCACCCTCGTATTTTCTTTAATTTGTGTTATAATTTTTGGTAATATTGAACAACATCCAAATCTTATGGTAGCGTAGTTCGACTGATTTATTAGATGGTTATATATATCATTGTATTATTATGTCAACGTGATTGATTTTTATACACTTTCAAAACATGTGCGCAGCAAATACACACAAACTTCGATCACAAAGTGTGTGTAATTTAATAAAATTGAAAATACTTTACTAGTATTTATAATATGCAATCGCAACAAAAATTTGGCATTAATAATGTTACGTTCTCCTGGTTTGAAGAACAGCGCCGCTGTAGCCTGCTCGTAAATTCCTGAATTACTTGACCAATACTTGCTTGTAGAGTATGTTCGCTTATTTACTAGAGGAAAGGTTGTACAGTGAAACTCAATGCGCATGCGCAAAGAAAATATATTTAAAAAATAAAATGTGTACACGGTTTCCACTTTTTCCTATGTATAGTTACGATGTACGTAAGATATATATATTTGCAATAATTGCAGTTGTTCGAGCTCTCTTATACATGTAATGTACATTAGCATGTGTATATGTATGTCTTCATTGGTAGCAATATAAAGTACTGCCTCAGCATGTACGTTGCAAAGCTATGTCTTAATTGTGTTTAAAATGTTAAATGCTTATATGATTCCGCAGAAGCTTTGTTAGAGACATGTACTAATGCCTCTATTTGTATGCATGCACCACTGCCTTTTTATAGGGAAGCCAACCCTATTTATTTCTTAAATTTATAAGCGCACCTCGGTGCTATGCTTATTTATACAACCTTTGCGGGAGCCTAATATATTTTCCTTGTTTTAAATTTGCCTATGGACTTGGCCCTGTATCATTGGCTTGTATTTGTACTTGAACCAAATACGTTCGTTATTTACACATTTATAGGGGAACCCACCCTATCTCTTAGAGCTTGAACCCCTGGTCGAGGGCGACAGTAACGATGATAGCCGATCTCAAAACAAAAGTAATGTCACAGCTACCCAGGCGTTCTCGTTTGAAATAATACGCTATGTGCAATCTTTAGCACTCTGCTACTGCGCGCCAAAGAAGGGAAAAAGCCAGTAGCCAGCAGATGTGCGAAATACGCACCGACAAGTAAAACGGAGCGATGATGCCGACATTCATATAGAAAAATGGTCCGTGAAACTCGTCCGCTACGACGAACAACTAAATGAAAAAATTTCTAAGTCCCGATAACACCAAGGACCGAACAAACGTACAAAAGACAACGGGCGCTGCGGCCGCAACGACCATCAACAAGAAGCGGAGTGATCGTACTTGTAGAAGATGTCTATACATGCGCGTGTATAGACGACAACGTCCTCGACGATTCCCGCCAAAACTAGAAACTATTAGAAACTTACAATAATCATCCGACGACGTTACTGTACACGTTACGACGAGGTACGAAAGGTGACCGAGAGTGCACGATCGCTAATACCTCGACCGTCGCGCGGGTGTCGACTGCCTGTGCTTGTATATATTAAATATTAAGAAAACTCCCATTATTTTAGGCACTTTTAGCTAGAGTAATGTAAATGGCCGGCTTGTATACATATACATACAATGCGTAATGTACATACATATTAAAATAAAATTGGATTTATTCTACAGAGAGCAAGATAAATAAATGATAAAAATGAAAATAACGTAATAATGGTAACCCATACGGTTGCAAAGAAGATAAAATCATATAAAATACATAAAGTAGTAAAAAAAGTGGATAAAACACAAAATCAATGTTAAGTCCTTAACAAATGAAATTGATAAAATATGAGATACGAATTTTAACAGTAAATAATAGTAATAATAATAAATATTTGTGTGTAGAAGTGGACGTGTAATAACATTCTCCTGAAAATAAAAACAATTTCACATTTCAGGTGGTCAAGAAATCATTTTCCTTCTACGCAGTCCTGAGAAATCTTTTAATTAAGGAATAGAATGGAATAAATTAATCAGCAAGAATTTGTCTAAAAATCTACGATGCAAATCAGAAACACATAGAATATTTCGCCTTGATTCTTATACTTTGTACTTTGCAATGAGAAATCGTTAAATATATATATTCCAATATCAATTCAACTCATGTTAATTGTTACTTCCAACGTTGTTCCTAATGCCTAAAGTCGAAGGATTTCGCGAAATTACTTTTCAACGTTAAAGGACGCTAAGAGAAACTCTGCGGAGGCAATTTAGACGTTCAAAGTATTCGCACGCGGTCGCTCCATTAAATATAAATTTTCATAATTCGACATGAAATTTGTACGGAGATCTCAAAAGTAACCGATTTTCGTAATCGGTCACATTACATATTAAAATTGTTTTCGGAAATTGTATTTGTTTGTAGCGCGAGCCAATAACTCGCTTCTTATCCGTTTGTATACCGTCGCGATCGCTTGTCCAGTGCGCCGTAATATCCCAATGGAGAAACTCGTAGGCTTCCTGCCCGACCGTGATATATTCGACACGGCTTTTTCCTTACTAGAAATCCTAGGCGAGTACTTGCATTGCACTTCGAAAAAGATTATCGCCTATCGTTTATTTAACGTGGCCGTTCTAACTTTGCTGCTCGTGTTCGTTGTCGGAACGCTCTTCGAATCGGGTAGCAAGAATTACGTCGCCATAATCGAAGGCGTGATAACGGTAGTCCACGTAAGTGACGCCGAATTGTCGTAATTGGGAAACGCAGCATCTAATCCGAAATTTGTTTTAGCCCTTGCTAAAGTATCTATTCTTCATACGCAACAAGCCGTATATCAAGAAACTCTACGACGAACGCTTCAAAATACGATGGATTGATGAGGATTTTCCAACTAGTTACCTATCGGCCGAGAATAGAGTATTAACATTACTTCGGCTTACTCAACTGATGTTACCGTTTGCCGTTTACGTGATGGTTACCTTTATGCTAAAACCGTTAATATATCGTAGCGCTTTCATTATTGAAACTTGGATGGTAGATTCGATAGTGGTGAATACGGTAGTCCTAGCTTTGGAGTATTATTTATTTGTTCTGATAGTTCCCATCGTCTTCAGCTACGATTTTATCTATTTGGCGCTGTGCGTCGATATCGTACTCCAACTTAAACGAATTAATTTCAGACTGCAGCGTCTATCTAAGAAGAGGAAGAATAATGGTCGATGCAACGGACACGACGAATTGATAGATCTTATCAAATATCATCAGCTCTCGTTAAAGTAAGTATTCAATTTAGAAGGTTGATGCGGTCGAACGAACCATCCATTATCATTAGGTTCGTACTTTTCAGGACATTTCGCCAATTAAGAAGTATGTATTCTATAACTTTGCTATTTCATTATTTTGTCACCTTATTCTCAAGCTGCGTAGAATTGTACACGTTATTCAGGTGAGTATTTTAAGTTTCGAATTTTGTTGAATTAAAGAAAATCACTCCCGTGAAAGCTCGATTTTCGTGTTAATGCTGGGCAGAAATGCGGATTTAAGCATCCGATAAATCGACGTGTCTTATTATTTCTTACAATATCATATAATATAAAAGTGTAACGTTTCACATAAAAATGACGGCGTTCTTTCGGTGTACAGACGCTGTCCAATTTATTAGGGCCACTTGCTAAGATAGCGATTTTGTTAAAATGTATAATAAAAAACGTATTGTACAAGCATAACTTTATTTAGAACATTCCTATTTCTTTGGCGGCTAAATTTCGGCTTTCAGTTGCTAGTTGCAGGATAGATCGTTCATCTCGATTAGTACTGATCCTTTTCTTGCCGCAAAACGCTCTTACGGTACTTGTAGTGGGTATCTTTTCTTTCATTAAAACGGCGATTCGGAAATACACTCCTGCCACAACAACATTACCTCAATACGCACTTTTTTCTCGTTTGGTATGTCCTCTTTTTACCCATAACGAAAAAATACAAGCAATAACCTAAAGCGCAACACTAACACGTAACCACGGAAAAACATTGTTACATAAACAGATAAATATTGAGTGATCTTAAATGTTTGAGGACAGTTTAAATTTCGCGCCTTGCTAAATTTTTGTCACGTTGGCGATTTGGTTTTGAATTCGTAAACAGTAGCGTAGTAAATAGATTTTGGATGGGTGATAAAATATTGACAACAGATCTTCAAAAAATCAATTTCATATTGATTTTCTAAGCAGAAAATTGATGTAAATGTGATGAAAAAAATGGAATGAAATATAGATGATTTTAAATAGCTTTTGAATTAATACAAATATTTAAATTTGAGCACTACATATTTAAAAGGAAACGATTCCGTTTTTTGTATAATTTTATTGCAAGAAAACAATTACATTATAATGTATGTTCGAAATGGTCTCCATTTCATTCAAGACATAAATGTATTCGTCTCTTAATATTGTCAAACAGTCGCTGTAATTGGTTTTGATCGATATTACGAATTTCCTGCTCTATGGCTGCTCGTAGTTCTTCCAAATTGTGAAGCCGATTTCGATGTATTTTATTTTTTAAATGCCCAAACAGATAAAAATCTAAAGAGGTTAGGTCAGATGACCGTGATGGCCAACGATCGCGACTAATAAGTCTGTCACCAAAATACTCTTCTACATATTCCAATGTATCATGCGCTTTCATGAGGTGGTGCTCCATCTTGTTGAAAATACCCCCTTTCCAATTCATCGTCATGTAATTGGTTTATAAACACTTCCAAAATTTGAGTGCGATATCTTTCCGCATTGATATTTTCATGGAAAAAAAATAGGGCCAATTATGCGACGTCTAGACATTGCCACCCAGACCCCAATTTTTTGTGGATGTAAAGAACTCTCAACAAAATTATGACGGTTTTCTGTAGCCCATGTCCTGTAATTTTGGCTGTTAATATAGCCTGACAAGTGAAACCAGGCCTCGTCTGACATCAATGTTAAAACTAAAATATCATCATTATGAAGATTTTGATTAAACCACTGACAATATTGAATTCGTCGTGGAATATCAATTGGCAATAATTGCTGTGTTACGGTTACTCTATACGGATGCATGTGTAGATTTTTAACCAATGCTTTTCTTGCAGTACTGAACGATAAACCTAAAATGACGAAAATGGAAAATACTACATCTTAGAAATAGAAAAAGCATCATATCAGTTTGAGCTGCTAATTTGCGAATTGACGTTTTAGGACTTGCCTCTATCCGTTGTCTAACATCATCAACAATCTCTTCTGTTAACACTGTTGGTCGTCCAGTTGATTTTCCTTAGCAAATGCAGTGTTTCCCTTCGAATCGTTCAATAATTCTGTCTCTGTGATTACAAAACACTTTGTATGGTACGACAACATCCGGATAATTTTCACGAAATTGATTCAGGCATGATTGCAATGAATAAGTCCATTATCCATCTTCGTTATGAGTGCCACTGCGATAATGCGCTTTTAAAATAAAAACGTCTTGCTCGGCCGTAAATGGCATCTTAAAACTAACAACAAACAAAAAACATACCTGGAAAATAACACTGATAAACAGTAGCTCTAAGAAGAACAGATTACAAGTAAAAATGAAGCAAATAATAACGAATAAAATGAATATAAATAACGTATCGCACAGGCAGTTGACAGGACCGATACTCACAATGGCCACTCTTAACATGTCAAATCCCCTAGAATCCACCGCGCGAAATTTAAACTGTCCTCAAACATATAAAATCACTCTGTAGTCTTTCTACAATAGTAATCGATCCAAATAATATTCTACGAATTACTGTGTCCTTCAATCTTGTCTCTACCCATCTTCCACACAGTACACAATGATGATTCATGAGGGAGATAATAATAGGTAGGAGGTCATCTTCTCAATTTCTTAGAAATATTTACGAAAAGTATTGAGATAAATATTGTAAATCCTATTCGTGAATTTTATACTTGTAATTCTAGATTATCGCGTTGGAAACACACAAAAGCTTCAATTTATAAAGTGACCCTAATAAAATGGACAGGGACTGTATATATATATATATATATGAGCATACATTAACATGCTTTAATCGTGTACGTCTCTATCAAAATCATATTTATACTCGCTATCTCTGAAACATCTTCACCTATTGCATACGAAATTAAGATAAACCGGATTATAGGAGACCAACTAATGAAATTGACCGTTGAAACCCTTCAAACGCGTAAATGAATTTTGGACGATTCCATGAAACATGTTATAATTGAATTTTATCCTGAAAAAAACAGCGTGTTTAACAATGAGGAAATGACGACACCTCAGCACTTCTTCGATATTGCCGAAAACTGATTGAACTTTTAACATTGCTTAGAGCTTACCTGTACGTTCCTTGAGCATAACTATAATAAATCTACGTTTCAGCAAGTCGGATTATATCGTTAAACAGATGATAATGCTATTAGTTCTTTACTCTGAATTTGGTTACTACGTTTTCCCAGCAGAGCAGATTTCGACGGAGGTAAGAACTGAGCGCTAATTAGAATAACGTTTAGTAGAGATATTGTTGCTACACAGTTGGGCAATATATCAAAATCGATTTACATGATGTCGGATTGGTATCGCGGTACCACGAAATTTCAAAGGTCGTTACTTGTGGTCATGCGACAAGCTCAGCTAAGTGAAAACTTTACCGCAGGTGGCGTGATAGTAATAAATCTGGACGCCTTCGGCTCGGTACGTATTTTTAAGTAGATGTTATACATGCCGAATCTAATTTGGTAATTCTTTTAGGTTATTAGAAAATCGTTTTCGTTCTACGCAGTTTTAGTAAATATACTGAACACGAAGTAAATAGGATTAAGATGCATGTCTTAAAGGGAACGTATTATCTGCATTTAATCTAAATAAAAAGATACTATCATGAGCAAAACTAATCTTTCCCGACGCAGATGCAATTATAAATTAGATAGTTCAGTCGTACACTTGTAGGGTAGAAAAATATTTTGTAATTTTTTTTTTAGGTAGATATGTATTACATCTACATGCACACGTATGATACGTACATATTCCGTTTACTAGAGAGATTACGCACAAGCAGCAACATTAAAATTAGAATTCAAATGAATATCTAATTTAACAAATATTGAAGAAAAATATATATATTACATGTATATATATTCTAAAAAGTTGAGAAGCCACTACGAAAACTTTATTTTTCATTGTATTCTTCTTTATGAATAAATACCATTCATTATTCAACAGTGTAAATCAGTCGTAAAACAGAGGTCTGTGCGTATGTATTTATGTATATTACAAGATTAACACATAGACTGAAAAGTTCCGGGCTTAACACATAGATGACGCTAGTTTTATTGCAGTCACCTTTCTCTCAGTTAGTACTAACCTTCAAAAGACAGCTGTTAAAATTTCATGATATTCTATTCATTAGTTTGTGAGTTATTGTGCTAAGAGTCGCGCTACTTTTGTTATTTTCAAAACAATGGATCAAAAACAATTTCGTGTTTTAATTTAACACTGCTTCTTAATGGGAAAAAATATCGTTCGAGCGAAGCAATGGCTTGAAAAGTGTTATGGGGACTCCGCTCCATCAGAAACAACAACAAAACGTTGGTTTGCTGACTTCAAACGTAGTCGTAGAGACACCGATGACTGGCTGTTCGCAGACCTCAAGAAAATGCTCGCCGGTAAGAAATTTCGCACGAATGAAGAGGTTATCGCTGAAACTGAGGCCTATTTTGAGGCAAAAAATAAGTTAGAGCGGCGCTGGAATGATTGCGTTGCTCTTGATGGAGATTACGTTGATGAATAAAGCTAATTTTGAACCAAAAAAAACGTTTCACCAATAATATTATATGTATATGTGTATGTATATGCTTGAATATGTTATGTTTTCAGTAAATGTTTGCTATGCGCGTGCATACGTATATTTATTTGAATTAGGAACCCACTAACACTTTTGTCTGGAAGACCCAGTAGGGTGACTGTGGCGATTAATAGTCGGTCCACATCCATCGTAAATGCGACTCAACTCTCGACTACCAAGGTCTTCCTTAAATATTAAGCTTTGCATCAATGATAATTTATATTGCTGTACCTACGCTTTGGTGGGATATTTGTTCCTTTGCCACAGCCCCCTTATTATAGGGAGAAAACCTTAAACCACCAATCTAACGCTAGGGAATGTTAAGTGTTAAGTAAGTAAGTAAGTAAGTAGTTAAGTGCTAAGGGATGATTATATACGAGCCGTCTACTACCTGCGACGGATAGCTAACCCGAGCATGCGCCGAGTCTGACGTGGTCGACGAATGAGCTGCGACAGATTGGCAGTCGTACTGTTGTGATTCACTCGATGTGAACGTTGCTATGGCAACTTTATACGTACAAGGCGCAGAGGTAAATTCTGCAGCAACAGCGCGCTAATATAATATAATATATATATATATATATATATATATATATATATATATATATATGTAATCTGTATATGTATATGCTTATTAAAATATTTAGCGTAAAAGAAATCGCCTCAAATACCTTTATAATATATATATATATATATATATATATATATATATTATATATATTATATATATATTAAGGTATTTGAGGCGATTTCTTTACGCTAAGGTATTTTGGTAAGCATATACATATACAGATTGAGATAAATTATTAAATTTATAAATTAATATATACAATATAAGAACATAGAAAGCATTACAAAATATATATATATTCTAAAAAGTTGAGAAGCCACTACGAAAACTTTATTTTTCATTATATTCTTCTTTATGAGTAAATACAATTCATTATTCAACAGTGTAAATCAGTCGTAAAACAGAGCTCTGTGCGTATGTATATTACAAGATTAACACATGGGCTGAAAAGTCCAGGGCCTAACACATAGATGACGCTAGTTTTATTGCAGTCACCTTTCTCTCAGTTAGTACTAACCTTCAAAAGACAGCTGTTAAAATTTCATTATATTCTATTCATTAGTTTGTGAGTTATTGTGCTAAGAGTCACGCTACTTTTGTTATTTTCAAAACAATGGATCAAAAACAATTTCGTGTTTTAATTTTACACTGCTTCTTGATGGGAAAAAATATCGTTCGAGCGAAGCAATGGCTTGAAAAGTGTTATGGGGACTGCGCTCCATCAGGTACAACAATAAAACGTTAGTTTGCTGACTTCAAACGTGGTCGTAGAGACACCGATGATGCAGAACGCAGTGGACGTCCAAATGAGGCGGTAACACCAGAAAACATCAAAAAAATCCACAAAATCGTTTTGAATGATCGAAAAGTTAAGTTGCGTGAGTTAGCTGACATCGTAAAGATATCAAAAGAACGCATTGGCTTTATATTGCATGAGCATTCGACTATGAGAAAGCTCTGTTCAAAGTGGGTGCCGCGTTTGCTCACTGTTGACCAAAAACAAGAACGTGTTGATGATTCTGAGCAGTGTTTGGCCATTTTTAAACGTAACAAACCGGAATTTTTGCGTCGATATGTGACGATGAAGCATGGATCCATCACTTCACTCCGGAATCAAAACGATCGTCATCTGACTGGACAGCAACTGGTGAACCTCGTCCAAAGCGCCCGAAAGCACAACAATCGGCTGGAAAGGTTATGGCCTCGGTATTTTAGGATGTGCGTGTAATATCCATCGACTATATTGAGAAAGGAAATACCATCAACAGTGAATATTATATAGCGTTATTGGAGCGTTTGAACGCCGAAATTGCAAAGAAACGACCGCATATGGCAAAGAAAAAATTTTGTTTCATCAAGACAACGCACCGTGTCACAAGTCAATCAAAACAATGACAAAACTACATGAATTGAACTTCGAATTGCTCCCACATCCACCGTATTCGCCAGATTTGGCTCCCAGCGACTACTGGCTGTTCGCAGACCTCAAAAAAATGCTCGCCGGTAAGAAATTTCGCACGAATGAAGAGGTTATCGCTGAAACTGAGGCCTACTTTGAGGCAAAAGACAAATCGTTCTACAAAAGTGGTATTGAAATGTTAGAGCGGCGCTGGAATGATTGCGTTGCTGTTGATGTAGATTACGTTGATGAATAAAGCTAATTTTGAACCAAAGAAACCGTGTTTTCTTTGTTAGGCCCGGGACTTTTCAGCCCATGTGTTACTTGATATGCGGAGACCACTTCAATTTAAAATTGTCAGAAGGATTAAATATCTATTAATAACAACGGCATGGTAATGGTAAGGCAATAACAGTAGCACTAACAAAGCATTTTTGTGGACTTAGTTGACGCAATGGGGGAATTCTAGTACTAAAGCAAGATACATATGTACCGTATTACTATAAATCATGTTATAAAGTCAAAAAAAAACTAGTCCCAGTCGGTAACACGGTTGACAATGGGAGCCCACGTGCTCTCGAAGCGCTACGTTCCGCATAATTAATTAATTTGTGTGAGTGGAGTTTACTGCTATACCTGTGAATTGTACATGCACACAGTCCTTGCAATCGTCACGTCACGTGCGCTTATAATAGCTTACCATAAAAGTGGCATAAGTAATCGACAAATTGCCAAAAAAAAATGAAAATACACCACGCTACGGTTGACTATAACGTAAAAAAATATCGGGAAACTGGTAGTTTTCTTAATAAAAGACGGTGTGGAAGGCCAAAAGCGACATATGCAGATGATCGCAAAATAGTGGTTACCAGCAAGTTAAATAGACGCAAAACAGCCCCGGAAATCACCGCAGAATTAAATGTTGGCCGCCAAAAACTAGTCAGTGTTTCTACAGTCATGCTCCATGGACGTATTGCCATGAAAAAGCCATTACTACACAAACAAAACAAGCAAAATCGACTTAAATGGGCTCATGAACACCAACACTGGACCATGGAAGAGTGGAACAACGTCCTATGGACGGATGAGTCAAAATTTGAGCTGTTCGGAACCCGAAGACGCATATTCGTAAGAAGATCTGTGGGTGAACGTGCCAGAGAAGAGTGTATTGCTGCTACCGTGAAGCATGGTGGAGGTTCTATCATCATTTGGGGCTGTTTTGCTGGCACTAGTGTAGGGGACATTGTGAAAATTGACGGTATATTAAAAAAAGAAGGCTACCGCAAAATTTTGGAGAACCACGCAATACCTTCCGGAATTCGACTCTCGGGTCAAAATTTAATCTTCCAGCAAGATAATGACCCAAAACCTTCCTCTAAATTATGTAAAGACTAATTACGCCATTTAGAAGAGGAAGGAACTCTCAAAATTATGGATGGCCCCTCCAGAGCCCCGACTTGAATCCAATCGAGTTACTATGGGAAGAACTAGATCGGGAAGTACGGAAATCGGCTCCGACATCAGGTACTGACCTGTGGAACAAATTGCAATCGAGTTGGACCTCAATAACACAAGAAACTCTGGTAAAACTTATTTGCGAGAATGCCTCGATTGTGTGCTGCAATTATTAAATCAAGAGGAGGTCACATAGATGAAAGCAAAATTTAAATTAAACGTTTTAATTTTCACATTTATTTAATATATTTTTATTCATGTACGTGTATCTGTACATAAAAATAAATATTATTAACATTTTTGCTGAGTTTTTATACATTTTTGCCGAGTTTTTATACATTTTTTGCCGTCAGTGAGAGTGTCTAAACACTTTTAAGCGGTAGTGTATATATATAGAAATACTTTATAGAAAATTCACGCAAAGTATTCCGAAATATTTACTTACACAATATAGTAAATTGTATAACGAGACCCAATCAGTAATAACAGATTTATACCGGAACTGTTTCGTAAATCATCGGAGAAAACAAACTACTATAGACGTAAAAATAATTAAATATTCAACGATTTATTCTTTCTCTGAGGGTGGGGGACGGTTACCTATCTGCGTAAATACAGTAGTACAGGAGGGCATTGCGCTTAGTTTTTGGTTTACGTAGGTCGACGCAGGACAGCAATGGAGAAACTCGTTAGTTTTCTGCCCGAAAACGATGTTCTCCACATTGCCCTGTCGTTATTGGAGCTAATAGGCGAATCTATGCATTACTCATCGAAAAAACTAACTATTTATCGCACGTTCAACGTTGTCGTGCTGGCTACATTACTCGCATTCGTCGTTGGACCCCTATTTCAAGCCGATACGAAGAATTACGTGCAATCTATGGAGGCTGTAATAACCGTAACGCATGTAAGTGATACATCCACATGTCTATGTATATACACCGCCCAAAAAGAAAGAAACACGAGAGAAACGTACTTTTAGCCGCTGATAAAATATCTTCTATTCCTATACAATAAATCAAACCTGGAGCGATTGCTAGATGAACATAAGAAGATAAATTGCACAGATGGGAAATTGAAACGAAATTTTTTAGCGATCGAAGCAAAGTGCCACGAATCGCTTCGAATTATCCAGCTATTTTTGCCGCTCGTCATCTTCGTCATCATCTGCTATATGTTAAAACCGTCCTTTGATCGTAGCACGTTCCTTGTAGAAACGTTATTAGTCGACTCGATGGCGATAAACGCCGTCGTTCTGGCATTGGAATACTACTTATTCGCCTTGATTGTTCCGATACTATTCAGTTACGATTGTTTGTACATTGCACAGTGCGTCTATCTAATTTTCCAATTGAAGCGTCTAAATCACAGATTGCAGTGTGTATTATCGATGTACGACGTTTCGAAGGAAACGACCGCCGAATTTGTAAATCTTATTAGGCACCATCAATACTTAATCAGGTGATGCACAATTTCAAGTCTCTACTAGATTTAGTCGCACAATTTAAAACTGAAAATTTTCAACACTGTTACGGGCGAAATGTGATGGAGATATGTACATAACACATGGGCTGAAAAGTCCCGGGCCTAACAAAGAAAACACGTTTTTTTTTTGTTCAAAATTAGCTTTATTCATCAACGTAATCTCCATCAAGAGCAACGCAATCATTCCAGCGCCGCTCTAACATTTCAATACCATCTTTGTAGAACGATTTCTCTTTTGCTTCAAAATAAACCTCAGTTTCAGCGATAACCTCTTCATTCGTGCGAAATTTCTTACCGGCGAGCATTTTTTTGAGGTCTGCGAACAGCCAGTAGTCGCTGGGAGCCAAATCTGGCGAATACGGTGGATGTGGGAGCAATTCGAAGTTCGATTTATGTAGTTTTGCCATTGTTTTGATTGACTTGTGATACGGTGCGTTGTCTTGATGAAACAAAATTTTTTCCTTGCCATATGCGGTCGTTTCTTTGCAATTTCGGCCTTCAAACGCTCCAATAACGCTATATAATATTCGCTGTTGATGGTATTTCCTTTCTCAAGATAGTCGATGAATATTACACCACGCACATCCTAAAATACCGAGGCCATAACCTTTCCAGCCGATTGTTGTGCTTTCGGGCGCTTTGGACGAGGTTCACCGGTTGCTGTCCACTCAGATGACGATCGTTTTGATTCCGGAGTGAAGTGATGGATCCATGTTTCATCCATTGTCACATATCGACGCAAAAATTCCGGTTTGTTACGTTTAAACATGGCCAAACACTGCTCAGAATCATCAACACGTTCTTGTTTTTGGTCAACAATGAGCAAACGCGGCACCCACTTTGAACAGAGCTTTCTCATAGTTAAATGCTCATGCAATATAAAGCCAATACGTTCTTTTGATATCTTTACGATGTCAGCTAACTCACGCAACTTCACTTTTCGATCATTCAAAACGATTTTGTGGATTTTTTTGATGTTTTCTGGTGTTACCGCGTCATTTGGACGTCCACCGTGTTTTGCATCATCGGTGTCTCTACGACCACGTTTGCAGTCAGCAAACCAACGTTTTCATTGTTGTTTCTGATGTAGCGGAGTCCCCATAACACTTTTCAAGCCATTGCTTTGCTTGAACGGTATTTGTTCCCATCAAGAAGCAGTGTAAAATTAAAACACGAAATTATGTTTGATCCATTGTTTTGAAAATAACAAAAGTAGCGCGACTCTTAGCACAATAACTCACAAACTAATAAATAGAATATCATGAAATTTTAGCAGCTGTTTTTTGAAAGTTAGTACTAACTGAGAGGAAGGTGACTGAAATAAAACTAGCGTCATCTGTGTGTTAGGCCCGGGACTTTTCAGACCATGTTATACGCACAGGATTGATTACAACCTATAGATTAGAAGAAGCACGTTTCCCATTTTTGCTTGAGAACGTTTCCTTTTGACTCGATCGTTTCAAACTTCTTTACGATTTCAGGGTATTTCTACAAATGAAAAGTATATTCTCTTTCACCTTATTTTTCCATTATTTCGTCACTCTATATTCATGTTGCGTCGAAATTTACGATCTTATGATGTAAGTATTTTTTTTTAAGAAAAGGTCGCTTTCAATGTCAAATAAAGAAAAATGATTGCTTAACACTTATTGGGACGTAGTCTACGAGGTAGGCGCCATAAATTTTCCGCCTGATATAGAAAAAAGAAACTTGGAACAATATAAGAAATTTTATTTTTCAATATAATCTCCCCTAACTTTCAGACATATATTACAACGATTAATTACTAGTTCCTAAAAATAATCTCAGGTTTTTCCGTCAAAATGTCCTATAGCAGCTATTTGCAACTGACTATCGTCCTCTAAGGTCTTTGTTTAAATTAGAAAACAAATAAAAACCACAAGGAGCCATGTCCGTACTATACGGTGGATGTTCCAATTCTTGAAGGCCACATTCGCGGATGACAGCTTGTGAAACTGCGACAATGTGGACGGGAGCATTGTCGTGCGATAATCGCACGCCTTTTATCAATTTCCCATGGCATTTTGGACAGATACTGTCCCTTAATTTATGCAATAAAAACGCATAATATGTGCCGTTCTCAGTTTTAGCAAAATACCCTCACAATGCGAGAAGATTGAACCTATATAAGCCTGCCAGACCGAGAGTTTATTGCGCCTACCTCGTATATGAGTGGATTCTTTTAATGTGCGTAATATACAACCTCGTAGCTCTACCGTTTTTTACGTTGTAGGAATTCAAATCAGTTTTACCTAAAGCAAGTGGTACTTATTCTAATTTTGTACATCCAATTTGGTTATTATATTTTCCCAGCGCAAGAAATTTCTACAGAAGTAAGTGCTTTCGTACTATATAATTTTCCTAAGAAAAAAAAAGTATCTTCAGAAGGATAATAATTATTCACAGCACGTTGTTTATAATATTCTAGCCGAAAGCTGCGCTTTAAAAAATTTTTGGTTCGGTTTTAGACTGACGCGACCGTAATTGTGTTGTAATTACTACGCACTTGCGATTTTCTAGAGAAAAACAGGCTAGAGGTGAAACGTTCGGTAGTAACTTTCTGCATTATATGCACGCATTTTTACGACAAAGATCTTTGTTGAATATTACCTGTTAAGCTTCCTTTCCTACATCAAGTTATTGCGCATATAAAGAACAAAAATACTACAGTAAATTTGATATGCTTTTGATGCTGATTCTGCACGTTCATCATTGCTGCTATCGTTATCGTATTATATAATATTCTTTTTACCTTTGCGATTTCTTTTTTCATTTTACAGATTTCGAATATATCGAATTCACTTTACATGTCGCGCTGGTACCGGCATAATCTCAAGTTTCAAAAAATCGTCCTATTGATGATGAAGAAAACCCAAACAGACGATAGTTTTTCTGGCGGCGGTATAATAACTATCAATATGGACACGTTGGCCACGGTGAGTACATAGCTAATATAAATACGTCTAACCAAATCGGCGCAATATCATTTCTAGGTTGTTAAGAGGTCCTTTTCCTTCTATGCCGTATTACGCAACGTCTTGAGAGAGAAATAGCTTACTGCGTATTTAATTGCTCGTCGTTTAAGGTTTAGGTTTCATAGAAGAAACACCTTTACCCAGCTTCGTATCTGCCGTAATAAATGGTGATAAAATGAAAATTGTGTTATTAACTGCTGAGACAGACGAGTAATACGACTTTTTCGAGACAAGACGAAGTACAATATTCATCGCGATCGCCAGTAACATTAACAAGTTTACGTAATTTCTGTAACATATCTCGGAGGATTCTAAATGACACTCCAGGTATTGCCAATTGCCAGAGAGACAAAATTTATTTTGTAATTTGGCCTAATACAGTGACATCATTTCCCCTACAACGAGAAATTAAAATTTTGGGGATTAACCAAATTCATTTTGTCAAATGAACAATTTTTCCCTAACTTAAACAGGAAAAATAAAATTATTTTATTTCACTTATTGACATAGCAACATTGAAACCATAACGTTAAGATAGTCCAAAGAATGTGTTCGTGTTATTTGCACGCCAATAAGACGTAGCTGATTTACTTGAGATAAATTGCTTATATATTTTTTTTGCTTTATCCATCAAACAGGTGTACGAAAAAGGTTCTATCGAAAATTTGAAATCGTATTTCTCTATGCGAAAAAAAGCCGCATTTTACCTTGCTACTTACCATTTTTAAATTTGCTTATATTCTCATCAATAGTTTTCCTTTTGCAACGAAGGATGTATTGTTGCAGCCCTTTCGATTATTGTTATCATTTAACTACGAGACTAGATCGATAGATAGATAGATTTCTCAATGTAAAACTCCGCATTCGATTCATTTTTCATTTCATCAACTAAAGCAGAACTTTAAATTAAAGAATTCACTGCAGATAAAACAAACTACATTGCGAAGATCTAAGAAATTTCACTATGTTTGTATGTATGTAAGTACATCAATACATGTGTCTATTTCTAGGTTTTATATTGGTAAAGTATTGTAACTGCGTTAATTCGAAAAATTAAGCAATTCAAATGTTTACGGACCTAGTACTTAAAGGAACCAATTCTTTACTATTCTCATTGGAGATTTTATATTCTAGATCTTCTTATAGATTCGATTTTTTGTAAACAAAGAGCGTCAACAAAGGTAGACACGATGGCAGCATGAACTCAAAGATCGCAAACGCATATTGTACCTACCTATGTATATACATAACACATGGGCTGAAATGTCCCGGGCCTAACAAAGAAAATACGTTTTTTTTTGGTTCAAAATTAGCTTTATTCATCAACGTAATCTCCATCAAGAGCAACGCAATCATTCCAGCGCCGCTCTAACATTTCAATACCACTTTTGTAGAACGATTTATCTTTTGCCTCAAAGTAGGCCTCAGTTTTAGAGATAACCTCTTCATTCGTGCGAAATTTCTTACCGGCGAGCATTTTTTTGAGGTCTGCGAACAGCCAGTAGTCGCTGGGAGCCAAATCTGGCGAATACGGTGGATGTGGGAGCAATTCGAAGTTCAGTTCATGTAGTTTTGCCATTGTTTTGATTGACTTGTGACACGGTGCGTTGTCTTGATGAAACAAAATTTTTTTCTTTGCCATATGCGCTCCAATAACGCTATATAATATTCACTGTTGATGGTATTCCTTTCTCAAGATAGTCGATGAATATTACACCACGCACATCCCAAAATACAGAGGCCATAACCTTTCCAGTCGATTGTTGTGCTTTCGGGCGCTTTGGACAAGGTTCACCAGTTGCTGTCCACTCAGATGACGATCGTTTTGATTCCGGAGTGAAGTGATGGATCCATGTTTCATCCATTGTCACATAACGACGCAAAAATTCCGGTTTGTTACGTTTAAACATGGCCAAACACTGCTCAGAATCATCAACACGTTCTTGTTCTTGGTCAACAGTGAGCAAACGCACCACCCACTTTGAACAGAACTTTCTCATAGTCAAATGCTCATGCAATATAAAGCCAATACGTTCTTTTGATATCTTTACGATGTCAGCTAAGTCACGCAACTTCACTTTTCTATCATTCAAAACGACTTTGTGGATTTTTTTGATGTTTTCTGGTGTTATCGCCTCATTTGGACGTCCACCGCGTTCTGCATCATCGGTGTCTCTACGACCGCGTTTGAAGTCAGCAAACCAACGTTTTATTGTTGTTTTTGATGGAGAGGAGTCTCCATAACACTATTGAAGCCATTGCTTCGCTTGAACGGTATTTTTTCCCATCAAGAAGCAGTGTAAAATTAAAACAGGAAATTGTTTTTGATCCATTGTTTTGAAACTAACAAAAGTAGCGTGACTCAGCACAATAACTCACAAACTAATGAATAGAATATCATGAAATTTTAATAGCTGTCATTTGAAGGTTAGTAGTAACTGAGAGAAAGGTGACTACAATAAAACTAGCGTCATCTGTGTTAAGCCCGGGACTTTTCAGCCCATGTGTTACGTATATGAAGAGCTCTCTCGTATAAGGCGTGAAATGCATTAAAGAAATCTTCATTATTTCCTCTAATTTTGAAAAGATTAAGACGTTAGAACCACCTGCTTGTCGAGACGAACAAAAAGGAAAATGTCGTAACACATTTCTGGGTGCAGATTGTATTTATTAAGACATCATATTTCGAAGATTGTACTACATACGATACGTTACAGGCATGAAATTTATGTATGTAAGTAACAATTGTGCTAAAAAGTGATGAATGTGTACGCCAGTAGATTTATACATTGTTGTGTAAGTAAGTGTCTATCTAATCTAAATCTAATCTTCATTTCTCGTCAAGAAGATTCCTTATAATTGCGTAGAAGGAGAACGTCTTCCTCACAACCTGAAAATAATCACCTGCATTTGAATCAATATACTTTAACTTTTAGTGTGTTTATGCGAATTTTTGCACGTGCAATAGGCTGATGTATATTTTTTTCCGGCAAAGTCGCGCCGCTACGAATAAGGAAGCAATTGTCAGCAAACAGTAAAGCAAACGTTCATCAAATGAACTCGTTATATCAAACGAAGAACATGCGACATGTTATACTCATTTCCATGGAAGGCAAGGCTACTTTGTCGCTGAATATACTGCATGCCGCAAATTTGCGTTATTTTGTGTATCCTATAACTGGAACCGTTAATATTCTGTTGTACAATAAACCAATGTACAATACGCGTTTAAAAATTACATAATGGTTCAGCTTAATATTCCCGGTATGTGCAGAAGAAATATATGTACGTGTTCGGTTCGTCTTACCGATCCAAACGCGTCGATATTGATGTCCATTAATCCGGCACCCGAAAAATACTGCTCACGTTGCGTTCTCTTCATGACAAAGAGCACCATCCTCTGTAACGGGACATCTTTCTTGTACCACTTTGAATTGTAGATGGCGTGCGATATGTCTGAAAACTAGAAAGGACGTTTCGTTGGTATATTATATGTATGTAGGTCCCGGAGATGTCTACCAAAACGTCAAGTGACTGTCGTCGTATGTTGCCTGAAGAACAAAAGGAGATGAAAAGAGGTTTCATCGAAAAAATTGATTTCGCACGCAAGACGCCAAAAGAAAAAGTAAATCTAAACCGCGACAATACGACGCCAGTTCTAGTTTATGCTATTGTTTAAATATACATATAATTGAATTTTAATTCATTATTTTTAGGGAGATGATACTTTTATCTGAAGCTTCATTAGAAATTCTATAACGGTCTATGTGTAACAGGTAGGTGCATATTGTTTGTGTAAGGGCGCCATTCGCCATCAACTGCTGACACAAATACTCACCTCGGAAGAGACAAGTTCGGCTGGTAAGGCGTAAAACGCAAATTCCCCAAATATGATGCTCACCGAAAGAAATTTCAAAATTTGGTTCGGCAAGTCCGCTTCTCTATAACATAATGTAGCATTATTTATATAAATATATGTACGTAACACAAATAAAATATGTGTACGTAACACATGGGCTGAAAAGTCCCGGGCCTAACAAAAAAAACACGTTACCTCACAATCATTGCATACGTTTTGGTATATTCCAGACCTTTTTACCATCTCCGGTTTATCTTTGGGATTCCCTAAGAGATTCTTTAAGTTGTTTTTTGACACAAAATACACGTTCATATTTAGTTGTCGGAAAATTTTACTTAACCCTTTTACTGTTGGGTGAAAAGGAAGAGTTATAAATTTCTTATTACCGGTGTTTGTTGATGTCAAGGTCGTGGAATTTCTGATGTGTTGTTTGTATTGGACCTTCCTTAAAATACGGTCGACATCCATAGAAGAGAAACCATTGTACCTCGCTACATCTTTGATATACTTTAATTCTTTGTCATACCTGCTCTTGTTTAGCGGAAATCTGACGAGTCTATTGACCAGAAAACTAATCGCGGACATTTTTTGTTGTTCGCAATGGTGCGAATCAACCGTGATGAATCTGTTGGAATTAGTTTCTTTTCTGTAGATGTCTATTTCTAATTTATATAAAAAGATATTTGCATGCGAATCCATATAAGGTATTAAGAGAGGGTTATACTGCGTAAGATTAAAGCTTCTAAGCGTGCGTGACATAGTCTATAACATCAAAGATATCCCAGTACCGATGAGCGAGTTTGCAACGTCAAAGCGTCGTTACAAGCGCTCGTCGCCACTTTATGAAACTTACCCGACAAACGATTCGTACATGTCCGTACAAGCTGTTACCAGCGAGATGAAGTAGTGAAAGAATAGCATCACCGAGTACATTCGTCGCATGCGTGCAAAGATCCTAGAAAAATCAACGAGACACACTAATCTCAGGCATAAGTCCTTGTTCTTATTTATTATCTATTACTTATTTACTATTAAACCTATTAAATTTATATATTAAATTATTTGTATTAGTAAATTGCCTCGGTTTCTAAATGATAACTTAATTTCTTTTGTATTACCAATGTTAAATTTTGATTTAATTAGTTTATGAAATTAAAGATTTCGCGGTTCCGGTAGGATTTGAACCTACAGCTCCCATTCGGTAGACAAGTGTGTCTTCCATTTACGTCTTGGAGAGACGGATCAAAAACAATTTCGTGTTTTAATTTTACACTGCTTCTTGATGGGAAGCAATGGCTTGAAAAGTGTTATGGGGACTCCGCTCCATCAGAAACAACAATAAAACGTTGGTTTGCTGACTTCAAACGTGATCGTAGGGACACCGATGATGCAGAACGCAGTGGACGTCCAAATGAGGCGGTAACACCAGAAAACATCAAAAAAATCCACAAAATCGTTTTGAATGATCGAAAAGTGAAGTTGTGTGAGTTAGCTGACATCGTAAAGATATCAAAAGAACGTATTGGCTTTATATTGCATGAGCATTTGACTATGAGAAAGCTCTGTTCAAAGTGGGTGCCGCGTTTGCTCACTGTTTACCAAATACAAGAACGTGTTGATGATTCTGAGCAGTGTTTGGCCATGTTTAAACGTAACTAACCGGAATTTTTGCATCGATATGTGGCAATGGATGAAACATGGATCCATCAGTTCACTCCGGAATCAAAACGATCGTCATCTGAGTGGACAGCAACTGGTGAACCTCGTCCAAAGCGCCCGAAAGCACAACAATCGGCTGGAAAGGTTATGGCCTCGGTATTTTGGGATGTGCGTCGTGTAATATTCATCGACTATCTTGAGAAAGGAAATACCATCAACAGTGAATATTATATAGCGTTATTGGAGCGTTTGAACGCCGAAATTGCAATGACCGCATATGGCAAAGAAAAAATTTTGTTTCATCAAGACAACGCACCGTATCACAAGTCAATCAGAACAATGGCAAAACTACATGAATTGAACTTCGAATTGCTCCCACATCCACCGTATTCGCCAGATTTGGCTCCCAGCGACTACTGGCTGTTCGCAGACCTCAAAAAAATGCTCGCCGGTAAGAAATTTCGCACGAATGAAGAGGTTATCGCTGAAACTCAGGCCTATTTTGAGGCAAAAGATAAATCGTTCTACAAAAGTGGTATTGAAATGTTAGAGCGGCGCTGGAATGATTGCGTTGCTCTTGATGGAGATTACGTTGATGAATGAAGCTAATTTTGAACCAAAAAAACCGTGTTTTCTTTGTTAGGCCCGGGACTTTTCAGCCCATGTGTTACATATAGAATACGTATTTACTTACGATAATAGAAAGAGGTGATGCTTAACGCACACGGCTATTCCGTCGGCGCCCCGATTATTACCGTTCTTCGTGGTCGACAGTTCCCTCCCTAGCCTATTCTTCAACAGCTTCGCCTGTACGATAATCTCGCAGCAAAGGGACAGGTAAAGCGAATCGAAACCCAGGACGATCGGAATAACCGTACACGGAAAATAATACTGGCACATCAGAACGGTCGTACTTAACACCGTCGACTCCACGAACATGTTCGAATCGAAAAGAAAGACGGTACGTTCGTTGAAGAGCGGTTTGAGGAAGTACATGTGAAGACAGAACGTTACCGCTATCACCACGCTTACCTGGACGATCTTCGTTAATCTGTAGAGTTTTGAGATTTCGGCGAGTAGTGTCTTTTCGGTCGCGGCGGCCCTGCGGTAATTCCAGAATTTTCTCTCTCTCTCCTTCAATATCTCTCGAATATCTCTTTTGTAATACATAAACAACGCGTATTTTAGTCCCGTCTGTAAAACCAAAAACCAATAAACCCATTTCGCATTTTCGTACATATACGAGGTAGGAGCCATAAATTCTCGGCCTGACAGGCTTATACAGGTTCAAGTGTGTTCAAACTTCGTCACGATATGCATACATATACGTCTAATCGCATAAAACAACGTTTAAACGGCGTTTACGGTGATTCATCTCCTTCGCGTACCGCTGTAAAAAGGTGGGCAAAATGTTTCCGTTTGGGGCAAGAATCCTTGGAAGATAATGAACAGCTGGGTCGGCCAATTGAAGTGATAATGCTTCAACAAATTTTGATTTAGTGCTCGGAGATTGTACTTTGAAAGGAAAAGACTTCACAGTAACAACAAATATATCCGAAACAGGTATTCGCCGAATTCTCCATGACCATTTGGGTATGAATAAAGTTAGTGCAAGATGGGTACCGTGACTTTCTGCTCTCCAACGTGAACGTCGAGTCGAATCTGAGCTGCCATCCGTGAATGTGATTTTCGAGAATTATATTATACTCCGCTATAGTATATTCCTGATACGGCTGCTTGTGGTTTTTATTTGTTTTCTAATTTAAAAAGAAACCTTAGGGAACGTCGTTTTAAGGACAACAGTGGGTTGCAATCAGCTGTTATAGAACATTTCGACTGAAAAACTAGAGATTATTTTTACAAGGGTATCGTTATCAATCATCGTTGCAATAAATATATACAAATTAGGGGAGATTACATTGAAAAATAAAATTTCTTATAGTGTTCCAATTTTCTTTTTCTATATTAGGCCGAGAATTTGTGGCGCCTACCCCGTGTATACATCGTGCATTTGTATGTACATATTTATACACACATATATACCATAAATAACACTGCATCTGCATTTTAACCCTTACAACTACCATACAGTTAAATTAAGAACCTCAAAATGTTAACTAATTGTCAGTACAACCGCATAAAAATTGCAGTAGCGCTGCATAGTAGCATCGACATTTTTATACCTATATATTATAAAGAAAAAATTGAGTTGCCATGATTTTTTCACCTTGACTCGTCAAAGGACTATCGAAATAGATATGTATTATGAAAAGAAAAATTATATAAAAAAAAACCGTTTGCTAAAGGGTAATAGCGATATATGTAGTTACGTATAAAGGTCTTTAAATCTCTTTCGCTTGCACTACAGTTGTTTGTTGTATACTAGAAACTTTCAAAATTCCGTTGAATGTAATTACTGACGTAATAAAGAATTATGTTTGTTATCATATGAGAAGCTATTGTGCAAAATATATACAGAGTGATTTTATATGTTTGAGGACAGTTTATATTTCGCGCGGTGGATTCTAGGAGATTTGACATGTTAAGAGTGGCCATTGTAAGTATCGGTCCTGTCAACTGCCTGTGCGACACGTTATTTCTTATTCGTTATTTGTATTCATTTTATTCGTTATTATTTGCTTCATTTTTACTTGTAATCTGTTCTTCTTAGAGCTATTGTTTATCAGTGTTACTTTCCAGGTATGTTTTTTGTTTGTTGTTAGTTTTAAGATGCCATTTACGGCCGAGCAAGACGCTTTTATTTTAAAAGCGCATTATCGCAGTGGCACTCATCACGAAGATGGATCATGGACTTATTCATTGCAATCATGCCTGAACCAATTTCGTGAAAATTATCCGGATGTTGTCGTACCATACAAAGTGTTTTGTAATCACAGAGACAGAATTATTGAACGATTCGAAGGGAAACACTGCATTTGCAAAGGAAAATCAACTGGACGACCAACAGTGTTAACAGAAGAGACTGTTGATGATGTTAGACAACGGATAGAGGCAAGTCCTAAAAGGTGAATTCGCAAATTAGCAGCTCGAACTCGTATGATGCTTTTTCTATTTCTAAGATGTAGTATTTTTCATTTTCGTTATGTTAGGTTTATCGTTCAGTACTGCAAGAAAAGCATTGGTTAAAAATCTACACATGCATCCGTATAGAGTAACCGTAACACAGCAATTATTGCCAATTGATATTCCACGACGAATTCAATATTGTCAGTGGTTTAATGAAAATCTTCATAATGATGATATTTTAGATTTAACATTCTTGTCAGACGAGGCCTGGTTTCACTTGTCAGGCTGTATTAACAGCCAAAATTACAGGACGTGGGCTACAGAAAACCCTCATAATTTTGTTGAGACTTCTTTACATCCACAAAAAATTGGGGTCTGGGTGGCAATGTCTAGACGTCGCATAATTGGCCCTATTTTTTTGCCATGAAAATATCAATGCGGAAAGATATCGCATTCAAATTTTCGAAGTGTTTATAAACCAATTACATGACGATGAATTGGAAAGGGGATATTTTCAACAAGATGGAGCACCACCTCATGTAGCGCATGATACAGGAGTATTTTGGTGACAGACTTATTAGTCGCGATCGTTGGCCATCACGGTCACCTGACCTAACCCCTTTAGATTTTTATCTGTTTGGGCATTTAAAAAATAAGATACATCAAAATCGACTTGACAATTTGGAAGAACTACGAGCAGCCATAGAGCAGGAAATTCGTAATATCGATCAAAACCAATTACAGCGACTGTTTGACAATATTAAGAGACGAATACATTTATGTCTTGAATCAAATGGAGGCCATTTCGAACATACATTATAATGTAATTGTTTTCTTGCAATAAAATTATACAAAAGACGGAATCGTTTCCTTTTAAATATGTAGTGCTCAAATTTAAATATTTGTATTTAATCAAAAGCTATTTAAAATCATCTATATTTCATTCCAATTTTTTTATCACATTTACATTAATTTTCTGCTTAGAAAATCAATATGAAATTGATTTTTTTGAAAATCTGTTGTCAATATTTTATCACCCATCCAAAATCTATTTGCTACGCTACTGGTTACGAATTCAAAACCAAATCGCCAACGTGACAAAAACTTAGCAAGGCGCGAAATGTAAACTGTCCTCAAACATTTAAAATCATTCAGTATATAATTTATTTTTCAAGTAGTAAAATTTACGAATGTCTGTTATTCCAGGGTCAATTAAAAAGCGTAGATAAAAAATTCTGCATTAATAAAAAGAAATTTCAACGTTAATACTAGCTATAGTAGATTACACCGCCCGCAAGGAAATCTTATGAAAGGCACTGATGTTTGAAAGTTGTATGTGCATATTTTTTTGTTAAATAAATACCTCATACCCATTCTCTTGTGTTTCAGTTAACAGTTATTAAATAGTAATATTTAAAAAGTTACGTACATAACAAAACATTATATCTAATTTTAGCGAATTTTTCCTAAATAGGGCAGAAAAAAAGGGTGAATTTCGAGAACTAGATCTGATAGAACAAATCTGATGCCATTTTTGGACTAGGCACCCCAAAATTGCTTAATTACATTTAAAAAATCCGAAGCACCAACATATGTGTTGGCCAATGTCATATATGAATAGATATCCTTGAATGCATCGACTTATTTGCAAATATAAAAGTAAACCAAAAATCTCCGTATAACACATTTATAACTATAATCTAGAACAAGCACACCTCATAATTTTCTCATGAATTTTTAATGACGTGCAACGCAATTGGTCGGAGACGTAAGATTTTTCAGAATTAAGAAGAGAGGAAGTAAGAAAAATGTATCGTTTTCTTTAATGCAACGACATAAATTTCCCAAAGAAAATGCTCCAAGTATATGTATATATATATATATGTGAAATATTTTATCTATTTCATATAGAAACATGTATATATACCTATGTACGCATATATGTATGTATATCATCTATATATCTATAGCAATTCGAGATATTTCCTTACTAAAACGATCTTGGTTTTTCTTAGGATTGGAAGGCGCTTACACCCTTTGAGAAAATGTTACTATTACATAATCAACATTACATTTAATACAGATTAACATAATATTTACTGGATATTTTTGCGACATTACGGATTTGCAACGAGTGATGCTTACGTGAAGTACGGTCGCCGCGTTCTCCAGAGTGTTAACGTACGCTCCTCCTTCCGCCTTGAAGAAGTTCGCAAAAATGAATATTCCGATCAGTAGTTGTACCGAACAATTTATTAACCGGTTCAAGATCGCCTTCATCGATAATCTCGAGCTTCGCACATCCTCACCGACGAAACCGTATAGCGATATTCCTATTTCGAACACGTCCGTAGCCCCGAATAGCTCGTCCATCGCATACGCACTTTATAGACAGACACCTTTCAGATGGAATACGCGCCCCGAATGCACACAGAACCCTGACAAGGGATGCGCCGCACCAGCGCATACTATAACTAATTCAATAACCCGAACACTCCACGCCTTTACTTAGATATGGGAAAAGGATAGTACAAGAGGGAAATGTGGATACGGACGACCGTAGTATATAGTATAGTTCTAATCCTGTCTCCGCGCTGCATAATTCACAGTGGAGTGCAGATCGACACGGAATATCTACTCGCCGAAGAAAGTACAAAGCATTCCACTCGATCCGATCGCAGTTCTTTTCGGGGATAACTTTGAAGATCGCCCCGTCCCTTGGTAAGATACAAGTCATCGTTGCGCATGTAATTTCGACAAATTCCGTTGTTCCAGCATCTAAGTACAAGAAACCAAAAACTAATCTCGACGAGGAACGCGATATAACGCTAGCGTGGAACATAATACGTAAACAACACTGCGAATAAGTCAACAAGTTGTTTGTACGAGGTAGACGCCATAAATCCTCGGCCTGATATAGAAAAAAGAATCATGGCATAATACAAGAAATTTTACATTTCAATGTAATCTCCCCTGACTTCTACAACAAACAAGCGAAGGAAGGACGCCGTAGCTCAATGCATTCCAACGCTACAGCGCGTCAAAATTGGGATTTTTTTTCTCTTTTTCAGCTTTGACGGGCTGTAGCTGCTACACGGTTAGAGATAGGGTGTTCGGAGCGGTCTCAATCGATTATGATAAAAACGGTAATTTTCGGACTTCGATATTTCGCCGAAATTTCTCGACCGAATATTCGTATCTCGGTTATGCGTGGTCGCAGCGCGACCGTTCGGCGCTCATTTTAAACAATTCGACGCATACTTTCGAACGGGGCAAACCGGAATCCTCTATCTCTAACCGTTTCGGAGCTACAGCGCTTCAAAGTTTGGTAGTTAAGTATTTTTGGAAATTTCGAAACACAACTTATTATCTTTCTGTATTCTTCTAACAAAAACTCATAGCGATATACCCTGTACAGTACTGTACCGTACTGTACCGTACTGTACCGTTCTGTACCGTTATGTACCGTACTGTGCCGTACTGTACCGTACTGTACCGTACTGCACCGTACTGTACCCTACAGTATCCTATTGTACCGCACTGTACCCTACTGTACCGTACTGTACCGTATTGAACCGTTCTGTACCGTACTGTACCGTACTGTACCGTTCTGTACCGCTCTGTACCGCACTGCACCGTACTGTACCCTACAGTATCCTATTGTACCGCACTGTACTCTACTGTACCGTATTGAACAGCTCTGTACCCTACTGTACCGTACTATACCGTACTGTATCGTACTGTACCATACTGTACCGTACTGTACCGTACTGTACCCTACTGTACCCTACTGTACCCTACTGTACCGTACCGTACCGTACCCTACTGTATCCTACTGTACCCTACTGTGCCGTACTGTGCCGTACTGTACCGTACTGTACCCTACTGTATTCTACTGTACCGTACTGTACTCTACTGTACCGTACTGTACCATACTGCACCCTACCGCACCGTAGTGTACCGTACTGTACCCTACTGTACCGTGCTGTACCTTACTGTACCCTACTGTACTCTACCACACCGCACTGTACTCTACCGCACCGTACTGTACCCTACTGCACCGTACTGTACCCTACTGCACCGTACTGTACCGAACTGTACCCCACTGTACCGTACTATACCATGCTGTACCGTACTTTACCGTACTGTACCCCACTGTACCGTACTGTACCGTACTGTATCGTACTGTACCCTACTGTACCGTACTGTACCGTACTGCACCGTACTGTACCGTACCGTACCCTACTGTATGCTACTGTACCCTACTGTGCCGTACTGTACCCTACTGTGCCGTACTGTACCCTACTGTACCGTACTGTACCATACTGCACCTTACTGTACCGTACTATACCCTACCGCACCGTAGTGTACCGTACTGTACCCTATTACTGTACCATACTGTACCTTACTGATCCGTACTGTACCCTACCACACCATACTGTACCCTACCGCACCGTACTGTACCCTACTGTACCGAACTGTACCGTGCTGTACCGTACTCTACCGTACTGTACCCCACTGTACCGTACTGTACCGTACTGTACCGTACTGTACCGTACTGTACCGTACTGTACCGTACTGTACCGTACTGTACCGTACTGTACCGTACTGTACCGTACTGTACCGTACTGTACCGTACTGTACCGTACTGTACCGTACTGTACCGTACTGTACCGTACTGTACCGTACTGTACCGTACTGTACCGTACTGTACCGTACTGTACCGTACTGTACCGTACTGTACCGTACTGTACCGTACTGTACCCCACTGTACCGTACTGTACCCTCTGTACCGTGCTGTAGAGTACTGTACCGTACTGTACCTCACTGTACCGTACTGTACCCACTGTACCGTGCTGTACAGTACTGTACCGTAGTGTACCGTACTGTACCTCACTGTACCGTACTGTACCCACTGTACCGTGCTGTACAGTACTCTACCGTACTGTACCCTACTGTACCGTACCGCACTGTACTATACTATAATGTACTGTACTGCTAAATGATTAGAGCGGACATTTTTCTATCGGAAACCGTCTATTTCGTCCATCCGGTGGGCGTTATTAATGCGCGACACGAGAAAACGTCGAAAGATTACGTTTTCGATGCTGATTTTAAAGACCTCGACGCGTACTATCGCACGGCGCAAACCGGAATCCTCTATCTCTAACCGTTTAGGAACTACGGCGCTTCAAAGTTTGGGAGTTAAGCATTTTTGGGCATTTCGAAACTTTAAACGCGATTTTCCTTAACGGTTGGAGATAGCGAGGCAAACTGTTTTTTATTGTAATCTACGCGAAAATAGGCGTCTTTTGACATATTACTCGACCCCATTCGGAGCTCATTTAAGGAATCGAGTTTTGCAACCCCTCAACTTTCAAACGTCCAAATTTCCTAAACGGTTAGGACTAGTGAGTTGAAATTTCTCAGGCGTAATACATCCATATATGGCCACGTTCCGGTAGGGTCAAAACGCCGAAATTTCGATTTTTCGGGTCGAAAAAATATCGTTTTGGACAGATATCGAAGGGTGCTAAAAAATTCTTGTTATCGTTCGGAGACAGCGACCCAGTAATTGCTTGTAACCTATAAGAATAATTGCACTGTCGGTAACACGGTTGACAATGAGAGGCCACGTGCTCTCGAAACGCTGCGTTCCGCATAATTAATTAATTTGTGTGAGTGGAGTTTACCGATATACCTGTGAATTGCACTGCTTTATGATTTTTCATTTCGTTTATACCAAAGGTGCCTATTTTATTATTAGATTGTTATTCTCTTGCCTGTCGATTCCATGATTATCGTCAGTCGTACTAATAATTGCTTGTTAATTATAAAATTATGAAAACTATGAATATAAATATATTATTTAATTTAAAATAATTGCCTGAAGCGCCATCTCGGAAATAGATCTTGAACTATCTATGCATTTCCTTAGATATTAGGAACCTGCTTAAATATTTATATAAATTAAATAATAATTATTTACATTAATTGTATTGCACTATGACCGTCCACGACGTTCATATCAACGGCGTGTCTATTTGATTATTAGAATATTATTCCTCTGCTTGTCAACCCCTTCACTATCGTTAATTGTACCAATAACTGTTCATAATCTATAAAAATAGATAAATTATTTAATTGTATTTTAGGAAGCGCCATCTCGGAAGAAAACGCTGAACTATGCATGACTACACGTCCGTATTAGGTACCTGCTTAAATATTTATATCCATTTAATTATACTGATCTACATTAGTTGTATTGCATTATGATCTTCCCTGATATGCATATAAATGGTGTCTCTATCGTTAATCGTACCAACAAGTGCAATTCTATAAAGAAAAATAGTGTGTAATAGTAAGCCTAACAGCGCCATCTCGGCGGCAGGTGCCATATTATGCATGCATAACTACTCATAAAAGAAATCTGCATAAATTTTATATACATTTATTTATAGTAATATATTTTAATTGTGTTATCTATCCATGACGTTTATATCAACAAATTGTTTATTTCATTATTAGAATATTATTCAATGGCTAGGCGACCCCTTGGCTATCGTCTATCGTACTAATAATCGTGTACTACTAATAAGAAAAATAAATGTTGTAATTATAGGCCTAGGGCGCCAGCTCGGAGTTAGGCGCTGAACTATACGTTCAAACGCGTGTCAAGTACCCGCTTGGATATTTATATCCATTTCCTTATAATGATTTGCATTAGTTGTATAGCTATCTGATTTTCCGTCATATTCATACGAATGGAATGTCTATTTTATTAATAGAATATTAATTTCCTGCTTGTTGACATCTTAACTGTGGTTAAACGCAGCAATAACAGTTAGTAATCTATAAAGGAAATATAATTTAATCTACTCTTTCGGGTGCCATCTCGAGAGTAAGCGATGAACTATACGTGCATACCAATACATATTAGATACCTGCTTAAATATTTTTATACATTTAATAATAAGTATTTACATTAATTGTATTGCATTTTAATTTTGCATGAGGCTTATGTCATTGAATAGTCTACTTTCTCATTACAATATTATTCCCTTGCTTGTCGAAACCTAGTCTATCGCTAAACGCACAAATAATCGCTCGTAATATATAAAAATAAAAATAACTAATTTATTTTTTTGAGTGCCCTCTCGTAAGTAAGTGCTCAATTAGGTGAGGACAGATACATATACATTTAATATACATTTAATTACAATTATTTACATCACCTGTATAGCATTATGATCTTCAAGACGTTCATATCAACGAGGTGTCTATTCTATTATTAGAACATTATTTGACCTCTTGACTATCGTCAATCGTACCAGTAAGGGATGATAATATGAAAAATAAATATATTATTAATTTGATTTACTGGCAGCGCCTGAACCAATTTCGTGAAAATTATGCGGATGTTTACGCCATTTAGATGAGGAAGGAATTCTCAAAATTATGGAATGGCCTCCCCGGAGCCCCGACTTGAATTCAATCGAGTTACTATGGGAAAAACTAGATGGGAAGGTACAGAAATCGGCTCCGACATAAGCTACTGACGTGTGGAACAAATTGCAATCGAGTTGGACCTCATAATACAAGAAACTCTGGCAAAACTTATTGCGAGAATGCCTCGATTGTGTGCTGCAATTGTTAAATCAAGAAGAGGTTACATAGATAAAGGCAAAATTTAAATTAAACGTTTTAATTTTCACATTTATTTAATATATATATATATTTAATATATTTTTATTAAAGGTTCCAATAAATTTACCACAAACAAATTTTCTTTAGTTAATTGAAACATACGTTGAAAATTTGAATTTCTTAGCTGGATAAACAGGTTTCTAAAAATACCATTTCCCTATCTACGGTCGAATTTATTCAGTTCAACATCTTCCATTTCATTTAATATGTGAAAGTTCGTCAATTTTTTCCCAATAATACGAATAACTAAGTCAATCAGTTGTAGTTGGAATAACGTCCGTTTTGAAAGTTCGACTAGTCAAGTAACCACTCATATTCAATTCGAATGAAATTTTAACGATCTTCTTGGAATACGCTTTTTATATACGAAAGGTAAGAGACGATTTTCAATTATAGCGGGAGCGCCATCTATACGTAAAAATCATAATCTTCCATTACCTTTTTCTTGCAGGAAAGGTTTTAATCTTAACTGTTCAATGATGTATGCCTTACACATATACCATATAAGACTCCCTATCGATAAACCACATATATTCGCGAAATATTAAAAATTGTAGGCACAGAAAAATAGAAATACATTAACCACTGCACCTGCACTGCAGGGTGGGTTTCTATTCAATGGCTAGTGCCATCTGTTCAAAAGTAACTCTAACACACTCATCGTAAAAAGAAGTGGAGGTCTTTAAAATTAGTTGTAAATAATGTTAATCTGAAATAGAAACAAACATTTACAATTGTTCTTTAATCTTTGGAGGTGGTTGATCGGTTAATATATTCAACACATTTTCATAACCGTAATGAATCGCATACTTAACATCTAATATCGTCCTTGTTTTTAACACCTCCTGCACTTTATCCTGTTCCAAAGCGATCCGTAGCGCGTCTTCTTTGCACAGCACCTCGATCTCTTTCCTCGGAAACTTAACGGCGGCGTTTTCGCATCCATTCACCTGGCATACCAATTCTAATCGGTAATCGTAGTCAACATCGGGCCATCTCTGTTGTAAAACGTCAGCATTCCAATCGATTTCCGAATTATCGTTTAGCCTATTTTCGGCGGATAAAAATCCGCTCCATAATTCCGAAGCGAAATGTGGTGCCATCGGCGCCAAAAGAATAATTTGCGCTGCAAGCGCCCTCTCGTATTGGAAACTTGCGGCTACGGTAAAAGGCGAGACCCGTCTCAAACTGTTCGTTAATCCTTGCATCTTTGACAGCGCCACGCTCATCTGCTGCGATTGGCAATAATTGAAGGTGGCACCTTTGATGTAGTAGTTCCTCGAATCGAACATGTAATCGTCTTCGTATTTAAATTTCTCATCCGTAATACTTTTCGGAAGTGTCTTACGATGCTTTAGAAAGTTTTGGATTGTCAACCACAACCTACGTTGCCAATTTAAGATACCCGGGAATGTATTCGAATTCCAATTTCGATGAGATGTCGGCGCTACATCGGCCATAATCAAAAGTCTTGTTGTATCAACACCGTACTGCTTAAACATATCCGAGGGATCAACACCGTTGTGTTTCGATTTACTCATCTTCTCCCAAGACATCGACACTGGTTTCTTAGTAACTTTATGCACAGCCTTATTCTTTTTTGCATCCAATATTTCCACCTCATCTTCTGTTACGTACTTTCCACTTTCTTTCAATCTAAAACTCCTTCCCATTACCATTCCTTGTACTAACAATCGTTTAAATGGTTCTGGTGTTGGCACTAAACCGAGGGAGTGTAGAAAGTAACCGATAAACCTTGCGTAGTATAAGTGCAATGTTGCGTGCTCCTTGCCACCTATGTATAAGTCAACAGGCATTTGTTTCATAATTTTATCTTTATCGAATAGCTCCTTCTGATTCTTCGTATCCAAATATCTCAGATAATACCAGGAGCTGTCGAAAAATGTATCTAAAGTATCAGTCTCTCGTAAAGCTTCCCCGTTACACTTAGGACATGTGGTGTGTAGCCACGATTTATATTCTTCCGATGAACTTCTATCAGATGAAAAAGCATTTAGTTTCGGTAACAAAACTGGTAAGTCCTTTCGAGGAACAGCTTGAGGGCCACATGATTTACAATGTATTATTGGAATGGGAGTTCCCCAATATCTCTGACGTGAAATTAACCAATCTTTTAACTTAGAGCTGGTCCAATAACCACCCTGGTTTAAATCTTTTGCTTTTTTACAAATCTCCTCACGTTTCTTTAAATTCCCTAAGGAATCACCCTCAATTTTACTAAGTTTAATATTATAACCTGGAAAAAAATATATAATCGTATTCTAAAGATATAAGTAAATAAATAAACAAAAACTCTATACTTACGGGCAAATAATTTCTTGTCATTTTCGGACTCAGGAATTCCCAAATAATGATCGGTACCATTTTCGAAATCTCCCGTCTCAACAAATATAGGAATACTGTCCTTTGTTATTGGATTTTCTGCAGTAATATTCAATTTCTTTACACCATTCTCCATAATTTCACCTTCAGAATCAGCATAGATATTGTTTTTATTAATGGCAATGAATTTTACATGTTCAAAATATTCAGGTTTAGGAGTCCACACACGAATAAAATCTGTTGACAACCCTCCACATTCCTGAATCTTACAGTCAAAATTTACTCCATCGCAAATACCGATCCAATGCTTCTGTAACTTCGTTATGTCCCTCCAATCTTCCAATATAGTAGAATCCAATCCTTCGTACAGTTCTTTAGCAAATCTTGTAGTCCGGATAAACCATTGTTTTAGGTATTTTTTCTCGACTTTAGCGCCGGATCTCCAAGCATTTCCATTTTCGTCTACCTGCTCGTCAGCTAGAACAGTTTTATCGACTGGATCCCAATTCACTTGCGCCTATTATTCAATTGCTTCTTTTATTGTGACTTACTCAGTACAAAAATGAATTTTGACTTACCTTTCGCTGATATACTAATCCGGCATCATATAATTTCAAAAAGAGATCCTGCGTCCATCTATAATAATCCGCATCGCAAGTACTCAATTCCCTATCCCAATCGAAACTACAACCGAGTTGTTCTAACTGCCCTTTCATATGTTGAATATTCTGCTTCGTCCAATTATCTGGCAGTACATTTCTTTCGATAGCAGCATTTTCAGCTGGCAAACCAAAAGCATCCCAACCGATCGGATGAATAACATTCTTCCCATTCATTCGCTGAAATCTTGCCACGGAATCACTAATTGTGTAGACTCTTACATGCCCCATATGTAAGTTCCCGGATGGATATGGAAACATGGATAATACGTAATACTTTTCTTTGCTACCATCGTTTGGTATTTTATTTACTTTGTCACACCAATGTTTCTCGATCTCATGTTTGAGGTCGAGTGTTAACTCGTCGCTCCACGCGTTAAATCCATTTAAGCAACGTAAAAATTGAAACTGTGGTGTTTTGGGATTAATTAATTTATTGAGTTTAATTAGCATTTTTAAGCTTGTTCATTAGGTTATGTTCCCGGGATATGATTTGAAGATGCTTAGAATATTGTTAAAATTCAAGAATTAAAGTGCTGACAAATAGTTGATACATATTTCGGTAGATGTCACTAATATTTTTCGGTAGATTTTAGAAAAATTCCATAGCTTTGAAATTAGTTACCGAAAACAAGTTTTAGATATTTACAAAACTGTCCTTAATATTGAAATTTCGATTAATTAATAATTAATGAAAATTTTAAATTGAATGATTACAGGAATCTTTTTTCTCAACTACTCGATAATGAAGAAATGTTTCTTTCGTGTATTTGTTGCTAATATAGGAATCACGCTTGATAATACAGCACTACTAATGAAATAATTATTTTGATCAAGCCTTTTATTATTATAAAAATATTTACAAAACCGAACTTAAAATTGTCATTTCAAGTAAATTAAACTATGATTATTGAAAATTTTAAATTTAATGAGTATCGAAATCGTTTCCCTCAACTAGTCGATAATGAAGAAATGTTTCCTGTGTGTATTTATTGGTAATATAGGGAACATAGTTGATAATGCATCAACCTATTGATCTAGTTGGTAATGAAGAAGTATTTTATAGCGCAGGGATCTACTTAATATAATCGGTGTCTAATTTTTTGAATGTATTGCATTATTTTACGATAAAAATTATAATTACTAAACTCAAATTAAATTTTCAAATTTCTAAAAAAAATTGAATTAGAAAAAACGATTCTAAATAAAAATTAGTTGAAAATGAAAAACATTTATTTTTTAATTACAACAATACATTTTTATACGTCTAATTAAAAATATATAAGCTTCAACGACTTATAAATTAAAAAAAAAGTATTTATACACATCTTATATATTTACAATTCACATATAGATACTTTAAAAGCGAAAAACATGAGGAAGAAATGGAAAATAACAAACTGTATATATGTATAGTAAAATTGAGTGCAAAGTGTTGGTAAGGAATACACCTATGATTTATGATCACATAAAATTATAATAATCACTCGAAATAAGTGATAGGATTTAATTGCGTTTTTGAGAGTATTGTCGATGCGGAGAGGTTCAATTATTTATACGTAATTAGTATTTTAGTTCAGTTTCGAATAGGTTGATGTAATTGGTGTTTCGAATTTCAGAATAAGGTACATAATGAATACAATTTATTTTTATTGATCGTGATAATATCGATTATACGTACATTTTCTATGTACCCTAGATTTATAAATTACTATGTATTATCCATTGTTTAGGCTGCTATATTCACTTATTACTGTCGTTTCGATCACATTTATTACATTTGATTGATACGATTGTGTTATATTGAAATAAACTTGAATACTTTCGTATATCGAAGGTGTTGGTGTTCTAATGACGATTGCAAGGACTGTGTGGATGTACAATTCACAGATATAGCAGTAAACTCCACTCACACAAATTAATTAATTATGCGGTAACACAGTCGGTAAGACGTTACCGACTGGTAACACAGTCGGTAACACGGTTGACAATGAGAGCCCACGTGCTCCCGAAACGCTGCGTACCGCATAATTAATTAATTTGTGTGAGTGGAGTTTACTGCTATACCTGTGTGTTGGTGTTCTAATTTTTGATAATTGAATACGATACAATACTATATAATTTATCCCTCGTTAACAAAAAGATAAAACAAATAATAGACACTTTTAAAAAGAAAAAAAAATTAAATTAACAATGTATCTATATACACATTTACAAAATAAAAGCATACAATATGGCTGGTTGGATAAACAAAAGATTAATATATTAATTAACATATAGTTTCATATTATATTCATGTACTTCTAGAATTGGTGCCAGTCTGTTGTACTATCACAGAATGTGTTTAAAAATATAATTTCTACATCACTAAATACCTAGTTACTATTATTTTCTTTATAACCAAAAGACTAGTAAAAACTAGCAATGTACACATATACAATTAATACATCTATATTAACACTTACTTGTTGGTATGTTAAAAACCTTAAAATAGGGTACACAAAGCATATTATGATTTAAATATCCACTTTATTTTTTTCATTTTTTATATAATTTTTGTATATACTATTATTTATATCTATCGCTTAAATAAATATATTTCTGCATGACGTATGAATATGGTGATATGTGTTATGTTGAAAATCTAATTCGTTTGTGTGTGATAACTTCTGGAAAAAAATCTCTAAAAAAATTAAGGAAATCTTGTAGAAAAAAACTTCTATCAAAATCTTTATTCCTAATGGAGTATATAAAATAAAGTCGAAAGAAGTTGTACTTCTAATACTGTATCTTTTACTTTTTCTTAATTGTATTTGTGGAATATATTTCACGTTCATTGAGATTTAAAATATGTGGAATGTGGTCGATTCGTTTTGTACGAAAAATATTGGATATTTCCTGTTTTGATTTTACTTCATTTTTTGTGTGTAATTGGATATGTTTCAGTTGTTTGTGTGATAAATGTAATAGACATGTGCAAGCGCCATCTATTTCGCAGAGGCTTATTAACTATGGAGAACTTCTTTCACTAAAAATATTTTCGTTTTTTTCACGCGATAAAGTTTGTAACTCTTTTATATTCTCACGTACAAAAAAAAAAATTCGTCCACTCTCAATTTTATTAACAATACCATCCATGTGGAAATGAATACGTAGGCTTTCACGGCCAGAGTTAGTAATAAGCGAACTACCTTCGGAATTGGACCGTCATGCTGAGATATATAGAAATGACATAAGAGTGGGGGGAAAAGGAAAAAATTTAAAAAGGGGGTGAAAAGAAGAAAAATTCCGGAAGTAGTTCACTTATTAATGCCACGTGGAAGCTTAAACTGAAGAAATGACGTAGAAAACACGAACAAATGGTGCGAAAATTTGACACGGAGAACTTTGCTTTTGTTGTGGAAAATTTTGAATAGAGATAAGACTTGGGTCCGACTAAACAAGGAAAAGAACTAAATGGAATTTCCTGGAAAAAAAATGATGGTAACAGTTTCCTTAGACGTTTGAAGGCAGGTATTTTGTTGAAAATATTCACAAGCTCACTTGTGGACCGTATTTTAAAAATAAAAGTTTAAGCAATAGAAATTGAAGCAATAACGAAAGAGTTCTTGAGAATTTAATTCAAGATAAACAGATGAGGTGTAAGAAAAACAAAATTAAAAGACGAACATAGAGGAAATATCCTACTATGGAGCAGTGTAACAGACGCGAAATATATCGGTATACTCCGCACCATCCCAACTGTCAATTTAACGTGAAAATAGGAAAAAGTCACAAGCTCTATGTAGTAATACCATTTCATACATACTTACAATACATCAATTACACCAATACACACACTTATATACAAAAAAAATAATATATAATAAAATTGTATACACTGTACATAAAAAAATAAGTTACGTTAAAATATGAATATGTAAAACTGGTGTTTCCGACACAATTATTATAAATATATGTATATACCTATATATATATATGTATATAAGGGACAAATATATTATCATCTTCTTCCTACATATCGTTTTCTTTTTTACAAAATCGTAAGATAAACACCCGTAGAATCGCTAGAATCTTTTCCCTTCCCCAAATCGGCCTGCGCTTGCTAAATTTCTTTGTACTAAAAAGCCGTGTCGTAAGCGGTTTCCATTACGTCGAATTTTTGCGTTCCGACGCGCTCTGGCTGCGTATAGAGGCGCTGTGGACGCTGCCTATGCTCTGGCGCTGCAATCGCAGCTTGGGATGGCTTCTAGCTGATGTGGCGTCCATTGCGTCGCTACGGCTCATGTGGAGGGCTCTCGCGAAGTTGTGCCTTAACGTACTGGAGAGCTTAGACAAGGGTCCGCTCTGTCAAGGTAACATTTCGACGTAATTCTCCGGAATTAAGCCGGTTTTACCGTTTAGGGTGCCTTCCAGCCAACCCGGTTCTTGCGATTGTTTGACTGCATGCAAGGGAAGGTGTGTATGAAAGAGTGTGTTAAGTAGAAAATGATCCGTCTCAAGTGATGTCATCATACAACTCTCTAGAGCTTTATATATATTTTTTATGAACACATAAGCCGAAAAGTCCCGGGCCTAACACATAGATGGCGCTAGTTTTATTGCAGTCACCTTTCTCTCAGTTAGTACTAACCTTCAAAAGACAGCTGTTAAAATTTCATGATATTCTATTCATTAGTTTGTGAGTTATTGTGCTAAGAGTCACGCTACTTTTGTTATTTTCAAAACAATGGATCAAAAACAATTTCGTGTTTTAATTTTACACTGCTTCTTGATGGGAAAAAATACCGTTCAAGCGAAGCAATGGCTTGAAAAGTGTTATGAGGACTCCGCTCCATCAGAAACAACAATAAAACGTTGGTTTGCTGACTTCAAACATGGTCGTAGAGACACCGATGATGCAGAACGCAGTGGACGTTCAAATGCGGCGGTAACACCAGAAAACACAAAAGAAAATCCACAAAATCGTTTTGAATGATCGAAAAGTGAAGTTGCGTGAGTTAGCTGACATCGTAAAGATATCAAAAAAACGTATTGGCTTTATATTGCATGAGCATTTGACTATGAGAAAGCTCTGTTCAAAGTGGGTGCCGCGTTTGCTCACTGTTGACCAAAAACAAGAACGTGTTGATGATTCTGAGCAGTGTTTGGCCATGTTTAAACTTAACAAAACGGAATTTTTGCGTCGATATGTGACAATGGATGAAACATGGATCCATCACTTCACTCCGGAATCAAAATAATCGTCATCTGAGTGGACAGCAACTGGTGAACCTCGTCCAAAGCGCCCGAAAGCACAACAATCGGCTGGAAAGGTTATGGCCTCGGTATTTTGGGATGTGCGTGGTGTAATATTCATCGACTATCTTGAGAAAGGAAATACCATCAACAGTGAATATTATATAGCGTTATTGGAACGTTTGAAGGCAGAAATTGCAAAGAAACGACCGCATATGGCAAAGAAAAAAAATTTGTTTCATCAAGACAACGCACCGTGTCACAAGTCAATCAAAACAATGGCAAAACTACATGAATTGAACTTCGAATTGCTCCCACATCCACCGTATTCGCCAGATTTGGCTCCCAGCGACTACTTGCTGTTCGCAGACCTCAAAAAAATGCTCGCCGGTAAGAAATTTCCCACGAATGAAGAGGTTATCGCTGAAACTGAGGCCTGTTTTGAGGCAAAAGATAAATTGTTCTACAAAAGTGGTATTGAAATGTTAGAGCGGCGCTGGAATGATTGCGTTGCTCTTGATGGAGATTACGTTGATGAATAAAGCTAATTTTGAACCAAAAAAAACGTGTTTTCTTTATTAGGCCCGGGACTTTTCAGCCCATGTGTTATATAGGTTATCCTATGTTTTTACCTGTCAGTGTTCCCAGACGAAAATGTTTCATAACGCTAGACGAACACTTTGAATACAAGGATTGCTGTTTATGTATCTAGAATTGGCAACAATGGTTTTGCTAGGCGCCATCTGACATATACATCGTTAAGTTTGACATTATTTGGTGTATACGTATTCAGAGAACCTTCGTACCTCAATATTACTAATTTCACTTGGAACAGATCAGTTGAAACAAAGACAGCCTTGTTGCAGGCATCGATCAGTGCTTCCCAAACTTTTAGCGCCGTGGCTCAGTAAATCCAAAAAGACCACCTCGCGATCTCCTTTATTAAACTGTAAATTCTTACCGAAATTAAACAATAAGCGAATTTCGCGACTCCCAGTTTGAGAAGCGCTGGTCAAGTGGTTAAAATCTTAAGTCTCTCAAATACTTACCATTAGTAATTATTTGATTAGGTTCGAATGACAATTCTCCATCGTTTTCACCCACGCATGCGTAAAGGGTTCGAACTCTCCTATAAAATAATACAAAATGCAACGTTTCACGATATCACTTATTCATTGTACTTATTATATCAGGCACAGTATCATTGCAATTACTTGGAAAAGTGCAAGGTTCACAAAAAAAAAGGTTCCAAATCCAATTACCAACACTAATTAACATAACCAATGCAGTATAAAATGCAAGTACACTAAATTCACAGCGTTGCCATACTAAATTTGGTATTGCCAACCTTAGTAACCTTCTAAAGTTGGCAGCAATGGTTTTTGAAATGTTTAATAATTTTGAATGGGTAAATTACGAGGGCAAGTTGAAAAATTCGGCAACCAAAACATAGCAAATAGCAATATTTCAATAAAATGTGTTTTATTGCCCTCGAGCTCGAGAATTTCAATATTGTCCATTTTTAAAAAGCGCCAAAATAAACAACAAACTACTTGACAGACCTACATGAAGTTTAACACGTACGTCACTGAAACATCAAGCTATGCAATAGTGTTAAAGATTGCTTTCGCGCAGCGCCATCTCATAGTCATGGAATTTTTCAGCTTACCCTCGTAAAAGACTGAATTTACTTATATTTCTAATAACTGTAATTGACTCGTAGAAAATTTACACCTAATTAAATAAAGTGCTTCCAAAAGAAAAAAAAGAAAAAAAATAGCAACAGCATGGTGTAGAAATAGAATTAAGTGCAATACAAAAATTAAAATATCTTCCAAATAACACTAAAACCAATCAGAATATAAGTTCGTTTATAAACGCTTATGATAATTTTAAATCAACAACCACAAGGGCATGCATATTTATTATCATAATATCTTACCGAACCGGCGCAAAGGAAGGGCTGGATCTACCGCTAGATGTCGCCGACGTCGAAATATTAGTTTTCCACACCGAATCGCAAGCTCTGTTAAATTTAGTGTTAGATCAAGTTAATTTTGCATTCCCAAAGGCATGCAAAGCCCAGGAAAACGAGTGCATCGCATATTACCACACAGATAGACACGCAAACAGGTACTTACACTGCTCCTTGCGCCCTATAGCTCTTGGAATATGGCATTCCTACGTTGCTACGTTTGTTCTTCTCGGGTGTCAAGTTCGTGTGGCCGATGTTGTTCCCGCTGTCTCTCGAATTCGAGGAGACGGACTCATTGGAACTACTAGCGCTATTTTGCTCTGCACAAACAAACGAAAAGGGAAAGGTCATGGTAGCCAACTCAAATATTAAAATAGTACTTACCCCCTAGCTTACCGTATATCCTAAAGTTAGTGGGACTACACCTTTGCATCCCGGGAATATTACTTTCGGATTGGCTGGAGATCCCGGAATTCCCTAGCTTGGTCATCTTTCGATGAGACGCCGTTTGATGCGTGTTACCCGGCAATCTTTCGCTTCTAGACATGTTGTAGTACATAGATATTGTCTGTGGATCGTGTACGTTAACCAAACTTGCGGAAATATTCGATCCCGGTGGTTCGACGTACGTTCGCACCGAACAGGTGTAAGGTTGGTAGGTTCTCGCGCTGCTGTTGACGTGATTCGACGGGTAGGTCTTGTAAGGATTGTAGCTATTCTCGGTACCGTCGGTCGTGATGTATATCGGTGATAATTTACTACCGGCGTTGCCGATCGGATGCGAATTGCTAACCGGACCTATGTGGTGGTTGACGTTGTTTCCCGTTTGTGGGGATAACCTATCCGGCGAGGCGTTATTGGTCGGCTCCGAATTGAAGATCTTCTCATAGTTCTCGATCAGAATTTCCACGACGATGTTGTAGAATTTCAGATCCATTATGGACGCCACGGTTTCTTCTTCCGGTCGTAGTAACGTCGGACCGAAACATACCCCTAAATTGCTGACGGTCATTAGGTTCTTGTCGTTTTTCGACGCCACCCTGGATGAGTAAAAAATAAGAACTATATTCCATTTATTTGACATTTGACAGTTCCATCGGTTAAATTTCGCCAGTCTAATACAACCGCCGATTGTAGCGCTATGTACTGCATTCTTAGCGTGAATGAAGTATAAGTACGCTCGATTAAAGAAGAAGAAGAAAGATAAGACAATGAAGAAGGAGGAGAAGAATGAGATGACGAAATAGAAGATGAAGAAGGAAAGGAATGAGAATGGGAAAAGGAAGATGGAGACAAATGAAAAGAAACAAATACGAAAGTGGAGGAGGAAGAAGAAAAAATAAGATAAAACAAAACGAACGAAAAGAAGAAGAAAGGGAAAAATAAGAGAAGCAAAAAAACGAAAATGGACTCCAGAAGAAGCTTCATGGTTTTGGAGTTCTTTCTTTAAAATAAAGCTTCTGAGCAAAAGATCTCGTGTCATTTTATGCAGAACCCAAGTCAAATTCTCCTTCACAACTGTATAAATCTAATCTGAATTAACATAAATTTGTTAATTTATCTATCTTTTTTGTATCTTTTGATTTGTATGTTGTTAACACTTAAATACCACTAATTTTTAAGAAATTTAAAGCTTACCTCGTTAAATGCTTGACTAACAGCTTCAGCACCTCAAAATTTAACTTGGGAATCCTATATACCAGCACATGGACATCGTTGATCCGCATCTGTCTCGAATCGCTCTCTGCAACACGTCACATAAAGATCCTTCCAAAATAACGATCACCGCAGAAACGGATTCGAGCTGAGAATACTTACTGACAGCTGCTATAAATCCGTTGTGATAGCGATACGTCATAAGCGGTTCCGGCAAGTTACGCAGGTAATTTTTCAACGCGCTGGTGATGGTCTTTGTTTCCCATTCCTGCGGATCGTCCAGATTCGCTAGTCTATCGTTTTTCCGCCTATCCAGGCCCGTATTCAGCAATTTGGAGACCTTGGACGCGACGCCGACTACCCTGTAGATACCCTGTTCTTCGAGACCGCGACTTTCAAGCACTTCGATGCATCGCTTGACGAAATTGATGCCTACCTCGTCTAGAACGCGTTCCTCGTTATTCTGAGGTTTTCCAGCGGAGGTGTACATCTAAGATATTCGAATGTCAAGTAGGTGTCATTGCAATTACAAAAGAAAATGACATGTGCATAGAATGAAATCTATTATCAACTTGGATCGATTATACAATACTCCAAAAAGAGACAGATAAATTTGTGAATAGACCTAAGTAATAGTTATTTCTTATTAATTGGAATCAAAGCGAAATCATACCGCACAACATTGCCTTTTTGCTGTAAATTGTCAGAGATTTTCACATCTTTAACTTTGTTTATATCACGTTCATATTTCGGCAATAAATTATGTAAGTAATACGCAAATACAGAGAGCTTTAGTTGTACTGAAATTAAAATTCTGTAGCTGTTGCTTTCAATTATGGATGCAGAACCTAGCACCAGTACTGCTAAAAGTACTGGTCTGTATTCTCTTCTAAAGAAACGAGAGAAAGCAAATCAATTTAGTAACGCTGAAAAGGAGACAATTTTGAATGCTTACGAAGAAATTTTAACGGATACACACAACACAAGAAAAGGTGACATGATAAAGCAGATTTCCCAAGTACTAGGTAACTTTATTGGGTGAAATATATAACACATAGGCCGAAAAGTCCCGGGCCTAACACATAGATGGCGCTAGTTTTATTGCAGTCACCTTTCTCTCAGTTAGTACTAACCTTCAAAAGACAGCTCTCAAAATTTCATGATATTCTATTCATTAGTTTGTGAGTTATTGTGCTAAGAGTCACGCTACTTTTGTTATTTTCAAAACAATGGATCAAAAACAATTTCGTGTTTTAATTTTACACCGCTTCTTGATGGGAAAAATACCGTTCAAGCTAAGCAATGGCTTGAAAAGTGTTATGGGGACTCCGCTCCATCAGAAACAACAATAAAACGTTGGTTTGCTGACTTCAAACGTGGTCGTAGAGACACCGATGATGCAGAACGCAGTGGACGTCCAAATGAGGCGGTAACACCAGAAAACACCAAAAAAAATCCACAAAATCGTTTTGAATGATCGAAAAGTGAAGTTGCGTGAGTTAGCTGACATCGTAAAGATATCAAAAGAACGTATTGGGTTTATATTGCATGAGCATTTGACTATGAGAAAGCTCTGTTCAAAGTGGGTGCCGCGTTTGGTCACTGTTGACCAAAAACAAGAACGTGTTGATGATTCTGAGCAGTGTTTGGCCATGCTTAAACGTAACAAACCGGAATATTTGCGTCGATATGTGACAATGGATGAAACATGGATCCATCGCTTCACACCGGAATCAAAACGATCGTCATCTGAGTGGACAGCAACTGGTGAATCTCGTCCAAAGCGCCCGAAAGCACAATAATCGGCTGGAAAGGTTATGGCCTCGTTATTTTGGGATGTGCGTGTTGTAATATTCATCGACTATCTTGAGAAAGGAAACACCATCAACAGTGAATATTATATAGCGTTATTGGAGCGTTTGAAGGCCGAAATTGCAAAGAAACGACCGCATATGGCAGAGAAAAAAAATTGTTTCATCAAGACAACGCACCGTGTCACAAGTCAATCAAAACAATGGCAAAACTACATGAATTGAACTTCGAATTGCTCCCACATCCACCGTATTCGCCAGATTTGGCTCCCAGCGACTACCGGCTGTAAGAAATTTCCCACGAATGAAGAGGTTATCGCTGAAAATGAGGCCTATTTTGAGGCAAAAGATAAATCGTTCTACAAAAGTGGTATTGAAATGTTAGAGGGACGCTGAAATGATTGCGTTGCTCTTGATGGAGATTACGTTGATGAATAAAGCTAATTTTGAACCAAAAAAACCGTGTTTACTTTGTTAGGCCCGGGACTTTTCAGCCCATGTATTACAACATCTCAACACCTTACAGAATATTGTTATTGTACGGATTTCAAAACCAAGAGTATATCAGGTTATCAGCGAGTACAAAAAACAGGGAAAACTTCATAGCCAAACAAGATAATTGGCCTGTCAAAACTGGTGTTCACCTAATAGTTCACGATATGTTTCGTCGAAATGAACTCCCAACATTAGATAAAGTCTTGGCTCAAATAAAGAATAGTAGTGAACTGCCAAGTATGAATCGCCCAACATTACATCGCTTAATGAAGCAATTCAAATTTAAATAACTTATATTTTTAGTATATTTATATAATTAAATATAATGCCGTTATATGTTGCAGATACCTTTAACGTGAGAGGAACAGTGTTTTTACTAAGAGAGATGATATTGTAGATGGAGACGACAATATCTGAAACATATATCATTATATAGATCTCAGAATGAAACCTGGTTGAATAAGGGCCATACAATGCAGAAAGTATAGATGGACACAAATGTTTTAAGCCGTAGACAGGCCTTTGTGGAAGGACTTATCAAAGGATTAAAAAATCCATCCGGTAAGGAACGTCACCTTATAATAGTACATATTGGCAGTATAGATGATTTCGTCGAAAATGGTTTGTTACTGTTTGAGGTGACGAGGAAATGAATTCCATAGTTTTTGCGAAGTGGTTTACTAAAATATTACATTATTTACCATAGAATGCTATCGTAGTAATGAATAATGCGCCATATCATAGCCGCAAGGCTGAAAAGACACCAACAACATGTGGAGAAAAGTGGACACAAAATTGGTTACAAAAAAAAGGGATATAGTATGAAGAAGATATGGTTAGAGCAAAATTGTTAAATTTGGTAAACATAGTCAAAAGTAATCTTATCAACTTAGTCAGTTATAGTTTTAAATAATTGTAATGCAAAATTTAAACTATCTTCAACTCCATTGTTTATTATGCATATATATATACACTGTTATCTATATAATAACATGTAGTATTTGAACTTTTCTCAACAAATAAATGAAATATGTGTTTTCCAGACAGATTTATGAACTTTCATGTGTAATAACCACTACATTTAACATTCTGTTATTTTAATTATAGAATTATCTCTGAAGAATCTATATACAATTTTATTTGGTACAGATTTAGTATGTCAGAGATCAAATTTAAGTTTACCGCGTAAAATTGATTTCACAAATTTATAGATTGTAATTTGGGTTGGAAGTCTGTTCAGAATTTCGTCTCTTTGTAAGAAGTTGAGATGAAAGATAAAAAAAGTAAACGGATGAATTGGGAAATTTGAGTAGAGAGATGCTATATCAGCAAGAACTGATATGATATAAAGAAAGAAACTTAAAATGGTTGGGACGAATTGTAGTTCGGAATTCTGACCAAGATTATTAGCTGGAATAAGGAATCTAGAATGGTTTAGATACCAAAGTAACAAGAAAGATTTAATGGTCAAAGTACTTACAGGTTCTTTTCCATCCATAATATCCATCCAAGACTTCCTATCTGTCTCCGATAAAGCCTGGAAGGTATAGACGATACCCGGCCTAGAATCGACTTGCAAGTCAAAACAGAATCTCTTATCTATCGAGTCTGACATCCTTCGCACGCAAGATATTAAAAACAACTCCTCTTGCGGCGCTAACTGTAAAAAGAACAAGGCGAATCAAATTAGAATCAGCTTGGTTCATATGAAACTCACCGATTTGGAAGTCAGCTGATTGTAAGGTAACATTGTGAACTTTTTGGTTTCCTTATCGTAGGTGCAGTAATGTTTGGTCCAGGTCGCACCGAACGCCTCTGGAAATTTAAAGACGCATTTGAAATAAGCGCAAGGCGCAAGATTAAAGGGGCATTACTTTTTTCTAACAAGAAAAGATACCCTTCCTTTCTGCCTCTTGTATTGCGTAATGGTTCTTCTTGCGTCTGCTTCTGTACCTCTGCCATACGTTTCCTCAATTTGCTGCTGTAGTCTTCGAAATTATCGCGGGTTTTCTGTATTTTGCATTGCAGGTCGATCATGTAAGGTTGGAAGTCTTTTGCCACCTCGTAACCCTTCGAGTGGAAGATGCGAAATGAAGACGGCGGAATATTTAAATTATAACGAGCTTTATCACTCACCTGATGATAGAACGTCAACCAGCTAAACATGAAACTCAATAGCGTCTCCACGAATTCGAACTTCTTACGTTCGTGAACTTCTTGTATAAGGTAGACGTATTCCATGCTGGCGTTGTAGAAATGGCGTTCTGCCATATCCACTGACGCATCTGCCTATGAGATGAGAAGAGAAAATATGCATGAAGAAATTATAAATTAAAGTGGATTTTTTATTGAAATGATTCAGTTTTCGAAACGCGTCTTCACTTCATTCTTTCGGCGTTGCAGCTTCTAGATTTGTTGGAAAATTATTTATTTATTTGCCAGATTGAGTTAAGTTCGTTCGATAGTATTCAAGCTACTTAACAATATTCTGAAAAATTTTCTCTTCTTCATCAATATATATTTTTATAAAAAAAATTCTGTCTAAAAAAAAAAACGACACAAAAAATGAATCCTTACGCATCCTAAATTTCGGACAGTAAAATCGTTCCAATCAGGACAAACCTACTCAAATCTATCAAACACATTTCACACAGACGATCACCACGTTTCACAATTTAAAAACGCAACCTCCAGCTGGTTTTCTTTTGTCAATGTTTCGCGTAATTTTAAGGGCCGAAGATGCGTTAAAGTACCACGAAGAAAAAAATTGGTTGGATTTCTATGAGGTGCGCCAACTTTATATATTACCGAAAATAGTCTGTTCCACATTAAAATGTCAATCAGGGGTGCCTAAATGGAGGTCTACGTGACGAGCTAAGGGGCGCGCAAACTCCCTTTCACAAGGATTGCGTCACTAATCGATAACAGAGGGTGACACTCAAGAGTGACGTGCAACGATGACGTCACTGTAGTCGCCATAATAATGGTAAAATCTGTGGCGTCATATCCTTTTTAATAATAATAATTAGTAATTGAATCTATTGTCCAACGGAATACGAGTTACATGACAAAATAATAGTAAAAAGTCGTATATACCAAATGTACTTGACTAAGAATAAGGAACCTGAAGAATAACTATACATAAGACGTATGAACACAAAATTAAATTATTAAAAATTTAATTTTGTGTTCATGTTTAATTTAAAGTACCACATGATCTATTAAATTTACGCAAGCTCGGAATTTCATTACCAACAGCATGTTTATCAGGAAACTCAGTTATTATTTTAAATACCTTATCTTTAGTAGTGCCTAATAGTGACAATGGGAGATTATTAGAATGGCTAGAACAGTTAAATGGCGAGCAAATTAAAAGCTGTGCGCTTAAAAGTCTAATAGCAAACACATTCACAAGATTATTCGTAATTCCATTACCAACACGAAAAAAGCCTGGAATTCTGGTAAAGCTCCATGAAATAAAATAGAAAAGTATGAAAAATGGAAAGGTCTAATTTTATTAGACCCAAATCCAAAATATTTTGCGAAAATTCCTTCGCAATTCCTCGTGAGAAAAAAAGGTAAAGATTTCGATGTCAACGACAAACAGCGCGATGGTGTCCTAAAAAAGTTCCAAAATGACGAACTTAAGGAATTGCTTGATACTGATTAGAAGGCAAGAAATTGGGTACCGTACGAGTTTAAGAAAAGGAACATTGATAGGCGTTTGGTCATGTACGAAAAATTGCCTCGACGGCAAGAAAGATTTTTTGCGATAAAAAAAATAGATTCACTAGCATGAATGAAGACTAGTGAACCAGTTCCATCAACGCCAAAGTGCAATATTCACGAGTTAAAGGTCATGCTCCGTATCTGGTGGGACATATAGTCTACTCTTAATGCGCTTGAAGCAAGCTATTTAAGACAAACGACCGGAATGACACGATAGACATGAGAAGCTGATCTTGCAGCACGACAACGCAAAGCCATATGTTGGTCAACCCGTCCGTACATGCTTAGAATGGATAAAATGGGAGGTCCTACTTCACCCAGTATTCATCAGACGTCCCTTGAGACTATCATTTGTTCCGGTCGATGGAACTGGAGAGCGCTTCACCGCATATGACAACATACAAAAATCGGTCGATATGTGGATTGCCTCGAGAGAAATAGAATTCTCCATTCGAGAAATCCATTTATTGCCCGAAAGATGGGCGATAGTTGTCGCTGCGGATGGAAAATATTTTGAATAAAACCATTACATATTTTCATGTTTTTTCGTCCAAGGGTATTTTTTAATTGACTCAAAATTTTTCGGATTTATGTCCTACGTAATTACACTTTTTCATTTACAATACTTTTTTATCTTATTTTCTAGACACCCTGTATATAATTTCCCGAACATCCCTTAAATATATTTCATATGTCGACCATTCTTAAGCGTTTAAATTCCTCATAGTAAAAATTACATCTTGTAGATTTACATTTACGTCTATAATATTCTTTGGCATTCAGATATTGGGTTAGAATTAAACCAGGGGGATAGACTTAGTAAGAATAAGATTGAGAGAGAGATAAAAGTTAAATAACGCATTGTTAATATTATTAAATTTATTAAGGAATAACACATGGGCTGAAAAGTCCCGGGCCTAACACATAGATGACGCTAGTTTTATTGCAGTCACCTTTCTCTCAGTTAGTACTAACCTTTAAATGACAGCTGTTAAAATTTCATGATATTCTATTCATTAGTTTGTGAGTTATTGTGCTAAGAGTCACGCTACTTTTGATATTTTCAAAACAATGGATCAAGAACAATTTCGTGTTTTAATTTTACACTGCTTCCTGGTGGGAAAAAAATACCGTTCAAGCGAAGCAATGGCTTGAAAAGTGTCATGGGGGGACTCCGCTCCATCAGAAACAAAAATAAAACGTTGGTTTGCTGACTTCAAACGTGGTCGCAGAGAACCGATGATGCAGAACGCAGTGGACGTCCAAATGAGGCGGTAACACCAGAAAACATCAAACAAAATCTACAAAATCGTTTTGAATGATCGAAAAGTGAAGTTGCGTGAATTAGCTGACATCGTAAAGATATCAAAAGAACGTATTGGGTTTATATTGCATGAGCATTTGACTATGAGAAAGCTCTGTTCAAAGAGGGTGCCGCGTTTGCTCACTATTGACCAAAAACAAGAACGTGTTGATGATTCTGAGCAGTGTTTGGCCATGCTTAAACGTAACAAACCGGAATTTTTGCGTCGATATGTGACAATGGACGGAACATGGACCCATCACTTCACTCCGGAATCAAAACGATCGTCATCTGAGTGGACAGAAACTGGTGAACCTCGTCCAAAGCGCCCGAAAACACAACAATCGGCTGGAAAGGTTATGGGCCTCGGTATTTTGGGATGTGCGTGGTGTAATATTCATCGACTATCTTGAGAAAGGAAATACCATCAACAGTGAATATTATATAGCGTTATTGGAGCGTTTGAAGGCCGAAATTGCAAAGAAACGACCGCATATGGCAAAGAAAAAAAATTGCTTCATCAAGACAACGCACCATGTCACAAGTCAATCAAAACAATGGCAAAACTACATGAATTGAACTTCGAATTGCTCCCACATCCACCGTATTCGCCAGATTTGGCTCTCAGCGACTACTAGCTGTTCGCAGACCTCAAAAAAATGCTCGCCGGTAAGAAATTTCGCACGAATGAAGAGGTTATCGCTGAAAAGATAAATCGTTCTACAAAAGTGGTATTGAAATGTTAGAGCGGCGCTGGAATGATTGCGTTGCTCTTGATGGAGATTACGTTGATGAATAAAGCTAATTTTGAACCAAAAAAACCGTGTTTTCTTTGTTAGGCCCGGGACTTTTCAGCCCATGTGTTAATCATCATCGGAAAAAAAAATCAAGATAAAGCAGACGAAAGTCAACTCTGTGGAAGTTTTATCTCGCACTATTGGCAAATGAAAATGGTGCCGACAACAATTTGGACGAGTTCAGTTTTCCGTACGAATCACTTTAGGTGTTAAGATTAGTTTCTTCATCCCCCAAACGCTTAACGAGTTCTGTTTTCACATTAGGATGTACCTCCATCTACACAGCAGTTCGATCATGATAAATGTGTATATTCTTTAATTAATCAAGCGAGTTAAATGTTTTTACGTTTTCCTTTTTAGTGGATATTATTATTTCCGAGGACATACTCACCTTAAGGGGACGGTAACAATTTTGAATTGAGTGCAATGTGGTGTAAATTTTTTTTCATACAGTTGCTTTCTTATAATTGTGATTGCTTCTTTTTATTTGAAAAAAAGAAAAAATAGTGGCGACAACCACACAAAGATAAAAAAATACGAATTTATTTATTTAAGAAAGAAATTTCATCTTTATCCCAATTCGATTATCTTAAATTTAAGAACCTAGATATTCCTTTAATACTAAATCAAAATAAACAGTTGGGTAAGAAACAAAAACGCTAGATTGCCGCGGGAACCTTCAAACCAATTGACATCAATAGGTAGATTAATAATATAACAGGAAACGTTAATTCTGTCAATTTCATTTGCGTTTACTACGCGATCTAAAACGTTGGGGTCCCGACGTACTAAAGCTTAAAGCTGAACATTATGAGCAACATTCTAAACGTAGCTTCCTAATATTCTATATTACTTACCTCTTGTAACGTAACCGTGCTCTGTTTCTTGACCGTGAGGTTAAGATATCTTTCTTGACTCTGACAGAATTTGGTCGTCTGTTTGTCGAACTTTTTCTTCCCCGTTTTGACACCGCCGATTTGTTTTTTGCGGAAATCCTCTAAGATCTGTAGTACTTGAGCGTAACCATTATCCAACTGCAAAATAGAAAAATTTAAGAGATATCTATAAACCGAAAAAGGAAGTTAAAATAGAAATGAAATTAGTGTAGATCGTATTGATCGATATTCTAGACCAATAAGATGAAGATGTTTAAAGAATATTTAGATTGATTATCAAATTGGGACCATTAGGGCATTAATTATGATCCTAATTTTCTAATTACACTTAAAGGAATTTCTATAGTTCCATATAATTTTGTAGTTCTTCTATAAACATTTAGAAACGGTGTGAGTTATCTAGAATTACATTTTTGAATGTAAGGAAATGGCAGACATTATTTTGCCAATATCACAACTGTTAGATATGTAGGGAACCGCCAATATCGTGTTCTTCTTGTCGATTCCGGAAACGTTTCAGGTCGTCCTCGTATTTTCTCTTGCTAAAAACTAAATATTCCGTTCAAAAGATGGAACTATAGAAATTTCGTTGAGTGTAGTGAGTGTATTACAATTCACACCAAATTCCAAACGAACACTTTCCAGAAACTTGACGTTTTGAAAAATTATTTAAATAATTCCCATAGATTAATATCGATTAATATTTTTACCTCTGGTCAAAGAGACATTATGAGTGGAAATATGAATATCTATACACGCCTACTAAGATATCGCAGATAGAATTCACCACCCACAATATCCACTTTCATTTATCAAAGCGGGCTGCGCAATATTACGTACATTGGTAATTAATAAACCTTCCAATTGTCAGACTGTTCGTTCGGTTTATTTTTAAATACGTATTACATGCAAACAGTATAAGCTCGCGTTCAACTGGATATATAGTTATTATAAAGTTCCAGCTACTATTTTAGGAGATTTGGAACGTTAAAAAATAATGTTTTTTAAACAAACAACGTCCCACGCGCTGTTTGTTTTTCTATATGCGTTCCTTCTTGTAAATAAATCATGTTCATAATCAATTTAATAGGATTAACTTCAAATATGAATTGATACGAAACAGCGTTCTGGTTTTTATTAGAACGTGAAACGGAAATTACGGTTTAAAAGTTGATAATAGGTTCGCCGCGTTTAAATTTAAATTGCAGAACTTCGCCGCTAAAAATAGAGTTTCCCATAGTTTTTCCAGCGGTATAATTACTTGAATTTATTCACTTCTGAAAGCTAAAAGAATTAAAATAATGCGCTACAGTTACTGTTTGGATTTTGCTAATGAAACAGAAACAATTTCTGAAAAGTATCCAGCCATAATCAAACGTTAAAGTAAACATTCGAGCGATGCAATTCAAACATCTAACATCTGCGTCCATTTGCTAGCTGTACGTAATACGAGTGTCGTAATCCAATTGGAGAACTAATCGATGCATTGTAAATTCTACAGATTAGAATGAAGAGATTAAACGCACTCACTAAGTAAATTATGTTTCGTTGACTTTTTGTAAGGATAAGGTTCTGGGAATTGTTCGGTTTGTTTGAGGCGAGATTTGTCTGCGGATTTTAATGTTCTAGATATTTTTTTTACTAACGTAAATGTATCTTCTTGGAAATATTGAAAGATGAAACTAAATCTTTCGGAAAAAAAATTGGATTATACTTTAACCCTGCAATCTTTTTAATGGTGATAAGTAAAATCAGAAGTGGCTGACAGATGGAGGACAGAAAATGTATATGAGATACAATTATGAAGTAAAAAAAAATAAATAAGAATAAGAAGATGGAAAACAAAATAATGTCAACCGAGATCACATACTGGAGATGCTGTTGTAAGAAGACATTATTAGATCATAAAAGAAATAATGCAAGTTGACACATCATTAATACATGAAATAGAACAGAAATTATTGTGGTAAGACATGAGGAGAATGGATCAGGACAGACTACCACAAAAGATTTAGAAATGGCAGCTTATTAAAAGAAGGAAAAATGCAAGATCAAGAAGGAGTTGGGAAGAAGGAATTAAAGAAGATGTGGAGAAGAGAGGACTGGAGGTAGGGATGGAGCCTTTTGGAGATTGAAATGTGGTAGATGGCAAAATTAACTGTTAATAAACGCCCATAATAAAAAAAATAACTAGGTGAAATTTGCCCAAACTCTTGGTATTCAATTTAAAATTTCCGCCAATGTAAAATGTTTAATAGAGTCGTTGGTCATAAGTTAGTACCAGTCCAAGTAATACTACGATCAACCGTGGAATTTATGAAATAGGAGAAAAAGTATAGACGTGAAATTAACACATGGGCTGAAAAGTCCCGTGCCTAACAAAGAAAACACGGTTTTTTTGGTTCAAAATTAGCTTTATTCATCAACGTAATCTCCATCAAGAGCAACGCAATCATTCCAGCGCTGCTCTAACATTTCAATACCACTTTTGTAGAACGATTTATCTTTTGCCTCAAAATAGGCCTCAGTTTCAGCGATAACCTCTTCATTCGTGCGAAATTTCTTATCGGCGAGCATTTTTTTGAGGTCTGCGAACAGCCAGTAGTCGCTGGGAGCCAAATCTGGCGAATACGGTGGATGTAAATTCGAAGTTCAATTCATGTAGTTTTGCCATTGTTTTGATTGACTTGCGACACGGTGCGTTGTCTTGATGAAACAACATTTTTTTCTTTGCCATATGCGGTCGTTTCTTTGCAATTTCGGCCTTCAAACGCTCCAATAACGCTATATAATATTCACTGTTGATGGTATTTCCTTTCTCACGATAGTCGATGAATATTACACCACGCACATCCCAAAATAGCGAGGCCATAACCTTTCCAGCCGATTGTGCTTTCGGGCGCTTTGGACGAGGTTCACCAGTTGCTGTCCACTCAGATGACGATCGTTTTGATTCCGGAGTGAAGTGATGGATACATGTTTCATCCATTGTCACATATCGACGCAAAAATTCCGATTTGTTACGTTTAAACATCGCCAAACACTGCTCAGAATCATCAACACGTTCTTGTTTGTGGTCAACAGTGAGCAAACGCGGCACCCACTTTGAACAGAGCTTTCTAATAGTCAAATGCTCATGCAATATAAAGCCAATACGTTCTTTTGATATCTTTACGATGTCAGCTAACTCACGCAACTTCACTTTTCGATCATTCAAAACTATTTTGTGGATTTTTTCATGTTTTCTGGTGTTACCGCCTCATTTGGACGTCCACTGCGTTCTGCATCATCGGTGTCTCTACGACCACGTTTGAAGTCAAAAAACCAACGTTTTATTGTTGTTTCTGATGGAGCGAAGTCCCCATAACACTTTTCAAGCCATTGCTTCGCTTGAACGGTATTTTTTTCCCATCAAGAAGCAGTGTAAAATTAAAACACGAAATTGTTTTTGATCCATTTTTTTTTGAAAATAACAAAAGTAGCGTGACTCTTAGCACAATAACTCACAAACTAATGAATAGAATGTCATGAAATTTTAACAGCTGTCTTTTGAAGGTTAGTACTAACTGAGAGAAAGGTGACTGCAATAAAACTAGCGTCATCTATGTGTTAGGCCCGGGACTTTTCAGCCCATGTGTTATTATGCCATTTATCGAACAGCTTAATGAAGGAGAAATTACACAGAAACAATGAATATTCCACAGTATTTTTTCAAAACCGGTTGATAAGATTAACTACGAAACATGAATTTCCATCTTCCTTAAAGAACTCGATTTATCGGATGCAGATACTCGATCTTGCAGACTTCCAAATCAGAATTCCTGAAAGTATTAACGAAATTGACGATATGATCCCACAAAATGCTTTTTCCTCTATTAGAAGAAGATATGCGAAATGTCTCGAACAAGGTGGGAGCCGATTTTAACAATTTTTAGAAAATCTTACTTGTTTGTTACAAATAAACATATTTCATTCAGTTAAAGATGATTTTGAAATAACTTATACCAAACAAAATTCGTACCGAGTTTCAGTAACATTTTTTTTATGATATTTAGGTATTCACTTGTTCAAGAATCAGTTTCATTAAGAATTAACATTTTAAATATGCAAATCATATTCAGATTCTTTATGCATTTCCCGACATTCCAAAATTATAAGGGGGTTAATGGAGAATTACCTAAATTGTGTTTCAGGGTTTTTCTTAATTTGTCTACGGAGTGTAGTTCGGGTAAATTATTTTAGGCATCTGAAATTACAGTGATACATCCCACCTCGTCCCAGATGAAATCCTATATCTAATTCTAACATTATTCTTGTCTTTACTGTAAACAGAATAATATCTACAATATGTAGCAATAGCCACATAATTTCTGTAACCATTACTCTCAAATAAGCACCGTATCATAATCAAATATTACGTGTAAACAATGGTATCTGAATGGTATGCGTTGAATGAATGAATGATATAAAGCATTACATTCTATTTGCTTGTGCATTACGCATTTTTAAAACAAGAATATAAAAAACAAAATTTTCCAAAGAATACTGTTATATAACATGAGATATGTATCCATATAACAAGAACATGAACTCAAAAGATACATCATCTATGTAGGTTACAGGGTATATAGGTAAATAGCCACATACATAAACGCAGCCATATACAGACTAATATAAAATGGGATGCATAAAGCTTTTCTTAATATTTATTACTTCGTGAATTATAAAGTGATATACCAGCAGTCCCTTTGAATTGCAGTTCTTTAGAGAACTTTTCACTTCGCTACGCCAGCCCTTCTAATAAGCTCACGCGTCTAGTTCAAAAGCTCATATTCAAAGTGGTTCCTATATATCTAGGATGAAAATTTATTATTCATACTGTCTATTCTGCGAAGAAGTTTCGTGTTTACAATCATAAACACATTTCTATTTTATTTCCATACATCAAATTCAGAACAAAACATGTTACTCAAATTCATTACATTTTAAATACGTAAACAGGGGTGCCTAAACACTTTTGAGCGGTAGTGTATATACATATGTACTTCCCAATCAATATTAGTTACAGAACTGTTTTTGTCCGATCATTATTACGATCTCGGCGTATTTAAATTCTCCTATTGGTTCGGTCAACCGTAAGCATCACTATTTACCTAATTCTCTTGTTTGGGCGACTTGCCTTAGACGTACTTAATCGTGAATCACGCTCATTTAACAAGGTTAAAGCATTATGCCTCCGACTTGTACCTTTCTTTTTCTTTTCGACTTCGTACGGTGACTACAAGACGTGGCCGTTGTGTCGGTTTTATTGTTGTTGTGGCTTACGTCATTGCGGAGATCCTTTATAAGTATTTATGTGTCGTACCGCCTGCTGCAGAACAGGTTGACCACGTAGGATAGTGGTGGAAGGTGGGTTAATGATCAAGTGAAAGATTCGATAGGAACATTGTCGATTTAAACGTATTACATGAAGATACTCCCAAAAAATGCTACTCGTACAAAACGGTATACTTTAATGACAAATGTGAAGCGGTATAGCTAACAAACAATTAAAGCTATGAGACTACGATTTGTAATGGAAAAGGAAATTTATGAAACTGATAGTGTTTTGAGTGGCTTAGACTAAAAAGTTTGGAGACCCCTGGTCTAACGGAACGCGGTTGAGATGCTTTCGAAAAATTGCTGTAAAGCAATGCTTCAAAAATTACAAAATACCATCGATGAAGGTATCAAATGTTTTAGGGCAGGGAAGTTCAGACTTTGAACTGCTGGCGGTGTACCTCAAAATTGTTAGATTCTAAGCGATCGACTCTGTAGATGCCGAACATATGTGTGATACAGGATTGTACGTGGGCGCCCTGAAATGTTTCCGGAATCGGCAAGAGATGGTGCACGAAGGTTGAAGTGAATTCATTGGTTAGCAAGGGCAACCTGTCAAAATTTCAGACGTCTACTGTCAATAGTTGTTGTTTAAGAGCGTGTTTTCTGTATGGATAAAATCGAATTTCGTGCAGTGATAAAACATTTCTGGATAGCTGGGAAAACGGCCACGGAAATTCGAAATATTTTGCTAGAAGTTCATCGCGGATGTACTCCATCATTTTCGACCATCAGCTCCTGGGTGAGCGAGTTCAAATGTGGCTGCACAAGCACAAGAGACGAACCACGCAATAGACGCCGAAAAATCGCTACCACCGATGAAATGATCGATAAAATTCATGATGTCGTGTTAGTCGATCGCCAATTGAAGCTGAAGGAGATAGCAGAGACAACAAGCATCTCAGGAATCCTACACGAAATTTTAGGTATAAAAAAGTTTTCGGCGAGGTGGGTACCGCGTTTACTCACAACGGAGCAAAAACGAAATTGGGTGACCGTTTCGGAGAAGTGTCTGGATAGGATCCAACGCAATCCAAGGGACTCCTTCATGCGTTTCGTAACCGTGAATGAGACTTGGATCCACCACTACCTATCGAAGATCAAGGAACAGTCGAAGCAGTGGACTTTTCCTGACGAATCGGGTCCAAAGAAAGCAAAGGCTCTTCCAGCGACCATTTTTCGGGATTTCCAAGTTGTGATCCTCATCGACCATGTGCAGAAGGGAAGGACGATGACGGGGCAATACTACAACTCGATTTAATGCAGTATTAAAGGAGAATCAGCCTCGTTTGTAGCGGAAAAAAGTGCTTTTCCACTATGACAATACACCGGCTCATTCATCTCGCATCGTCGTGTCCAAATAGAATGAGTTTCCTGGACCGGACCTAGTCACCAGCGACTTTTTCCTATTCCCAAACCCGAAAAAATCACTGGGAGGAAAGAGATTTGGATCAAATGAGGTCATCGCCGCTAAAAATGATTATTTTGCAGACCTCGAAACATCCTACCTTTCCGACGGCTTGAAGAGACTGCAGCACCATTTAAAAAAGTGTATTGAACTTCCAGGAGACTACATTCAAAAATGCATGTTCTTCTTGTCGATTCCGGAAACATTTCAGGTCGTCCTCGTAGGTAGCGTAGCACCAAAGTGATATTTTTTCTGTGATAAATGAGGCAATGAAATTCGTGACAAAATTCTTTTGTCCTCACGTTTTCTTTATCTTCCCACATTTGCATTTCGTGAAACCCACAACCATTAACACATGAATAATTAAAAAGATAAAATAACTCTTAAAAGTCCTGTTAATATCAATCGTGAATTTCCAAATTTCCTCTAGATAATGCACCTTAATTCGTTCATTCTGCGAAGATCTTTTTCCCACCGATCGACGCTACGCATCAAAATTCCATGCTTAAAAGCTCATCTTGTCATCGTTCGAAACAAAAGTACCGTATAGCAGTTCTTATTTCGTATTCCTTGCGCTGTGTCGCGTCGTGAAATGTGAGGCATATTGCGTCGCCTCCGTTATAAGTTTTGCAATAGAAATACGTCGTGTTGAAGATGATCATCACGCCGGCAAAACGACCGGGAGAAGGTTAGTCTCGTAATGGTAAAATGTTTCAGCTAAATGTCAATGAGCCGACCGTTTGCCGAAAGCGGTCTCTCCACTTTTACCAAGCGTATTGCGCCGTAATATTATCGCAGGAGGAGATTATTAAATGCCAACATCGAACGGTGCTTTGTGTTCTTTAAGAAAAGAGCATAGAACCGATGGTTGTGTTTACACGTGAGGGTATTAAGTTCTTTTATTATGTCCCGATATATTCCTCTTGAATCTTAGCGTATTTGGAGCAACGACGCTGAATTTTTCGCAGAAATTTCTTTCAAAATCTCCGAAATATTGCCCCGGTACTGGAATTAATTCCTTGTCCGAAAGCAAGGGAAAGTTTGAATTTGAGGAACAAATAAAAGTCGTTTGCGAAATGAGATGAGGAAAAGCGACTAGTTTGGTTGTTGTGAGGAAAGAAAAACTTTACTATGATGGATCAAAAATTGCTTTCGTAAATTTGTCTAGTTTGGTTTCGATTCTTACCAAATTTATAACAATTTCGTCGTTTCAGTCAGAAAAAATCGCGAATTTTTCATTGTCCAGTAACCGGAATAGTTAAAGCGTCAAATAATGTTCGCTGTAAAATCAAACCACTTGAGACATTAGAGAGTTTAAAAGTCAAAAAGCAACTTTCATCTTTTTTTAGCCCATAACGGCCAAAATAAAAGAGATGGCTTTCAAAACAAGTGTCTCAGTACTGATGGTACCAAAAACATGTGTGGAAAAAATAAAGTTGTCATTGCTCTGATAGACCGTAGAAAATGACGGTTCTCCAAAATGAGATAGACAAAAAATATTTAGATCCAAGTTGACTGGATTTGCTGTTGATAATTTCCACTAACAAACTTGATCCACAACTGCAAATAATCGCCTATGAAAAGCTACAGCTACATATATTTCATTAATCATAATTACAATGTCGAATTTTACTACGTAAATATGTCAGTTCTTGTGTTTCTTTATTAATAAAAATAATAATTTATTACCCAACAGAATAGAGCTTATTACAGGATAATAATTTCTTAAGCAACAGAAAACTGCCCTAACAAAAGTTGCCTCAAAGCATTGATAGAAACAAATCAAATCTAGATGCATATAACACTTAGGCTGAAAAGTCCCGATGATATTCTATTCATTAGTTTGTGAGTTATTGTGCTAAGAGTCACGCTACTTTTGTTATTTTCAAAACAATGGATCAAAAACAATTTCGTGTTTTAATTTTACACTGCTTCCTGATGGGAAAAAAATACCGTTCAAGCGAAGCAATGGCTTGAAAAGTGTTATGGGGACTCTGTTCCATCAGAAACAGCAATAAAACGTTGGTTTGCTGACTTCAAACGTGATCGTAGAGACACCGATGATGCAGAACGCAGTGGACGTCTAAATGAGGCGGTAACACCAGAAAACATGAAAAAAATCCACAAAATCGTTTTGAATGATCGAAAAGTGAGGTTGCGTGAGTTAGCTGACATCGTAAAGATATCAAAAGAACGTATTGGCTTTATATTGCATGAGCATTTGACTATGAGAAAGCTCTGTTCAAAGTGGGTGCCGCGTTTGCTCACTGTTGACCAAAAACAAGAACGTGTTGATGATTCTGAGCAGTGTTTGGCCATGTTTAAACGTAACAAACCGGAATTTTTGCGTCGATATGTGAAAATGGATGAAACATGGATCCATCACTTCACTCCGAAATCAAAACGATCGTCATCTGAGTGGACGGCAACTGGTGAACTTCGTCCAAAGCGCCCGAAAGCACAACAATCGGCTGGAAAGGTTATGGCCTCGGTATTTTGGGATGTGCGTGGTGTAATATTCATCGACTATCTTGAGAAAGGAAATACTATCAACAGTGAATATTATATAGCGTTATTGGAGCGTTTGAAGGCCTAAATTGCAAATAAACGACCGCATATGGCAAAGAAAAAAATTTTGTTTCATCAAGACAACGCACCGTGTCACAAGTCAATCGAAACAATGGCAAAACTACATGAATTGAACTTCGAATTGCTCCCACATCCACCGTATTCGCCAGATTTGGCTCCCAGCGACTACTGGCTGTTCGCAGACCTCAAAAAGATGCTCGCCGGTAAGAAATTTCGCACGAATGAAGAGGTTATCGCTGAAACTGAGGTCTATTTCGAGGCAAAAGATAAATCGTTCTACAAAAGTGGTATTGAAATGTTAGAGCAGTGCTGGAATGATTGCGTTGCTCTTGATGAAAAAAAAAAACGCGTTTTCTTTGTTAGGCCCGGGACTTTTCAGCCCATGTGTTATCTTTGATAGATGATGGTGTGTTTCAATTTAACATGTTAAAACACTTCTGTATATTCGATTTCTTTATTTAAAAAGTTGACACTAGTATTTGTAATTGCAGTGTTGTAAAGGCTTGTTTGTAAAAATGCCATAAACTTGAAATCAAGTTAAGAGTCTTGTTATTGTTAATAGCGTATCAGCTTTTGTGATGACATTAGTGTTCATAATTGTTAATTAGTAATGAAAAGAAAAATATTTATTGTAATGTACTGCAAGTAATATTTTAATTTAATAATTATTTGAGTCTAAACTGTATACACGGTTTTCGTATATTTTCAATCTTATATCAAAAAACCCAATAAAAAAAGAACTGTTCTAAGAAGGCCAGAGCGATTCAATGCAATCTTTATTTTTTTCGCATTCTAGTGGATTATGTTGCTTTATTTACTAAAGATAACGCCAAACACTTTACTATACTGATTATTACAATAATTTAGATAACATGTCCAATATGAACCTAATGCATGTCAAAAATGTTGTCACCTTATTCTGGACGCATTAATTAGCATATCGACAAAAGCGCAGGACTTTAAGCCGATAGAATATCGCAGTCATACGACTAAAAATGATTCACATAAAACATCGTATGATGGATGATTTCTTTCAAGTTCTCCATCTAATCAAAAGTAGTGAGGGAGAATTCTGTCCACTGAAATCACGAAAGCGTTTCACATACCAAGCATTTCATAAGATTGGTACCCCTTTTTTATTTATTTCTCTTTATCCATAGGACTTTTTAATTGAAATTTTGCACGTATGACAGACTATATTTCCAATGTTTTATCCGTTTAATACATGGCCCAACACAATTTTTGACTTCTATATGAGACTTGTTTTTTTTATTAATTTAAAATTTACAAATAAACGTTTGTAGTAAAACTAAACTATTTGGACTCATGAGAGTTTGAAAGTCGAAAAACAACTTTCGTCTTATTTTACTTTAAGAACCCATAACACCCAAAATAAAAGAGGTCGCATTCAAAGACTTGAAGTACTGCAGTATCAGTACTAATGCTGCCAAAAAGCATGTGTGAAAAAAAATAAAGCTGTCGTTGCTTTCATAGACCTTAGATTCAGATTAAGTATATGCAGTACCCTTCCAAATCTAAAGCTTTAACATATTGCTTCGTAAGACTCAATTTTGGTGAAGAAGAAATGCCACAGAAAGAAAGCGTGACGTGATAGGAAGAATGGGTTTCATGTGTGTTAAATCTTAGTCAGTAGAAAAAAAAATTGTTGGCCAGTGTAATTTCCTACTGTTTCCGGTTTTGCTGAAAATATCAACAAAATAACTCAAACAGAATATCGTGTACTTTTTTTCATTCTTAGTTTCTATATAATTTTGGTTTGAAAACATGTTTTCCGCTAATTTTGGTTGCCATAGTTATTTTGATTCTAGAGTGCCGTGACCTTTTGAAACGAATACCGCTAGTCCGTGCAATGGCACGGAAATAGAAATATAAGGTTCGCAAAACCGATGCCAAAAGTCCAGACGAGTACGGATTACTTAGAAATGAACTTTCGAACATTCTTTTTCGAAATTCTTTTGTAATTTTATATACGCCCTTAGCAAACCGATATTTCTAGCAATTCTAAACTAACATAACACATTGGCTCAAAAGTCCCGGGCCTAACAAAGACAACACGGTCTTTTTGGTTCAAACTTAGCTTTATTCATCAACGTAATCTCCATCAAGAGCAATGCAATCATTCCAGAGCCGCTCTAACATTTCAATACCAGTATTGTAGAACGATTTATCTTTTGCCTCAAAATAGGCCTCAGTTTCAGCGATAACCTCTTCATTCGTGCGAAATTTCTTACCGGCGAGCATTTTTTTGAGATCTGCGAACAGCCAGTAGTCGCTGGGAGCCAAATCTGGCGAATACGGAGGATGTGGGAGCAATTCGAAGTTCAATTCATGTAGTTTTGCCATTGTTTTGATTGACTTGTGACACGGTGCGTTGTCTTGATGAAACAACATTTTTTTCTTTGCCATATGCGGTCGTTTCTTTGCAATTTCGGCCTTCAAACGTTCCAATGACGCTATATAATATTCACTGTTGATGGTATTTCCGTTCTCAAGATAGTCGATGAATATTACACCACGCACATCCCAAAATACCGAGGCCATAACCTTTCCAGCCGATTGTTGTGCTTTCGGGGCGCTTTGGACGAGGTTCACCAGTTGCTGTCCACTCAGATGACGATCGTTTTGATTCCGGAGTGATGGATCCATGTTTCATCCATTGTCACATATCGACGCAAAAATTCCGGTTTGTTACGTTTAAACATGGCCAAACACTGCTCAGAATCATCAACACGTTCTTGTTTTTGGTCAACAGTGAGCAAACGCGGCACCCACTTCGAACAGAGCTTTCTCATAATCAAATGCTCATGCAATATAAAGCCAATACGTTGATATCTTTACGATGTCAGCTAACTCACGCAATTTCACTTTTCGATCATTCAAAACGATTTTGTGGATTTTTTTGATGTTTTCTGGTGTTACCGCCTCATTTGGACGTCCACTGCGTTCTGCATCATCGGTGTCTCTACGACCACGTTTGAAGTCGACAAATCAACGTTTTATTGTTGTTTCTGATGGAGCGGAGTCCCCATAACACTTTTCAAGCCATTGCTTCGCTTGAACGGCATTTTTTTCCCATCATGAAGCAGTGTAAAATTAAAACACGAAATTGTTTTTGATCCATTGTTTTGAAAATAATAAAAGTAGCGTGACTCTTAGCACAATAACTCACAAAATAACGAATAGAATATCATGAAATTTTAACCGCTGTCTTTTGAAGGTTAGTACTAACTGAGAGAAAGATGGCTGCAATATAACTAGCCTCATCTATGTGTTAGGCCTGGGACTTTTCAGCCCATGGGTTAATTTGCCAGCAAGTACTTGCACTAAAGAGATATTAAATTTTAACCTTTGTTGTTTACAAAGGGGCATATTAAAAATTTATAAATTTAATTAGTTTTATTTGTACTTTAAGCTGTCGAAATCTTAAAATTAAATCAAAATATTCAAGCTGCAAGGTAAAATCTTACTAGGTGCAATTGGAAAGTTAAATGTTAGAGGTGATTTCAGAGAGGTTGTGAAAAAGAAGGAAAATTATGAAACATCCTGGGAATACACAAAAAATCGTAAAAAAATCTTTGCTTTTCCAAAATCGCTCGATACGCTTTAAAAATAATACCATGTAATCGCACGAATTTGGAGCAACTCCAGTTCAACTATCATTTTCAATTACCGATACGAATACAAACAATTTCGTAGCTTCCCATACGCCGACACCCGTAAACAACTGCAGGTTTTATTAAAAACAGAACGCCTCGTTAACTACAGCGAGATAAAATCGAACAGCATCCAGACACAGCCCAAAACCGAGCGTCGAATCATTAATAGAGCATGCTCGTAACACGAGACGCACAATATCACTATATCGTACTTACCATACGTCCCCTTTCATCCTCGATAGCGTTGATTAGCCGGCTAAATTCCTCCAGCGATTTACAAATGACCCGTTCGTCATCGGTCTGCGTGCTACCGATGCATTCGAACTTGAAACCCTCCAGGCACTTGGCGAACGACCTCTGCGCTTGACTTAGTTCTGTAACGAGAGAAATGAGATATGAAAGGGATATATCTACGACCGAAACGAAGAAGAACAAAAGCAAAAAGAAGAAAAAAAAACATAGAAAACGAGTACGCATCGATGCTTCATACTTCAAAGGCAATTCAATTACGTTAGACGTTATGCAAGACGACGATTTATCTTGTGTAATATATTATATTCGTATGTATGTATGTACATATAAATAATGCATTAATATATAAAAATTAGCCTCGATATAAATTAATAGGAGATCCTTATTTGTTGCTGTTTTAGAACGTATAATGATAATTGATATCGCTTATGAATTTTAATAGAAATTTGATTACATAACACATTCTTAACCAAAGTAATCGTTGGTGACCGATAAGAAATGGTTCAATAGGGTCAGTGCGGTCACCTGCGCCCTCTTTAAACATTCATGTTATTATCTAAATGATTCAATGATCATACAGAAAAATGAGAAACGATTTATATATACAGAGTGATTTTATATGTTTGAGGACAGTTTAAATTTCGCGCGCTGGATTCTAGGGGATTTGACGTGTTAAGAGTGGCCAATGAGTATTGGTCCTGTCAACTGCCTGTGCGACACGTTATTTATTATTCGTTATTTATATTCATTTTATTCGTTATTATTTGCTTCCTTTTTACTTGTAATCTGTTCTTCTTAGAGCTACTGTTTATCAGTGTTATTTTCCAGGTATGTTTTTATGCATTTCTATTAAATTAAGTGAACTTAATTGTTGTTAGTTTTAAGATGCCGTTTACGGCAGAGCAAGACGCTTTTATTTTAAAAGCGCATTATCGCAGTGGCACTCATCACGAAGATGGATCATGGACTTATTCATTGCAATCATGCCTGAACCAATTTCGTCAAAATTATCCGGATGTTGTCGTACCGTACAAAGTGTTTTGTAATCATAGAGACAGAATTATTGAACGATTCGAAGGAAAACACTGCATTTGCAAAGGAAAATTAACTGGACGACCAACAGTGTTAACAGAAGAGACTGTTGATGATGTTAGACAACGGATAGAGGCTAGTCCTAAAAAGTCAATTCGCAAATTAGCAGCTCAAACTGGTATGATGCTTTTTCTATTTCCAAGATGTAGTAATTTCCATTTTCGTTATTTTAGGTTTATCGTTTAGTACTGCAAGAAAAGCATTGGTTAAAAATCTACACCTGCATCCGTATAGAGTAACCGTAACACAGCAATTATTGCCAATTGATATTCCACGACGAATTCAATATTGTCAGTGGTTTAATGAAAATCTTCATAATGATGATACTTTAGATTTAACATTCATGTCAGACGAGGCCTGGTTTCACTTGTCAGGCTATATTAACAGCCAAAATTACAGGACATGGACTACAGAAAACCCTCATAATTTTGTTGAGACTTCTTTGCATCCACAAAAAAATGGGGTCTGGGTGGCAATGTCTAGACGTCGCATAATTGGCCCTATTTTTTCCATGAAAATATCAATGCGGAAAGATATCGCACTCAAATTTTGGAAGTGTTTATAAACCAATTACATGACGATGAATTGGAAAGGGGGTATTTTCAACAAGATGGAGCACCACCTCATGTAGCGCATGATACATTGAAATATCTAGAAGAGCATTTTGGTGGCAGACTTATCAGTCGCGATCGTTGGCCATCACGGTCACCTGACCTAACCCCTTTAGATTTTTATCTGTTTGGGCATTTAAAAAATAAGATACATCAAAATCGACTTCACAATTTGGAAGAAGTACGAGCAGCCATAGAGCAGGAAATTCGTAATATCGATCAAAACCAATTACAGCGACTGTTTGACAATATTAAGAGACGAATACATTTATGTCTTGAATCAAATGGAGGCCATTTCGAACATACATTATAATGTAATTGTTTTCTTGCAATAAAATTATACAAAAAACGGAATCGTTTGCTTTTAAATATGTTGTGCTCAAATTTAAATATTTGTATTAATTCAAAAGCTATTTAAAATCATCTATATTTCATTCAATTTTTTCATCACATTTACATTAATTTTCTGCTTAGAAAATCAATATGAAATTGATATTTCGAAGATCTGTTGTCAATATTTTATCACCCATCCAAAATCTATTTGCTACGCTACTGGTTACGAATTCAAAACCAAATCGCCAACGTGACAAAAATTTAGCAAGGCGCGAAATTTAAACTGTCCTCAAACATTTAAAATCACTCACAGTATATATCAATAACACAAAATTCACATATATTCATATTTTCCATTAACACTTCTTTACAGGTACGTTTCCTTAAGTATACAAAGTTTTTATAAAACATTTCATACACTTTCTATTATATTTAGAATTTTCAAAAAATCCAGTAACAACCATTTTCTTTTTTAGAGTTTAGATAATTTTTAACAAATCGCTGATGATAAGGAGAATTGTCATTCATAAACGTATACGAGCTGTTAATGTTGATCTAATCCTTCTATATCGGCAATAACAATTAAAAGTTTCTGATTTGTTCTTGATCAATGATTTCCTTCTTTACAAAGTGCAGTAGCCTTAGATCTTGTGTTATAATCTTTATAGAAGATGTTTTACAGGCCAAACGAAAAATGTTTATTTTAATTTTCGAACACAGTGAAACGTTATCATCACTGTACGAGGGATAATATTAACCTATCTGCCACATTTAAAGTATTACACATTTTGGTGCCACGGATTTTTAAGTGTAATTAAGCAAATTTGTGGTGCCTAATCCGAAATGTGCTAGTTCCAGAAATAACTGGCATCTCTTGCTAGCACCTCTAGCTTTTGAGATACACCACGGTTAAATTTATTACTCATACGTAATAAATTTCACCATTATTCATTAGAAGAGTAGATGCTTTCTAACTTTCGCACGCTCGGATGTAGCATGAGCATCAAGATTCATTACTCTCACAGCCACCTAGATCGTTTTTCCAGAAAATTTAGGTGGTGTTAGTGAGGAATAAGGGGGGAGACTTCACAAAGACATCAGCATTATGGAGGAGAGGTACCAAGGAAGATGAGATACCTATATGATCGCCGATTACTGCTGGAATCTTCAGCGAGACTGTTTCAGTAAACCTCACGCAAGGAAATCTTATAAAAGGAAATTTTTAACTGATGATTGAAAGTTGTATACACATATTTTTGTGCTAAATAAATATCTTCTATTCATTTTTTTTTGTTTCAGTTAACATTTTTTTTTAATCCTATATCCTTTATACCTTGCGGTGTCGGACTATTTATTTCTTATTTTTATCTTCCACAGGTTCTTGTTCTGAGCCAGTTGTTTGGCTTCAATCCATCCCATACTTCTCTTTTCCAATGTTCTATACACTTGCTCCTTCCAGGTGTTTCGGGGTCTACCTATTCTGTTTTTGCCCTCTGTTTTGGCATCAAATATCCTCTTTGTGATTCGATCTTCTTCCATTCTGTGTAGATATCCAAGCCATCCCAGTTGTCTCTCTACTATGACCACTTCTACTGGTTTGATACCCAGACTATTAGTGATTGTCGTGTTTCTGATTTTGTCTCTTCTACTTACTCCTTCCATTCTTCTTAGGAATCTCATTTCCATAGCCCTAAGTCTGCTTTTGATTCTATTCGTGGTTATCCATGACTCACTACCATATGTTAATGTTGGTCTGACCACTCTTTTATACACCTCTGTCTTTATTTTTTTTGGCACTTCTTTTTTATCCAGAAACGAATTCCTTAATATGTTATATATTTTTACGGATTTCCCTATCCTCTCGTTTACCTCTTTCTCTATTCTTCCATTGTCTTCAATGATTGTTCCTAAGTAGTTGTAACTTTTAACTTGTTCCAATGCTTTTTCCCCGATTTTGATGTTATGTTTTCTTTCTTCTGCTGCTATTATCATTGTGTTTGTTTTCCTCGTGTTTATCTCCATGTTTATTTTTGTTAGTTCTTCTTGGTATATCTTCAAGTTTTGCTGTAATGTCTCTTCCGAGTGTGCTATCAGTACCATATCATCTGCAAACATTAGTTCCTGTACGTTAATTGCATTCATTTTCCAGTTTCCTGCTTTCATATTTTTTAGCTTTTTTAACAGCGTCGTCTATTAATACAGAAAATAACAATGGGCTCAATACGCATCCCTGTATTAATCCAATTTGCGATTCGAATTCAGCTGATTCTGCATTGGAAGTTCTCACCTTATTCTTATTGCTTTTATGCAATGCCTTAATCATCTCTATCATTCCTTTCTCTAAACCTCTCCTTTCCAAGCTCTGCCATACATCTTCTCTTCTTACCCTATCAAAAGCTTTTTTAAGATCTATAAAACATATATGTATTTCCTTTCCTTTCCCAATTAGTTTTTCTCCTAATTGTCTGATTACAAATATTAAGTCCTGGGTGCTTCTTCCTTTTCTAAATCCATGTTGAGTATCTTCTAGTGTTGTTTCCAGTTTCTCTCGGAGTCTTTTTTCTAGTATTCTTGTCAATACTTTTCCTGGGATGCTGCAGCTAACATTTACTAAATGGTAATATTTAAAAAATTACGTGCATAATAAAACATTACATCTCGTTTTGGCAAACTTTTCCTAGAAGGGGCAGAAAGAGTGAATTTCGAAAACTAGATCTGATAGAATAAATCTGACGGGATTTCTGGATTAGGCACTCCAGAATTGCTTGATTACACTTTAAAAAATCCGAGGCACCAACATGTGTATTGGCTAGTGTTATTATTATACGAATATTTAAAAGTCTAATCAGTAATATATTCTGATTCTGCTCGGGAAGCTATTTAAGGGGACAAAAGCATAGGCCTGTATGTATTATAAAACTTTCAAAAACTCTAAGTAAATTTGGCACTTGTAACCAGTGACGATATTAAACTGAATTTGATTAAATTTGAAAAAGACCGTTTCATCAATTCAAAAAAATGCATTTATTCCTTAATTTAGACTCTTAAATCAATGATGTACCTACGGACAAATCAAAACACCAATCTAGAAAGCCAATGACGTCCATGTTTGATACCGAGAATTTTCGATCGACTATTTTGGCAAACTTTAGCGATAGAATTAAAGCAACTTCGTGATTTTACAATTTGTTAGAAATTTATTAGTAAAATAAAAAACAAAAAATATACTTCTTACTACCTCTAATATACTTTAAATGTTTATATTATCTTTTAAAATCCTATTTGTTCGATTCTGAGATGTGTACGTGATATTTATCAGCATAGCCAATGCGCTTTTTTTCCGGACCAGCGCGAAAACAGAAATACTACGCGTTTTAAGCAAATTTCACATTGATTTCGCTACACGCCAGGGTCACAAGATACATCTCGAACATGAACGATAACCCAAGTATAACATAAAAGTCATTGAAAGAAGAAAGACCGTATAAGGTCTAATACACGAATTTTAATTACCTCTCGATGTCAACACATAAATGATATTGTCTTCCAATGTATGTACATTAAACGCATATTAACACACTAAATCACTTCCCTTCATAACAGGCTCTATTTTTAGCGGTTTAGCGATTGACGTGTGACCTAATTTCAGCCCTCTGTTGACTAGAGGATTATTACACACACAGGCCATGTCAATAAACCGATATCGACGTCGTATTATTACTAAAACTATAAGAGAGCCTATCGAACTAGAAATGCAGACATCGACCGGCCAAAATATTGCGCAATCTTCCTATCGTCGGCGCAAATAATGTTCTGGTCGCTAGCTCGTATAAACATTGATAATTTTCTTTTTGGGAATCCAGCAATATGGTATTACAGTCCCTATTTTATTAGGTGAACATGTATAATGCGTTTTTCATTAAATATATTAACAAACACAGGGACTGTATGATGCATGCATGAATACAAAAAAAAATCGTTCTCAAATTCCTCTAATACAGGCGATGGAAATACAATGCGACGTCCTTATAGGAACGCTTCATATTCCAGATAATAGTTGGCACCGCCTTGTCGGTCTATTAGTCACGAAGATCCGTTGCTATGATGTGATGACAATTTTACCTTATGGATGTATGTGAAAGAACATGCTGCAGTACCACGCTTTACGAGAACGTGGGCCGCGTAGACGCATATATTACGTACCGTACATTATGTAGATATTTTAATTCGTAAGGAGCCGTTATGGGGACAATTAAAAAGAACGCCGAATAATGGAGATCGCGTTTTATGGTAACGAGGTTGAAGAGGGCGATCTTACGTCTAATGAATAATGAACTCGATGTCTTTTAACAGTTATCAGCTGTAAAAAAAAAATCGGATGAAAAGCTCTAAAAAAATAAACTGCTACCGCAATTGCGGTTACTGTATCTTGCAGATTAGTCACCGATCTTTTTTAGACGATAAAATTGAGTATGTGGTTTCCTTTTCTGAACGTAACACAAACATAAACTGGAGTTCCGCTTACTCGAAATACAATTTTTGGGTTATACTACCGAGTTGTTGAACTAGATTTTGCAGAAACTCGCATAATTTGGGGTTTGAAAAGGAGATGAGAATAAATTGTGTACCGCGAAGATCGCTGGAGGCTTCCATGAGATTTACGTACTTTGATGGCTGTTCTTCGCTTCTCTAAATTTGTAATACTTAATGTTAAGAGGGTAGCTGGAAAATTCGGTAACTAAAGCTTAATTTGGGCAATTTTGCTTCGACAATTCCACTTGAACTGGCACATTGTCTTAATGAAAAATAACTTTTGCTGCCTTCAATTGATCCAAAAGTTTAGAATAGCTTTGTCCAGTACTCGCTTATCCCTTTGGAAGGTAATTGCTTCGCATCCCAGAACACGGAGGCCATCACCTTTCCTCCGGATAGAATAACTTTGGCCTTCATTGGAGCCAGTTCAGCACGTTTAGTCCAGTGTTTTGATTGCTGTTTACTTCCCGGTGTGTAGTGGTGGATCCACGTTTCGTCGCAAGTCACAAATTGGCGCAAAAAATCCGTTGGATTTTGCCAAAAAAACCGCTCCAAAATGGCCGTAGAACATTCCACGCGTTCGAATTTTTGCGATGGCGTGAAGGAACGCCGTACCCATTTCGCACATCGCTAAAGACATATCTAATTTAACATTTAAAATATACGTTATCCGTTCTCTGGGGATGCCTATAGCCTTAACTATATAATAATTTCAAAACTTCTTGCACACTTTCCGTAGAAGTGGCTGTTTTTGGACGTCCAGAACAGGGGGCGTTACTTAGGCTCGTACGAGCTTTTCTTAATTCATTCATCCATTCGCAAACAGTCTTAAAAGAAGGAGCATCCTCGCTTAACACATTTACCATATCCACCATACGCTGCATTAACTCTACAGGAACATATCTTGAATAAAAAAAAGTTCAACAATAATATAATGTATATTTCATGTTATATCTAAAAAGTTCCGTTATTTAATTGGCAGATTGTGTGGCTGCTACTTGGCAAAGTTCAATGGGAGAGTAGACATCCTTTTTGGCGTTTTGCAACACACTGCAGTATGGATAGCATTGCCGATACTTTTCTCAAAAGACTGGACTTGCGAAAAGATCTTTTACAATTTTCGAAGTATCTATGTACTTTGCGTATGAGTGCGTAGCTTAACTAAGTTGCGTAACTCAACTATTCGACTTCTAATGATCTGTTTTTCGCCCTTTACTTCTTTCACTTACCTAGTAGTTTAAAAATGGACTTTTTAGGACGCCCAGGACTCCTTGCTGAAGCTGAAATCTATGCAGTTGGTAAAGGTAATGTTGCCATACCCCCAAGTTAGTAACTTTTGATTTTTTCTTTTTATGTGCCGCCTCCCATTTAACTTTGAATTGGTGCTTAATTAAAGATACTACCCATTAAGGATAATCACTATTAAGTATTTCGCACAAACAAGTTATACAATATAGAAATAAATGTAAAACATTTAACTCCTAAACAGTCATTATTTGCCTAACATCATCTCCAACTTTTTCCATCCGGACATTGGGTCATCCACTAACCTCCTATCGTCCTATATTAACAATTTATCTGGAACAATTCTAATAAGGTATTATAAAAAGTATTATAATCAAAAACAAGGTTGTGAAATTCTAAATAATCTTGGCCACAATTCAGAAATGAATTTTTAACATCAGATTCTAATAATTATTGACAAAAAATATTTTTAACATTTAAAATTCAATACAAATCCTACTTGATCCAAAACCTACTTCGGACTTTTCTGAGTACCCAGTATATACCGTGACATATTGTATGTGGGAATCTTTGTTTTATTTGCAATGAATTCGAAACGAATCATAAAATCATAAAGAAGTTCTGATTCATACGTTCTATACCTTGTATACTGTCTATTTTTTTCTCGTAAATTGCGTAAAATATCACTTATCAGTAATTACACTTTCCAAAACGAGATTATTTTGATTTAATTATACGTTTAATACGTTTAATCAGATACTTAGTAATAAGCAAATATTTACTTAGAAAATTCGTTGTAATCTCTCTAAAATTTAGACACACCAATATGTCGAATCGAATAATATGAATTGTAAATATGAAGTCATTTTAATACGATCTAATTTAGTTATATGCTTTAAAACAAGGTGCAAAAGAGCATAACATCCACTACAGTCAGATTTTGTATCATTGATGCAATTTACCAAATTATAATGCTTAAAACGGAAACAAACATGAAATACTTTCGATAAATGCCAGCACTTAATAATCAACATAAACCACCGAATTCCGTTGTTATAGTGATAAAGTAATTTTGTTTAATAATTTAAACTTATTTCTCTGGAACGTTTCTAATAGTATTGGGATACTTTTGTTTTAAAACTACCTACAAATATTATGGTGTCTTTTATCTATGATAATTGATATGTTGTATATTGGCATATTTTTTCTTCTTAGAAATATAAATTCTTTACATAAATACACCAGGTCATAGTGTTTGTTTATGTTATATTTATCGAGAAATACCGCATTGTTTTCGTACTTCTAGTAATACAACACTAAAAATATTACGCGCACATTCGCTGTGCAGGTTGTGGTAGTTCATTTTCCTATTGTGAAACGGTTATAATAACTTGATTACTGCATATTAAATGTATCAGTAACATATCCCCACTTACTGCAATAATTGGCTTAGATCAATGGTCTCGACTGTAGAAAATAAAAAAAATAATGGATCTGTGGTATAATACAATTAAACATGTTTGAGAAATTGCTTCATATTCAACTTAAGGAACCAATTGTAACTCTTGAAATTTGTGTGGTATGATTGGATGATAATTAGTTGATTTTAAACTCCGCCAATCAGACTACACGCTCGCGAATTTGTTCTTTGAATATTAACTTCATCCAAGTATTAAGTCGAACAATATATGGTCCAGCATTGATTTGCATTAACATGGGGGTACTTAAAGCATTATTTCTGATTCGTTTTTTACCAATAAGTGATTATAGACAAAAACGCGATTGATCAGTTGCGAACGCTATTTCAGAATTTCACGCAGAATCTTTCAAACTGAAGAGGCGACTTTCGATGACGAGATTACAACTGGGCTACAATAGCAGGACTTTGCGAATTGAAATCAACCTATAAGATTAAGAAACATGTTAGGCCGAATACAGACAAATGCAGTAAAGTATAAGCGCGAAAGCCAGGATCCATCTAACAGTTACTTAAGAGAAGTCGAACTTGGTTCCACCGAGGAGATCTGAAATTGTTTTGGCGCTTCATCGGAAGTCTTCCACAATTTTTGGATGTGTTGTGACCGTACAGAGTTTGATCAACCAAAGGAAATTCTTGATGTTTTTGGGACTGCGTTTGCAAGGACTTACAAGAAACCAGTACAAACTGTAACTTCTTCACTTTTCTGTATTTATACCAATTATTCCGTCAACTTGTTTAGTGAGTTACGAGGGTTGGTTGAAAGGTTTCCGGAATCTACAGGAAAAACTCGGTGTTCGTGTGATTTTGTTTTTTCGATTTTTCCTCTCTCTTCAAGCAGTCGGAAAAGCAGGATGTTTCGAGGTATGCAAAACAGCCATCTGTAGTAGCGGTGACCTCCTCATTTGAGGCAAATCTTTTTCCTCTGAGTAATCTTTTCAGGTTTGGGAATAGGAAAAAGTCGCTGGGGGCTAGGTCCGATGAATATGGAGGGTGAGAGACTAATTCGTAGCGCAACTCATTCAATTCGAACACGACGATGCGGGATGAATGAACCGGCGCATTGTCGTGGTGGAAAAGCACTTCTTTCCGCTGCAAACGAGGCCGTTTCTCCTTCAATACTGGATCGAACCAAGTCAAGAAATCACTGTAGCATTGGCCCGTGATCGTCCTTCCCCTCTGCAGATAGTCGATGAGGATCACACCTTGGGAACCCCCAAAATTGGTGGTCATGACCTTCCCGACCGATGGAACGGTCCTCCTTCGAAGCCAGTTCGGCCATTCCATTGATTTCACTGTTACTTGGTTTCCGGTATGTAGTGGTGGATCCAAGCCTCATCTACGACTCCTCTCTTGCCGATTCCGGACACATTTCAGGTCGCACTCGTACAAGCGCAAAATAGTGTGAAATGATCGAAATCAAATATGGCCACTAGTTAGGATGGTCTTCTTAGTTTTTTAACTTGGCGCTAAGAACATTGAGCTTTCCGAATGCTTGGAAGATTAGTAGAATGACTGGTTTCTAACAACAATAACTGTATGGATCTTCACAATTACACAGCCATAAGCATATCAAACTTTACTAGTTTGTGTTTTGAATAGCTATTATATAAGGAGATGTAACACATGGGCTGAAAAGTTCCGAGCCTAACACATAGATGACGCTAGTTTTATTGCAGTCACCTTTCTCTCAGTTAGTACTAACCTTCAAAAGACAGCTGTTAAAATTTCATGATATTCTATTCATTAGTTTGTGAGTTATTGTGCTAAGAGTCACGCTACTTTTGTTATTTTCAAAACAATGGATCAAAAACAATTTCGTGTTTTAATTTTACACTGCTTCTTGATGGGAAAAATACCGTTCAAGCGAAGCAATGGCTTGAAAAGTGTTATGGGGACTCCGCTCCATCAGAAACAACAATAAAACGTTGGTTTGCTGACTTCAAACGTGGTCGTAGAGACAACGATGATGCAGAACGCAGTGGACGTCCAAATGAGGCGGTAACACCAGAAAACATCAAAAAAATCCACAAAATCGTTTTGAATGATCGAAAAGTGAAGTTGTGTGAGTTAGCTGACATCGTAAAGATATCAAAAGAACGTATTGGCTTTATATTGCATGAGCATTTGACTATGAGAAAGCTCTGTTCAAAGTGGGTGCCGCGTTTGTTCACTGTTGACCAAAAACAAGAACGTGTTGATGAATCTGAGCAGTGTTTGGCCATGTTTAAACGTAACAAACCGGAATTTTTGCGTCGATATGTGACAATGGATGAAACATAGATCTATCACTTCACTCCGGAATCAAAACGATCGTCATCTGAGTGGACAGCAGCTGGTGAACCTCATCCAAAGCGCCCGAAAGCACAACAATCGGTTGGAAAGGTTATGATCTCGGTATTTTGGAATGTACGTGGTGTAATATTCATCGACTATCTTGAGAAAGGAAATACCATCAACAGTGAATATTATATAGCGTTATTGGAGCGTTTGAAGGCCGAAATTGCAAAGAAACGACCGCATATGGCAAAGAAAAAAATGTTGTTTCATCAAGACAACGCACCGTGTCACAAGTCAATCAAAACAATGGCAAAACTACATGAATTGAACTTCGAATTGCTCCCACATCCACCGTATCCGGCAGATTTGGCTCCCAGCGACTACTGGCTGTTCGCAGACCTCAAAAAAATGCTCGCCGGTAAGAAATTTCGCACGAATGAAGAGGTTATCGCTGAAACTGAGGCCTATTTTGAGGCAAAAGATAAATCGTTCTACGAAAGTGGTATTGAAATGTTAGAGCGGCGCTGGAATGATTGCGTTGCTCTTGATGGAGATTACGTTGATGAATAAAGCTAATTTTGAACCGAGAAAATCGTGTTTTGTTTGTTAGGTCCGGGACTTTTCAGCCCATGTGTTAAACATGTATTCGATTTCAAAACATCAAGATAGATTTGTTGCCAGCAGATCTAGTGCAAGTAACTTAGGAGTCGCTAGCATGTTGATGTTATCAACATTGATTTTTCTAAAGTTCTTTCATAACATACCAGTATAATGCATGCCACAGCAGTTATCCCGCAGTAAATTTCTTTCCAACACTGGCACACCGCGAGGGTCCATCCTTTCAATTTGTATTGTGTATGTCACGTGCTTGCTTATTTATAACTTCTCTAAATTCAATATTAGACATCAATACCAGCAATACCCTTATTTTACGCAAAACTAGTCCAAAGAATCGAAGAGTTTTGTTTAATACATACTCAGTTCCCTTTAGAACTCTTGGCTCCTGCAGTCAATCCATAGACCTTAATCTGACGAAATGCCTGTATTGTGTATCGGTACTCGTGGTACTGTGATATCCACAGTTTATACACGAAAGTTTTAATAATCGAGGGTTTTCAAAGAAGGTCTTTTTAATACCTGATCCGCTAAAAAGAGCAACACTTATCTTTCTAGACATGATTTACTTCTCTAGCTGTTCGTGGGGAAGAATTCCTTTCTAATCTTGTACAGCACAAAGTAGATTGTTCACTTACTCTGTTACAATTAAATTTCGCGGAACCCACGTGTGTTAATTGTTACGACTTTGGACCTTCACGAGCAAACATTAACATTTTGAATTGTTACATACTGAAAAATGCAAACAGAGAAACTCTAAAACATTCTTTTATTGTATTACTCATGAAGCGTACATAAATTTTATTGCCTTAAATAATCAGCGGTAAAGTATTTATTAGTGTCTGATATACGGGAACAATTAATGTTATAATAATTTTGTTACTTTATATTTAATAATAATAATAACAACGACAAATACGTCAACCAAGAAAATCTTTAGAAAATATTTCAAAATAGTCAACTTTTTTTTCCTGTAGTGTAGAAGACTAAAAATGTTCTCATTGGCTGTTATTATAACCGGTCGATAACTTTACTGACAGAAAAAATTACGATTTCTTTTCGACGAAATCCTAAAAACAACCTGCATTGGTACTGCCGTCCATGCTAAAGCGGTATAATTAAATAGAAACGACGACAAGAGAAAGTGAATTTTACATTTCTCTGAACGCCGACAGCAACCGATGTTTGATGGCTTCGGTCTGGGTCAAGTCTAGTGTATACGTTCTATGTACATGCATACATAGATGATATATGTCAACCCGTTTGTAAATATTTTCACATTTAAAGTTGTTTTCGTCGTTAAACATTATATCTATTAAAGTTGAATTGTTCCCAACAAACATCAGCATTTGCATTGTATACGTAGCGTCCCCAAAATTATTTGTTCGAGCTACTGTTTTTATTTATTTTGCCCTTGGAAATGAAGATTTTTCAACATATTTTTTTCCTTAATACAAAGTCCATACGGTTTAAAATCATATTTGATCATACAAACTGTAGCATAAATTATAATCTTTTTGAAATACAATCAAATTAAAACTTTCAAAAACGTCTACTAACTTGTCAAAAAGGCAATAGATGGCTGGACAAGTATTGACGTTTTCATGAAAACATGAAGAGTTAACTGCAGGAGACCGTAATAATATTCCAAAAAGAATTAAATTACACATCTGCTGTAGACACAAAATATAGAATCTTCCAGTTAAATTAAACAAGTTATTGATCTTTAAAACATAATTTTTAACTGCCTTGTATACGCTACATTTGTCAGAACATTATAACACTTATTATTTTAATGACGATTGCAAGGACTGTGTGGATGTACAATTCACAGGTATAGCAGTAAACTCCACTCACACAAATTAATTAATTATGCGGAACGCAGCGTTTCGGGAGCACGTGGGCTCCCATTGTCAACCGTGTTACCGACTGAAAGTAAAAACTGTATCACATATGCAAATTATTTTCTACGCAGGCTCTAAAATTTCTAACCATATGACTATTTACAATCTACTAGGTGGCCTCATGCCTTTTACGGGGAAGGATGGACCGAAAGCGAACCGTATCATTTAACAGGGTGTATGGTAATAAATCAATCAGACTCGAGTGTGCAATTGGGGGTGGTTCTCTGTTCAATAAGTTTCCGTTCTTTTTCATATATACCGTTTCGTACGCATCTAATTCTCTCGAGTTCACGTTTTTAAGTAGTGTCAGATTTTTTAAATCAATCTTATGTCCGGATTTTACCATATGCTCTGCTACGCTTGATAGTTCAGGTTTGTCGAAACGATAGTGTCTAATATGTTCTTTGAACCTCGTTTCGATACTCCTTTTTGTTTGTCCAATATAAACTTTCTCACAATCATTGCATCCGATTTGGTATATTCCAGACTTTTTTATCATCTCCGGTTTATCTTTGGGATTCCCTAAGAGATTCTTTAAGTTGTTTTTTGACACAAAAGACACGTTCATGTTTAGTTGTCGGAAAATTTTACTTAACCCTTTTACTGTTGGGTGAAAAGGAAGAGTTATAAATTTCTTGTTACCGGTGTTTGTTGATGTCAAAGTCGTGGAATTTCTGATGTGTTGTTTGTATTGGACCTTCCTTAAAATACGGTCGACATCCATAGAAGAGAAACCATTGTACCTCGCTACATCTTTGATATATTTTAATTCTTTGTCGTACCTGCTCTTGTTTAGCGGAAATCTGACGAGTCTATTGACCAGAAAACTAATCGCGGACATTTCTTGTTGTTCGCAATGGTGCGAATCAAACGTGATGAATCTGTTGGAATTAGTTTCTTTTCTGTAGATGTCTATTTCTAATTTATTATTATTGCGTATGACTAGAGTATCTAGAAACGGAAGGCGATTGTTCACTTCTTCTTCAATGGTAAACTTGATCGTGGTAAATTTTGAGTTCAGTTCTGCTAGAAAATCTTGTATGTTTCCTTTGTTGGTGTCAAACACAGCGAAAATATCATCTACGTACCTAAGCCAAATTCTCGGGAAATATTTGGTTTCTTTTTTCAGGTTTGTTTCAAATTTGCTCATGAAAAGGTTCGCAATAAAAGGCGATAGAGGATTACCCATCGCCGTGCCTTCCACCTGTTCGAACCATTTTCCGCCTATTTGAAGTAATTAATTAATTTGTGTGAGTGGAGTTTACTGCTATACCTGTGAACTGTGACTTATTATTTTAATTAATTACTACAATGGTAGCGTGGATTTGGTCTAAAAAATCAGAATTTACACATTAAAATCGGTGCTACATTTTCAAGTAAGTCGTAAGGTTTAGGAATCAAAGATGAAATAATGTAACACATGGGCTGAAAAGTCCCGGGCCTAACACATTGATGACGCTAGTTTTATTGCAGTCACCTTTCTCTCAGTTAGTACTAACCTTCAAAAGACAGCTGTTAAAATTTCATGATATTCTATTCATTAGTTTGTGAGTTATTGTGCTAAGAGTCACGCTACTTTTATTATTTTCAAAACAATGGATCAAAAACAATTTCGTGTTTTAATTTTACACTGCTTCTTGATGGGAAAAAATACCGTTCAAGCGAAGCAATGGCTTGAAAAGTGTTATGGGGACTCCACTCCATCAGAAACAACAATAAAACGTTGGTTTGTTGACTTCAAACGTGGTCGTAGAGACACCGATGATGCAGAACGCAGTGGACGTCCAAATGAGACGGTAACACCAGAAAACATCAAAAAAATCCACAAAATCGTTTTGAATGATCGAAAAGTGAAGTTGCGCGAGTTAGCTGACATCGTAAAGATATCAAAAGAACGTATTGGCTTTATATTGCATGAGCATTTGACTATGAGAAAGCTCTGTTCAAAGTGAGTGCCGCGTTTGCTTACTGTTGACCGAAAACCAGAACGTGTTGATGATTCTGAGCAGTGTTTGGCCATGTTTAAACGTAACAAACCGGAATTTTTGCGTCGGTATGTGACAATGGATGAAACATGGATCCATCAGTTAATTCCGGAATCAAAACGATCGTCATCTGAGTGGACAGCAACTGGTGAACCTCGTCCAAAGCGCCCGAAAGCACAACAATCGGCTGGAAAGGTTATGGCCTCGGTATTTTGGGATGTGCGTGGTGTAATATTCATCGACTATCTTGAGAAAGGAAATACCATCAACAGTGAATATTATATAGCGTTATTGGAGCGTTTAATAGCCGAAATTGCAAAGGAACGACCGCATATGGCAAAGAAAAAAAAATTGTTTTATCAAGACAACGCACCGTGTCACAAGTCAATAGAAACAATGGCAAAACTACATGAAGTGAACTTCGAATTGCTCCTACATCCACCGTATTCGGCAGATTTGGTTTCCAGCGACCACTCGCTGTTCGCAGTCTTCAAAAAAATGCTCGCCGGTAAGAAATTTCGCACGAATGAAGAGGTTATCGTTGAAACTGAGGCCTATTTTGAGGCAAAAGATAAATCGTTCTACAAAAGTGGCATTGAAATGTTAGAGCGGCGCTGGAATGATTGCGTTGCTCTTGATGGAGAGTACGTTGATGAATAAAGCTAATTTTGAACCAAAAAAACCGTGTTTTCTTTGTTAGGCCCGAGACTTTTCAGCCCATCTGTTACAAGGCGCTGCGTTTAAAAATTTTGATATATTTTCTAATTTTAGACCACCATGTGAAAAGTATTTATAAACACAAAGTATTCTTCATTTCGTATGGAGAAATAGAAAGATTTTGTGGATTTTTGGGGACACAAATTTGCTTTTCCAATCTATTGGAATCATGAAATCAGATAAAATTCAGGTTGAGTAAATTTACACAGCACTAATAATTTTACATAACAAATCGTTGGTAACAAAATTGCCATCGATTTTGCATGTAATTTTACTAGATCCTCTTTTTAGAATGTACATACGTAATTGGTTAAACGACTTTCCATTTCTCCGAGTTTTAATTCAGTTTATTTCAACGCCTCGTCCATTTCGTACATCCGCACGTTCATTTGGTCCTTCTACATTTCGCGATATTCCGCAAAATATATACAGAATATCGACCAAATCTGTACGACCGCTCGACCGTCGGGGTTATCGACCTTTGCCCTTCCCATCTGTTCGTTGCCGCCGTTTCCACCGCCGCCGACACATATAAACCGCCTCCAGTACCGTCGCTACGAGCTTGCAAAATCCTATCACCACCGCCGCTGCTGCTGCTGCCGCCATTGCTGCGATAAAATAAAATTGCTGTGCGAGGATCATCTGCGTGTCGGCCGCTAAAAGCGTAACTCGTCAGCCAAGATTAGATCTACATACATATCTTCTATACTACCGAAGAAACAGAAGCACCATGTGGTTGGATATAGACAAGCTTGTACAATCGTAGGCATTCTTAAGTGAACTCCTACGTCCCTCTATAGTATGCAATTACCGTGATAAAGTTTGCACTAAATGGGAACTTTCTTTTATCTCTTCAATTACGGTGTCTTGTTGTAGCAGAGTAATTTGAAGTCATATGACAATCCTAAAAGTGTGTAATTGCGGTAGAAATATTATTTTAGAGCAACACCAATGAATGTGGAATAGAAAATTTAATCTTATACACAAACGAAACAGCAATAGTTTGTGCATCCATACTGCAAACCGAGTCGTAGCATTGCTTCAGCACGGATATCAGATCTTAATCCAATTGGACACATTGGGGATTAACTCCAGAGCCGCACTCGATTCAAGAATTATGACCAGCTCTTCAAGGAGAATACGAAGGAATTGCTTCGATCGATGTTGCAGTCGTTGAATGATGTTATTCAAAGTCATGAAAAACACACACACACCAACTAAAAGATCCATTATCTATTATTTATTATTATTTTCTATTGTTAAATTCATCGTGCAGAAAAACTGTTGGAGAGCGTGGTGAGAGTGAATACTTTTAGGATAAATAAAAAAGAAAACAAATGGAAGAAAACTTAATGTTTTTTAGTAATGTACGGACCAAACGTTGATGACGAAACAGAAAACAAGGAAAAATTCTATGATCTTACAGCGGCAAGAGAAGAAGCGAGAGAAAACTTATTTATACTTGGAGATTTCAATAGCAGGATGGGGAGTAGAGTTCAATATGGAAAAAGGAAATTTATACATTTATAAACAAGAAAGAAATCCCTCGGAAAACGAAAACGAAAGTCCATTTATCGACCGATACTAACGTTTGGCTGCGAATCGTGGATACTAAACCAAAAACAAAAAAGTAAGCCATGGAAATGAAGTATCTGAGAAGAGTTAGAGGGGTCACAAAATATAATGACTTGGGACAATGTGACAATTTTGGATAGAAGGGGTAAAACATCGATTGAAGCAGCAAAGTTGGCAAAGGATAGGAAGCAATGGTGGAAGTAAATATCTAAAAGTAACATAATTCCGGACACCATTTATATGGTGCAGGAGTTATTGGATCTATGGTTAAGAAAAGGAATTTTCCTATAGCGTTTTTGTTTCTTGTTGGTTTCTTTTATTCCAAATTTGTTTATTTCGCATCACTAGCATCGAAAAAATTCCAATACTTTGTTAAAGTTCGTTTTATTATGTCTCAGAGTGAAAGGTATTTTCTACCGCGAGTTTATACTTGAAATTGCTTTCGCTAAAATCTATTACTAACTTAAAACCGATAACAAATTTGCGTTTGATTTTATAATTAAATAAACTAAACTATTACGCCGTCACAGTTGGAAACAAATGAAAACATCCAGTCATCCTCTTCTAAAGTTATTGCTGGTTGATTGGTTGTGATTGGCCTTCAGAGAGTGATGGTGCGTATGCATAGACGTAATTCCATTTCCTTTATTAGCTTTGCCAGGATTGATGTGTACTTGAAACTAAACGAACTCCATATACACACAAATACATGTCCTAGCTAGAAACACGTACATACGTACATAGGCACCATTAGCGACATGGTAACCTTAAATAACGTACTACTATTGTCGGAATAATTTACTACATAATAACAAATTCAAAGTCGAATTCCGAAAAAAAAAAGTACAACGCTAACGTGGACGCACACAAAAAAAAAGATGTAAAACAAGTCTATATCGAGCTAGCTCTAGCTGTTGCATTTGCATATACCACACGGGCGAGATATGACAGCGAAGAAATCAGGTGTAAAAGTCATAACCTTTTACCGTCACCGCTAGTAGATACTTACGGACATGTGTGACCTTAAGAACCGTTCTTTTGTCATTGTGACGCAACTTACGCGTATATACGTAACGTGATATTACTGAAGTAAATTTGTCGTCTGGAACGCGGGACTCAGAGAGAACGATAATAGACTCGTTGGATTACCGATATTAATAATTATGTTCTTTGAATGTAGAGTAATCGATTTTCAAGGTTAAAATAAATTATCCAAAGACAAAACTCTTTCTTCTGGTTTCACGAGGGTTGCTATTTATGTGACCGGAATTGGCAACAATGGTGTTGCTAGGCGCCAGTTGATTTATTAACTCACTGTATATCACCAGTTTAGTGAATTCAATCGTGGCCGTTATTCACTCAGGGACGAATTTAAGGAAGGTCGTCCAAAATCGATTGCTGTGCCAGAAAGATAAGCATACACAATGCCGTGTAAAAAAATTGTGCGCTTTGGATTCCGCAAATTTGACAATCCCTCGAAAAAAGGCTTCTTTCAAAGAAATGCTCAAAAAATCTTGGATTTATGCGTACGAGCCCGAAAGTAAACACCAATCGACTGTGTGGGTCTTCCAAGATGAGGCAATCCCAATAAAAGCATCTCTAAGCAAATGGTCGCCTGTTTTATTGGGATAAACGGGCATGTGGCTACAGTGCCACTAGAGAATCGTAGAACGGTCAATTCAGAATGGTATACAACTATTTGTTTGCCAGAAGTCCTTGAGGAAATAAGAAAAAGCAACCACCGACCCAAATGACTCAATACACTACGGTGACAGAATAAAACAGACACCAGGTAAAACGGTATAAATATGTAAACAGCTAAATTCTAAGAACGAATTAAGAACTTTCTCTTTTTCATTAGGATAGGGATAGATGTATCGGAAGGAATTCGTCATAGTTTAGTATCGTTACAACTATGCCTCGCTTACAAGGTTCGAGTGATATTAGCGACTTCACCCGGGGTCGCCAGTGGTTGGCCAGAATTTTGGCGGCCAATTCAGTGATAGTGGTCGTACGTGGGAATGGAGGAGACGTTCGTCACAGCAACTGAACGACAAATTTTTGCATCAGACGGTGAAATACGGCGGTATGAACATCATGGTGTGGGGCGCGATATGGTATGGTGGAAGATCGCAATTAGTAATCTACGACGGAAATATAAATGCGGCAAAATATATCCAAATATTAACAGAAGGACTACTACCGATATTCGACAACGCCATTTTATCTAAAGAAGACGCAACTTTTATGGAGGATGGAGCACCCTGCCACAAAGCAAGAACAACAACCACATGGAAAGAGGAACAGGGGATTCGGATTTTACCATGGCCAGGCCAATCACCAGTCATGAATCCGATAGAGAATCTTTGGCACATAATCCAGACAAATATGGCGAAACGACCCCGAAAACCCAGCAATAAGGAAGAACTCGTGGCAGCTGTTACAGAAGAGTGGTTATATATTCCAGAAGACACCATTAATCATTTAATAGATTCTATGCCACGACGATTCGCAGCACTTCACGCAAGTAAAGGTGGATCGACAAAATATTAGTCTAATTTAAAAACTTTAAAATATTTTGTATATATAACGAGAATAGAATCTTTTTTTTTAATTAGTAGGTGTCTATTTTATTCTGTTACCCTAGTGTAGTTATAATTAATAAGATTTATGTAGCTGTAACTTTCCACTGACAACTGGAAATTGTTTCTAGTTTCGGATCAAATTCATTAGCGGAATTTATCAGCACAGACTTCAAATGTTTATCAGTCAACTTGGATCTGCAAATATTTTTTCTATAATTCATTGTGGAGAATGTCTTTTTCACACAGATACGTAGTACTGTAAATGAAAAAAAAAAAAAGAGAACGAACAACGAGCAACTTATCAGATGATGTTTAAAAACATCGCTACACTGCAATCTAATCATTTTTATTTGAAGTTCTGGCGCAAACGGTTCTATCTCGGCGTTAAAGAATTTTGAAAGATCTTCATGTCATTTCTAATTGCATCAAAAGGCTGCAAAATGAGATTTAAAATTTATTTTGCGTGTGCGTTAAAATTATTCCATAATGTTGAGCCAGAGTATTACTTCCAACAAGATAATGCACCGTGCCATAAATCCCGCGAAGTAATGCGCTGGTTCGAGGAAAATAACGTGCGGGTCCTGGAATGGCCGGCACAATCCCCGGACTTATCGCCAATTGAGCATTAATGGTACATTTTAAAGCGAAATGTAGCTAAATACTCATCTACCACAAAGCAATGCTTAAAAACAAAAACATTCGAAGAGTGGAATAAAATCACCCCCGAACAGTGCTACAACTTAGTGAGCAGTATGCCCCGACGAATTCGTGCGGTGATAAAAGCCCAGGGAGGAGCTACCAAATATTAAGCAATATCTGTATGTATCTGTATACACTCACAATGAAACATTTCCATCGATCAATTTTCTTTTATTTCTTATATATTCGTCGGAATAAAAAACAAAAAAGGGTGGCGAATACATATGGCCACAGCTGTACATGTCACAAGATAACTTAGATCACATGAGTTTTAAGTGAAATCTAATGACATCGCCGTTATCTCGAAACATCTAGCTCATTATCGAAATGGCAAACATTGACTATCGAGATCAGAGATAAATTTATTTGTCCATAACATGAAAGCTGATAATGACATACCATGAGTCATACGTAACAAACGATAAAAAATATTCCGCTCGATCTGGATGCTGCACGCTAGAAATTACGTCCATCTTCTTCCTAAATGTTTGCATTATTTTTCAAATACGATCGCGAAATTTTCTCCTTCGTCCGGCAAGGATAAAATGATTTCGCGAAGCTGTAATTCAAGGTCGTACGATTCGCGATTTTGTGACAAACAAGTGGATAAAAAAGGTAGTTCGGTAGATAGCAACGTACGAACAGGAAATGAGAATTTGAATGGAGCGGTGTTATAAACGTATCGACCTTGTCTATTGCAAGTAGATTGCATGGTGTAGAGTTTTTCATTTTGTACTTGAAAGCAAAAAAAAAATATCATAAAGTTATGAACTTCAGAAAAGGTTACATATTACTATCGATATGGATTTCTGTTTTTGCTTTGAATGATGAAAATAAAATCTAAACAATTGGTCAAAAGAAAATGTACACTACCAAGATGAAATTCCTTTAAAATAATACAAGCAATACACCTATCGTGAAATCGTTAATCCCTCTTATATGAATTATTGTATGCAAATATAAAATTGTTAGACATAATTCATAAACTCCAAATATTTAGGTATAAATTTTCAAGGGATATTACAGTTACTTACAAACAGGAATTTGGTCTAATATGAATTGGGATTTGCAGACACAATAACCTATAAAATTATGTCAAATAAATTTATGACTATCGCTTTTAATATTAAATGATGATTTCCAGTTTCCATACATTACTTTGAATCTCAATTTTTTTGAAAGAAATTATCCAATCTAATTAAACGTTTTAATAATTAAAGATGAATGGAGTTTTAACCATTAGTTCGAAACGCATCCTTTCGAAGAACGTATGTATGACAAACCCTGATTACGTGTCTCTGTATAGACAAAACGAAGCTTATTTTTGCTCTATTGATAACAAAATCAATCGTGTACATACTCATATGAGATTCCAGTGAAAATTATTAGTCATTACGTGATTCGTACTTTAATTTAGCCAATTTTGCTGGCGCATTGTCTTGATGGAAAAGGATTTATTTCTTGCTTTCTTCTGGGCCTTTTTTCGACGATAGCTGCCTTCAATTCTTCCAAAAGTTTAGAATAGTATTGTCCAGTAATAAGCAAGATTCACTTTGCATCCCAGCAAAAGGAAGCCATTACCTTTCCTGCAGATAGAATGATTTTGGCCTTCTTTAGAGCCAGTTCACCACATTTAGTCCACCGTTTTGATAGCTGTTTACTTTCCGGTGTGTAGTGGTGGATTCACGTTTCATTGCAAGTCAGAAATTGGCGCAAAAAATCCGTTGCATTTTACCGAAACCGCTCCAAAATGGCTTCCATTCCACGCGTTTGAGTTTTTGCGGTGGTGTGGGCAAACACGGCATCCATCTTGCACACCGCCTAACATGTCTAATTTAACATTTAAAATGTATATGACCCGGTCTCTGGAGATGCCTGTAATCTTCGCAATATCTTTCAATGTTGATCGACGATCAGCTTCCATAAATTTCAAAACTTTTTGCACGTTTTCTGCAAAGTCGTCGCTTTTTGGGCGTTCAGAATGGGGATCGTCATTTACGTTCGTACGACATTCACCCACTTCAAATGGTTTTAACGGAAGAGCATCCTCACCTAACACATTTACCATAGCAGGGCAGAGCTTTCAGAGTGCAGAGGAACTTCAAAATAACGTCACGGACTATCTTAATTCACTGGTAACAAGATTCTATGCAGAGAGGATTGGAAGGCTCGACCATATATCTGACAAATGCATCAATCTTCACGGTGATTATGTAGAATAATAACCGCGTTTGTACATAACTTTTGGTAATAGATTCATTTTTTTACTTACACTTGTCTTGTTTTTATAAGCTATCGAAAGTTAAAAAAAAACAGCCCTCGTATTATCATTCTAGTAATATTTTATTTAATTGACTCCATTAATATCTCCTTTTTGTGGTATTGCAAAATCTCTTATTACAAAATACAAGTAAATTCACGATACAGCACTGCAGAGCTACACTACCGCTCAAAAGTGTTTAGGCACCCCTGTTTTCATGGATTATTCATATAGTATTATGTTTACCAAAAAAACATTATAATAAAATGAAATACGTATTTAAAATGTACTTCAGTAAGATAAACACCCATTATATCGCATAAGATTTATTATCATTTACCTGCACTTCGTCGGATTACCATAAACTGTTTATTGTGGTACAATTACAATAACAATCCCTCTGAATTTACTGGGTAAATTTAGTCACCTGTTAGATTGTAGGTAATAATGTTTAAATTACCTTCCTAGAAGATTATAGCGAAATCTGTAACCTGTGGTCAGTTGCAGTGTGGTACTGGTTACTCTATTCACGTCGCGAGCGAAATATCGTGTGACAATTTTTTAAAATGTCTCCGCGAAGAGAAATTAGTACGGAAACACGTGCGCTTATAATATCTTACCATAAGTAATCGAGAAATTGCCAAAAAAGTTAAAATACACCACGCTACGGTTGACTATAACGTAAAAAATATCGGGAAACTGGCAGTTTTCTTAATAATGGACGGAGTGGGAGGCTAAAAGCGACAACATCTGCAGATGATCGCAGAATAGTGGTTACCACCATGTTAAATAGATGCAAAACAGCCCCGGAAATCACCGCAGAATTAAATGTTGGTCGCCAAAAACTAGTCACTGTTTCTACAGTCAAACGTCGCCTACAGAAAGCCGGGCTCCATTGCGATGAAAAAACCATTACTACGCAAACAAAACAAGCAAAAGCGACTTAAATGGGCTCGTGAACACCAACACTGGACCGTAGAAGAGTGGAACAACGTCCTATGGACGGATGAGTCCAAATTTGAGCTGTTCGGAACCCGAAGACGCATATTCGTAAGAAGATCTGTGGCTGAACGTGCCGGAGAAGAGTGTATTGCTGCTACCGTGAAGCATGGTGGAGGTTCTATCATCATTTGGGGCTGTTTTGCTGGCACTAGTGTAGGGGACATGTGTGAAAATTGACGGTATATTAAAAAAAGCAGGCTACCGCGAAATTTTGGAGAACCACGCAATACCTTCCGGAATTCGACTTTTGGGTCAAAATTTTATCTTCCAGCAAGATAGTGACCCAAAACATTCCTCTAAATTATGTAAAGACTATTTACGCCATTTAGAAGAGGAAGGAACTCTTAAAATTATGAAATGGCCTCCCCAGAGCCCGAGTTACTATGGGAAGAACTAGATCGGGAAGTACGGAAATCGGCTCCGACATCAGCTACTGACGTGTGGAACAAATTGCAATCGAGTTGGACCTCAATAACACAAGAAACTCTGGCAAAACTTATTGCGAGAATGTCTCGATTGTGTGCTGCAATTATTAAATCAAGAGGAGGTCACATAGATGAAAGCAAAATTTAAATTAAACGTTTTAATTTTCACATTTATTTAATATATTTTTATTCATGTACGTGTATTTGTACATAAAAAATAAATATTATTAACATTTTTGTTGAGTTTTTATACATTTTCGCTGTCAGTGAGAGTGCCTAAACACTTTTGAGCGGTAGTGTACGTTTATTTTAATTTTCGAACACAGTGAATACGTTATCTTCGCTGTATGGTAGTTGGGAGCGAAAAACTAATTTATAAATTTGAGGGGTGATGCTTATTTATTTACTAACTGGCAATAAATGTATATAAGTAATAATCAGCTTAATTGTAGTACAAAAGTAACAATCTATACAAAATAATAAAAAAATTATGGATTTTAAATCTGATTTGCTAAATTATTTGGATTTAATAGAATGAATAACGACGGCGTATCAAGTATATAACCTGTACAAAATTCTTTTTTCAAATCTAACCGCTTGTGGGAAGTATAATTCCTCAAGAAATAATAATTTTTTAAGCAAACATTTTTTTTACATATGCACCACTCTATGAATAGCCTCTTATACGAAATATTGTACGAATTGCATTAGTAAACATGAAACCGTTCTGATAATTACGCCGTTGTTAACCTAAAAACGTGCTTCAGCGTATAATTCCTTTAGTGTACGAATCTTACTCGGGTTCCGCATATAAACCGCGAAAACGGCATATACAGGTCCGTATATTTATAGCAGGGCCATTCACGCAGCATCATCTGTATGCTGGCGATATTCTCCTGCGATAGAGAAGATATGTACAAGTACAACGTAAGCACGTTATAGTATACGTAGCGCATAACGACGAAGGACCAGCAATGAATCATTCAGCACTTTCACCTGACGATCAACGGGGGGATCGCCTTTCTTGCCGGCACTTGCAGAATTCGAATCTCCGTGTATCGTTAAGACGTCCCGTACAATGACATTTATCTCAGGATACGTTGACTCGATATCGATCATGGTTCGGTTTTAGTATCGGATGTTAGAAGAGGTATCGTCTGCGAAGTTTCATATGGCGTGAATATACTACAACGCTGCGGTTGAATCTAGAAGTTATTGAACGTAAAACGGATGGATGTGTTCATACGTAGAACACGCGAGTGTTCTTATAATTGCGTTAAGATTAATATTTAGTAATCCTTTAGATGGATTCCACGATTGATTTTCTACATTCAAACGAATAAATGCGGAGTTTATAATAAACATTCAAATCGCAGTTGGGTAAAAAAAACATGTCTGGGGTCGTTGAGATGTCTATGCGAAGCTTAAAAGATATTTAAAGTGCCATTATCTCATTTTCTGTAGTGATCTCTTTCAAGATTCTTAAAATACAATCATTGGTTAACAATTTTAACAATATTCTTTGTATCGTTTATTTCCTACTATTCCGTACTACACTCAGTGAAATTTCTATAGCTCCATATGAACTTTAGAACAGAGTATTTGGTTTTTATATTTTCCTATCTCAATTTTGTTTTAATGCACCTATAGAAATTTCGCGGTTTCAAGTTACCATTATTGTAAATATTCTCTGTATGAAATGTAGTAAGTTTCTTTATGTTAATTTCTCTTGCATTTGTATTTCTTCGTAGTTCAGCATAATTTGCCGAAGATATTAAGAAAATCAAATATTCCAAAAGTTCATACAGAAATTTCGCTAAGTGCAAAAGTCGATTTACCATAAGATATACACCACCGCTCAAAAGTGTTTAGGCATCCCTGTTTTCATGGATTGTTCATGTAGTATTATGTTTACCCAAAAAATATTATAATAAAATGAAATACGTATTTAAAATGTAGTTCAGTAAGATAAACACCCATCATATCGCATAAGGTTTACTATCATTTACCTGCACTTGGTCGGATTACCATAAACAGATTATTGCGGTGCAATTACAATAATAACCCCTCTGAATTTACTGGATAAATTTAGTCATCTGTTAGATTGTAGGTAATATTTAAATCACCTTCCTAGAAGATTATAGTGAAATCTGTAACCTATGGTCGGTTGCAGTGTGTGGTATTTACTCTATACACGTATTGAGCGAAATATCGTGTGACAATTTTTTAAAATGCCTCCGCGAAGAGAAATTAGTACGGAAACACGTGCGCTTATAATAGCTTACCATAAAAATGGCATGAGTAATCGACAAATTGCCAAAAAAAATGAAAATACACCACGCTACGGGAAACTGGCAGTTTTCTTAATAAAAGACGGAGTGGTAGGCCAAAAGCGACAACATCTGCAGATGATCGCAGAATAGTGGTTACCAGCAAGTTAAATAGACGCAAAACAGCACCGGAATTCACCGCAGAATTAAATGTTGGTCGCCAAAAACTAGTCAGTGTTTCTACATTCAAACGTCGCCTACGGAAAGCCGGGCTCCATGGACGTATTGCGATGAAAAAGCCATTACTACGCAAACAAAACAAGCAAAAGCGATTTAAATGGGCTCGTGAACACCAACACTGGACCATAGAAGAGTGGAACAACGTCCTATGGACGGATGAGTCCAAATTTGAGCTGTTCGGAACCCGAAGACGCATATTCGTAAGAAGATCTGTGGGTGAACGTGCCAGAGAAGAGTGTATTGCTGCTACCGTGAAGCATGGTGGAGGTACCGCGAAATTTTGGAGAACCACGCAATACCTTCCGGAATTCGACTTTTGGGTCAAAATTTTATCTTCCGGCAAGATAATGACCCAAAACATTCCTCTAAATTATGTAAAGACTATTTACGCCATTTAGAAGAGGAAGGAACTCTCAAAATTATGGAATGGCCTCCGCAGAGCCCCGACTTGAATCCAATCGAGTTGCTATGGGAAGAACTAGATCGGGAAGTAGGGAAATCGGCTCCGACATCAGCTACTGACGTGTGGAACAAATTGCAATCGAGTTGGACCTCAATAACACAAGAAACTCTGGCAAAACTTATTGCGAGAATGCCTCGATTGTGTGCTGCAATTATTAAATCAAGAGGGGGTCACATAGATGAAAGCAAAATTTAAATTAAACGTTTTAATTTTCACATTTATTTAATATATTTTTATTCATGTACGTCTATCTGTACATAAAAAATAAATATTATTAAAATTTTTGCTGAGTCTCTATACATCTCAGCTGTCAGTGAGAGTGCCTAAACACTTTTGAGCGGTAGTGTATGTTCGAAATTATTTCATTACTTAGATCCATCGTCAGATGGCAGATACACAAACACAATCTATAAATTAGCTTATCTCCGATTATCATGCAGTAAAGACAACGTATTTACTGTGTTCGAAAATTAAAATAAACGTTTTTTAAATTCTTATAATATAAAGATCAAGCAGTAGAAACTTCTGCAGTATAGTACTTTCATAATAGTTCTGACGTTTAATATAAAAGATAGAAATTTAAAAGACGATATTAAAAATAAGCTTAAACTGCAAAAAAAGATGGAATATTATAGCAAAAAGAAAACAAACAGTAACAAGAGCAGCATTAAAAGAAATAACACGATAGGAACTAGAAGAGGTTTTGCAAATAGTGAAACCAACAAAAGCACACGGACCAAATGAAATAGCTCCAGAACTGAGAAAATTTCGAGGAATTAAGGGGAAGATGTGGCTTCTAGATATATTCAGAGAAGCGTGGAAAACAGGAAAAACTCCAAAACAATTGGAAAACAACTGTAACACTGCAGTATTTAAGGTCTACACAACAATACTTGAAAGCTGTTTAAGGGAGAGAATACAAACTTGTTAAAAGATGAATAAGGATGTGGACCAGATAATAATAATAGTATATTTACATTTGGAAGTGTAGATTCAGGTTAAATAGAAATAGAATAAAAGATAAAAGTCAATTAGAAAAATTAAAATAACAAACAATGTTATAGGAAACAAGCAGATAAACAAGGGCAAACAAGCACACGCACACTAGTAGATGCTTGGATCTCTTAGAGCTCCCGGTCAAAAAGTATTGGCTTAACTCTTAAAAATTTTAAAATACGTTAGAATTTATTACATAACTTTATTCCCCAATAGTCAGTTGGTTTCTAGGGATTAGCCAATCTGTGAGAAGGCACTTTTATTATATTTATTACTCTGGTGAGGTAGCTATGAACATTTCCATTTTGGAGTAATGTTTCCTTGTTCTGGTGAACGCGACTGGTAACTATAAAAACGAATGCAAATGGACGGGTAAGTATTTTTTCCCTTTTCAAGTACGTTTTCCAGTTGTTTCTATATTCCAGGTTGCACAGCAATTTGATTGCCTTCTTCCTCAGTATAAAAGTCCTCTGTCCCCCGGAAGATGGAATTTTGCGTAGTATGCCACCCTAACTGCCGCAGATGGCAACCATGTAAGACCACTATCGACAATAGTCCCTAGGAAATTTATCGATGATGAATGCATCCCGGCCACAACCTCCTCAACAATTTGGTAAAACAGTTGTTAAAGTGATCAGCGGTTAGCGACATGTTGTAATGGATGTGAGCATCTAATTCGTCTAACTGTTTGTTATACGTCGGCTAAATAAGCAAAGAAATGGTGATACGATCTGCAATAATGTACACCAATCAAAAACACGAGAAAAGTTCAATAGGTATAATCATCAATACAGAAGCACATCAGCTAAATTGCTTTGGTCATATAATAAGGATGAGCAGAGGAACTGAGAAAAGGTTGAAAAAGTAGAGCAGAGAAAATCAGAAGAAAGAAAAAGAACTCTGGAGGAGATGGGAAAGAACCAAGTGAAAACATCTCACACCCCATCTGGACACAAAGGATATAAGAAGAAGAAGAAGAGTTTACTTTCACTAGATTGGGTTTAGCACTAAATCAGAAACAACAACAGTAATCGATAATCGTTATAGAGAAGGCCCTATCGTGAAAACAGTGAAACATCCATCTTTTGTAATAATTTGCTAAATGTATTACATCACAAGGTCCAGAGTCGTAAATTGTAAAGGAAACCATGGATGCCAAATGGTAGAAAAAACATTTTAAAGAATTATTTTATTTACGAGCAGTTTTACAATGTTTACAAAATTTACGTACTGGTTACATAATTGCCTTTATAAAAGACCGTCACGTGCAGAGCAATATAAGGTGAACAAACATAGCAACCACAGCATGTGTACGTTATAGAAAGTGAAAATACTTTGGTGACAGTGACGTGTCACTAAACCAAACATCCTCTCAATTTACACATTGTGTTTAGACAAGCATACGCATATTCTAGTAGATTTTACTAGAATTAACCAAACTCGTGCAGTATTTACACTAGCGTCCATAGAAATTTGGCCATGGGAGAAAGTTTTGCAATACTTTAATTCAATAAGCTTCATTGCATTCAATTATGATCATCTTAATAAACATCTATCTTAAATACAACTGCAACTCAAATAATGAAAGTATTATGAAGAAAAAAAAGTAAATAAGCATCCCCGGAACAATCATCCTTATTGACAGAGGATTATTCTAATCTGTTTATTAAATGAGTTGTATCGATGGTACCAAGCAGATACAAAATTTATTGCATCCCCCCTCTCTCTCTCTTAGGGCTCGTTCCTGCCCGGTTCAATTTGAACGTTATTGTGATCACCGGTACAGTAAGTGCTCAAGTGATCAACGCTCCAGTATAATAACTTTGCATAAAGAAGCTTTCGCCAGCGGGCAAATTGATACGAAATTAAATATACCATTCGCCGATATAAACAGGCGACTTAGAGGACCATGACCCTCCAGATGCCTCACGAATAACCACCCCAGCAAACGATCGTCTACTACAATTATCAAGTAAGCGAAATAAACCATTGTTACGCCGGGGTAATCGACTGAAAAGGTTACAGTGGGCCCGTGAACATCGGGATTGGACGGTAGAACAGTGGCAAAAAGTTTTATGGACTGACGATGAATTAATATTTAAAGTATAAAGGTCAAAGCAGGATAGTGTTTTGCAGACGTTCCGCTAATGAAAGGATGCCTCGCGAATACATTGTATCGACAAGTTCAGTTACAGTTTGGGGTTGCTTTTTTCACTCAGGAACAGGAACGTTACATCGAATCAAAGGAACAATACGGAATCGTTAGATTTTGGCAGTTGTTATTTTTCGGAATAATACATTTATTTCTTTAGTATTAATTGCATTTTATTTTTTGATTATTTTAAATTTTCATTACTTGACCAAACTTCTATGGACGGTAGTGTACATGTCTCATATATCTCTATGCATTCTACATAAAAATCATTTTTCTCTCAACTGTAAGCTTTCACTCCTGACTATTTTCATTCATAGCAATAAAGACGGCTATTGTTTTGTTAAGGTATAATTACACAATAATTAACGCTGTACATATCATTATGCGTCGACACAAACAATGGGATGAAAACGTCATAAATTTTAATTCCTTTTCCAAGTATGCTATGAAATAAGTTTAAACATTTGGCTAGAAAATTATTATAAAATACCTCCCAACAACTTCACTGTCTTAGATTCGCCGTACAGGAGCATGCTAGAACGATGTTAGACCGGATTTAAGGAGGGTGGATACGTATCAAAAGGTATACAAACAGACGTCAGAAGTTTCAAGTATCGCAACGAGTTCCGAACACTTAACCTATTTTGCGATGTAGTCTTTTAAAAAGATTAAGGACCTTAATAGGTTTGTAAGTTGATATGTAATCACGCTCTCGAAGCAAGAAGAAGCACTAAAGTTGAGCAACGCAATTTTAATTCTATAATGTTATTTGTTCTAATCAAATTCCATCCGGGTATTCAAGCTTTAAAAATGCTAAATTTATTGTTGACAGCAAAATGGTATACTTAAATTATTTCCTCTTTTTATCAATATTATAATTGGTTTTAACAAATACAGTTACCCAGTTGCAGGAAACACTAAAATTAGAATGTATGACAGCAAAATACAAAAAGATATATATATTAAATAGTTGCTAAGTTACATATATTTAATGTCTCGAAAATGGGTTAACGTTGATGTCAGAAGATCAGAAATGCTGTTGAGGTTAGTGCACATCAGGTACACTAGGGACCTTATAAGGACATTTGTTCGAATGCTATCGCAATAAAGACAAATGACGACCTGGAGCTAATTCTGGGAATAAGAAAATTACACTTATTCAAGAGTCAGAGACAAACAATCTTGTTATGTACTAAATAAAATAAAAATTTTAGCAAAGAAATCGTTCTCCTGGTAGAAAGAAAAATAAAATTAAATTTCTGCAGCAATACACCATGGTGGAGTCTCTATGTGGACAAGATCCGTCAGAGGAACTTCAGAAATCTTCGCTGCACCGCGTCAATAGAGTGTTCGTGTTTCATAAATTGGAAATTAAACAGAAACTTGCATTGGCCTTTCGTAATGAGCTTAAAATTTTCTGGTTTTGCCAATCTTCAAGGTTAACACGATTAATAAAAACTAAGCGCTGTTTAAATTTGTTTTAACATGGCGCCACGTTCCCTTCATGCTAAAGTTCATTTGGTAATACTAAATATCGTTCGTGATAAATTTTAATTCACCGACTCGGACGCAGATAGGTCGAAGCAAATGGGATTGATTTTTGAAAGAAATCAATGCCTACCGCAAGCTGCTTCACACAAATATAGCCCGGAGTCAAAGCAACGTCTTTACCTAGTAAATCGATAGAAAGAAATGCATTTGAGACAACGCTTACGGCAGATAAGAATTGGAAAATTGTAAAAAGTATTTATTTTCCTTGATTACACTAATATCGATGGAATTCGAAAATGTTTAAGACAAATATTATCCCATTCTCTTATCGTTTAAATGAGACATAGATACCGGCACATACGTGTATATGCGCTCACTTCACGTATTTTTAAGCATTCTCTTTATCCTTGTGTTATTGGTGACTGATAAGCGGCAATATCTAAATACTGGTTATCGTAACGAAAAACCTCTGTCGAAATGATAAGCGTACGTTTTGTTAGATGTGCGTACAGTACTGAGCATAAATAAATTATAACTTGTGTGTTCGACATAGTCCATTATTCTTTAACATGATTTTATTATATGCATACTGTTATCGCAGAACATCTGTGTACTTTAGTAATCCTGTAAGCAATTATTTCGGTTTTTGTTTTTTCGTTAGTAATTTTAGTTATATTTAATAACAGTATATTAGAATAAAAAAGGAAATACTGTGGCAATGATCAATTGTTACTAAAAATGATTTATTAATAAGCCTAAAGAAATGAGTTCGCACCCATTGGCGGCGATCATATATTTCAAAAGCGGTTGGACATACCATAAGTTGAGATTCATACGCATATGGTTAGTACAGTTGTGGCCATATGTATTCGCCACTCTCGTTTTGAACGTGTTACACGAATATTATTGTATTTCTAAGAAGCAGGGTCGATGACGGACTTAACTAGGTACCTGGTAATGAGGGTTTAATGGTTTATTGTAGGCCAGTCTGAGTAAATTAGAAAATAGACGTCAAATTGTAATTTCTGAATATTTCTTCAGTCTTTCTTAAAAGTTGTAAGAGTAAGGTTGAGCTAGTTAGAGCGAAGATATTGTGTCTGTGATTTTGTCTGTGTAATACGATAGTATATAGTAAAAAGTAATGCCGAAAACACGCGAATTGACGGAGGTAGAGCGAGGACAAATTGTGGTGTTAGAAAAGCAAGGGTTGTCGGTGTCTGCTATTGCCCGACAAGTGAAATGTGCGCGATCGACAGTTAGAATGACGATAAAACGATACAAAGAGAGGGGATCATTGACAAACAAACCGAAAACTGGTCGAAAGAGGAAGACAACTAGCAGAGATGAGCGAGTCTTAGAGCGGATGTCTTTGCGAGACCGGAAAAAAAGGTCTAAACAGCTTCCCAGTGAGCTTTTCCGGCTACATAATGTTGCTATTTCTCCTCGCACGGTTAGAAGACGCCTTTGTGAATTAAATTTAGGTGGATACAAAGCTCGATATAAACCACGGTTGTCTCCGCAACAAAAGAAAAAGAGACTGCTGTGGGCTAAAAGCCACCGCGACTGGACTATTGACAATTGGGCCAATGTTATGTGGACGGTGAGAAACTTCGCACGAATGAAGAGGTTATCGCTGAAACTGAGGCCTATTTTGAGGCAAAAGATAAATCGTTCTACAAAAGTGGTATTGAAATGTTAGAGCGGCGCTGGAACGATTGCGTTGCTCTTGAAGGAGATTACGTTGATGCATAAAGCTAATTTCGAACCAAAAAAAACCGTGTTTACTTTGTTAGGCCCGGGACTTTTCAGCCCATGTGTTACAACGCTGACAAGTTTAAATCTATATTCTACCGGACTCGATCAGTAGACGTAGGGTTAAGTAACTTTGTAATTACTCCACAAATTTGTATATTTTTCTAGTATCTTTGATCTATTATCTTTTAAAAATGTACAGTTATACACAGTACTGTATATTATAGACGATTTCGATCGTTTACCAATGTAGCAAACACAGTTTTCCATGATAGCAATACATGCTCTACTGGTTAATGGTGTTACCGTGTTTGGTGACACCAAACGCATTAAAATAATTTGAAAGCAAAGTAACAAAGAACTCCTTTATCTTCCAAGAGAATAACGGCGTATTACGAATGCCTAATTTAAGTAGTCATTCGTATTCAAAACGCAAGTTACTTGTTGCCCATTAGTAAGTGCAAAAAAATCACACGGGATCGTGTGCGACTCCAGAATGAATGACTCATCCGCGTGAAGGGAAATAAATTACATCCTCGAGGGAACCGTTCGTAGGGAATTTATAATCTCCTAACAGAAGGATGGGGGCTGCAACCCTTTCCTACAACAAAGATCTCATCCTATTAAAGCTTTTTCCGACTTAAATCTTCTTCTCCCGGTTACAGCAGATATCGTCCGCCAGATTTTAAGATGCGAATGATTCCTTTATTTTGTGTAGTTTTTCGCTGACACAACCCTAGATATCTATTATTGTGCGAATCGTATCGGATTTTTGCGTAGGCAAATTATACATCAGCAGTTCGCTACCTCCTTGTGTTTTCTTTTATTGCGCTATCTCTCGGAACGCAGATCGAGAACTTAACATCGTGCCACCGTTTCAGATGATGCCAGTTGTTGTATGGAACCAGCGATTTACAATAACGCTTAATCAGGTTGTGGGATCGCTATGGAATGTCTACGCATGCTTTTTTCCAATACTAAACGTTAGGTCTGATGCAGACTAAATAGATGTACGTAATTATGTACGAAGTATGGGTCAGAATTGATTATTAGACTGGTAAATTTCTCTCAGTGCAATAGGATAAAAATGATAATATTAACGGTTTAGTGGTAGGAGGATTGCGTTTTAACATGCGGTTGAATTGTTGTTAACACTAATCTGTCCACGTTTGAATTTTCTATACCAAGGAGAAATTGTTGACTGATGTGGTGCTCCATTATCGAAAACCGAAGCCAAGACTCCCTATTATGTTAAAGTGTACAAACATTATTTAACATACACTACCGCTCAAAAGTGTTTAGGCACTCTCACTGACAACAAAAATGTATAAAAACTCAGCAAAAATGTTAATAATATTTATTTTTTATGTACAGATACACGTACATGAATAAAAATATATTAAATAAATGTGAAAATTAAAACGTTTAATTTAAATTTTGCTTTCATCTATGTGACCTCTCTTGATTTAATAATTGCAGCACACAATCGAGGCATTCTCGCAATAAGTTTTGCCAGAGCTTCTTGTGTTATTGAGGTCCAACTCGATTGCAATTTATTCCACACGTCAGTACCTGATGTTGGAGCCGATTTCTTTCCCGTAGTAACTCGATTGGATTCAAGTCGGGGCTGTGGAGAGGCCATTCCATAATTTTGAGAGTTCCTTCCTCTTCTAAATGGCGTAAATAGTCTTTACATAATTTAGAGGAATGTTTTGAGTCATTATCTTGCTGGAAGATAAAATTTTGACCCAAAAGTCGAATTCCGGAAGGTATTGCGTGGTTCTCCAAAATTTCGCGGTAGCCGTCTTTTTTTAATATACCGTCAATTTTCACAATGTCCCCTACACTATTGCCAGCAAAACAGCCCCGAATGATGATAGAACCTCCACGATGCTTCACGGTAGCAGCAATACACTCTTCTCTGGCACGTTCACCCACAGATCTTCTTACGAATATGTGTCTCCGGGTTCCGAACAGCTCAAATTTGGACTCATCCGTCCATAGGACGTTGTTCCACTCTTCTATGGTCCAGTGTTGGTGTTCACGAGCCCATTTAAGTCGCTTTTGCTTGTTTTGTTTGCGTAGTAATGGCTTTTTCATCGCCATACGTCCATGGAGCATGACTGTAGAAACACTGACTAGTTTTTGGCGACCAACATTTAATTCTGCGGTGATTTCCGGGGCTGTTTTGCGTCTATTTAACTTGCTGGTAACCACTATTCTGCGATCATCTGTAGATGTTGTCGCTTTTGGCCCTCCACTCCGTCTTTTATTAAGAAAACTGCCAGTTTCCCGATATTTTTTTACGTTATAGTCAACCGTTGCGTGGTGTATTTTCATTTTTTTGGCAATTTGTCGATTACTTATGCCACTTTTATGGTAAGCTATTATAAGCGCACGTGTTTTCGTACTAATTTCTCTTCGCGGAGGCATTTTAAAAAATTGTCACACGATATTTCGCTCACGACGTGAATAGAGTAAATACCACACTGCAACTGACCATAGGTTACAGATTTCACTATAATCTTCTAGGAAGGTAATTTAAACATTATTACCTACAATCTAACAGATGACTAAATTTACCCAGTAAATTCATAGGGATTGCTATTGTAATTGCACCACAGTTTATGGTAATCCGACCAAGTGCAGGTAAATGATAGTAAACCTTATGCGATATAATGGGTGTTTATCTTACTGAAGTACATTTTAAATACGTATTTCATTTTATTATAATGTTTTTTTTGGTAAACATAATACTATATGAATAATCCATGAAAACAGGGGTGCCTAAATACTTTTGAGCGGTAGTGTATATATTGATGCTATTATAAAGTAATGGAAAAACAAATTCTTCTGAAAAAAGGAATTCGTTTAGATCAGAACACCACCCTAAACTCTATCTTATATGCCGACGATTTAATACTCCTAAGAGAAACAGAGAATGATCTATATAACCAAGATGGCGAAATACATAATATCCTAAAATTACAGGAGGATTTAGCAATAGTCATTACACTTTTCACATGGTTTCAAATATTTAGAAACGAATGCCGTCTATATTAGTTCTCTCATGCCAATTTTGCTTTTAAAATCGTATTCTGTAGGATTGTAGATAGCATTCGATGAGTCTTGAATCAAATCCAAGATGAGCGAAATTTCGTCGAAATTTAAAAGGGGCAGAAACACATAGAAATTGGGCAATGGATGATTGGAAAAGGGTGCTATGGGTCGATCAGTCAAAGTTTGTGGTGTTCGAACAATTAAGGCGCGTTATTATAAGAAGAGTGAAAGGCTAAAGAATGTTGGAGAATTGTATAGTGCTGTCAACCAAGGACGAAGTTCTGTACTTGTTTGGGGTTGTTTCTCCTACGCCGGTACAGGAGACTTGAAGCGAATCGAAGATATTTTGCGAAAAGAGGGTTACTTAGAAATACTGCAAAGAATGCAATATCATCGGAGCAACGTCTAATCGGCGAAAATTTTGTATTCACGCAGGACAACGACCCCAAATTCTCAGCAGTAAAAGTGTCTTAAATGAAGAACAAGATAATATGTATGAGGCTGATCAACAACACTCATGAGTGCTATGAGAAGAAAAAGTTTTGGGAACTCCTCCTCTAGCATTGACATTACCAGTTAGTAAAAATAACACTTCCTCCCCTGTGTGATGTATCGCCATCTTTACCATGAGACTGTTTAATTGCGATCGCAACAGACAAAATAGGAATTAACCAGACACAAAATTACATCGTCCGAATACGCCAAAAACTTTCCAATTTAGCAAGCCTTACGTTGTACATATGTATGTAAATCTTCTCCATCAGCTGCGCTTCGTCTTGCTTCCCCGTCTTCGAACTATCGCGTAAAATTCTCCAGACCTCTCCTCCGCATCGAGATACGTCTTATTTTATAAATTATTTGACGGGGCTAGAGCGTAGAGAATTTTATAAACACATAATTTAATAATAACCGAAAACGTATACACGCCCTATCCGCATAGTAACGATAAATATCGGAGAAGTAAGACGCTAGCTGGCCATCGAAAATTCGTTATTAATAATGACGCGATCTCGTTAAATATAGATCGCAATTTTGGGTAGAAATGTTTATCTTCTACGACTTGCTCTCCATGATTCTCAACATTATATGGGAATTAATAGCGCGCCATTACAATTGTCGATTGACTGTGAGGTAACTACATAATTTAGCCACGAATAAAATGTTTAATGTTATTACAATCTTAGAAGATGTAAGCGTATTGGTTGTTCGAAGTCGATACCATTAATATAATTAAATTAATATCAATATTGAACGACCGTTGGTATTAGTACTGATAAAATTACAATTTACTTGCAATTAACCAACATAACACATGGGATGAAAAGTCCCGGGCCTAACAAAGAAAACACGGTTTTTTTGGTTCAAAATTAGCTTTATTCATCAACGTAATCTCCATCAAGAGCAACGCAATCATTCCAGCGCCGCTCTAACATTTCAATACCACTTTTGTAGAACGATTTATCTTTTGCCTCAAAATAGACCTCAGTTTCAGCGATAACCTCTTCATTCGTGCGAAATTTCTTACCGGCGAGCATTTTTTTGAGGTCTGCGAACAGCCAGTAGTCGCTGGGTGCCAAATCTGGCGAATACGGTGGATGTGGGAGCAATTCGAAGTTCAATTCATGTAGTTTTGCCATTGTTTTGATTGACTTGTGACACGGTGCGTTGTCTTGATGAAACAAAATTTTTTTCTTTGTCATATGCGGTAGTTTCTTTACCATTTCGGCCTCCAAACGCTCCAATAACGCTATATAATATTCACTGTTGATGGTATTTTCTTTCTCAAGATAGTCGATGAATATTACACCACGCATATCCCAAAATACCGAGGCCATAACCTTTCCAGCCGATTGTTGTGCTTTCGGGCGCTTTGGACGAGGTTCACCAGTTGCTGTCCACTCAGATGACGATCGTTTTGATTCCGGAGTGAAGTGATGGATCCATGTTTCATCCATTGTCACATATCGACGCAAAAATTCCGGTTTGTTACGTTTAAGCATGGCCAAACACTGCTCAGAATCATCAACACGTTCTTGTTTTTGGTCAATAGTGAGCAAACGCGGCACCCACTTTGAACAGAGCTTTCTCATAGTCAAATGCTCATGCAATGTAAAGCCAATACGTTCTTTTGATATCTTTACGATGTCAGCTAACTCACGCAACTTCACTTTTCGATCATTCAAAACGATTTTGTGGATTTTTTTGATGTTTTCTGGTGTTACCGCCTCATTTGGACGTCCACTGGGTTCTGCATCATCGGTGTCTCTACGACCACGTTTGAAGTCAGTAAACCAACGTTTTATTGTTGTTTCTGATGAAGCGGAGTCCCCATAACACTTTTCAAGCCATTGCTTTGCTTGAACGGTATTTTTTCCCATCAAGAAGCTGTGTAAAATTAAAACACGAAATTTTTTTTGATCCATTGTTTTGAAAATAGCAAAAGTAGCGTGACTCTTAGCACAATAACTCACAAACTAATGAATAGAATATCATGAAATTTTAACAGCTGTCTTTTGAAGGTTAGTACTAACTGAGAGAAAGGTGACTGCAATAAAACTAGCGTCATCTATGTGTTAGGCTCGGGACTTTTCGGCCCATGTGTTAATTAAATTACAGTCTCAGAAGGATTTGAACCCTTTACCTCTGCGTTACCAATCTTAACAAGTTTAATTGTTACGAGCTTGCCTTTAATAATAATACAGCGTCTATAAGATACTATGGTATATCTACAGACATCGTGACATCTAGGTATTTGAACTCACAAGTGGTCTCGTGGTGTAATGGTAGCACAATGTGCCGATAACAAAGAGGTCCTGGGTTCAAATCCTTCCGAGACTGATACTTTTTCAGTAATTTAATTACGTTGGTTAATTGCAAGGAAATTTTATCATTACCATCAATATGTTTTGCTGCATATGTTGCAAGGCGATCCGTTTTGATCTAGTCCTATAGCTTACCGGAGCAAAACCTAAAAGAAAGCATCTAGTAGGGACATACAATTATGACAATAACAGAATTGAACACATATGGCTTTTGCCAATTAACTTCAATATTATGTGAAATGTATTTTAATTTGTATTTGTTTTTATCATGAATTAGCCAAATGCTCGTGTGGCATCGTGTGAAATTATTTGAGGAAATAGAGGACATTAAAAACCGTCAAGGGTGCCGACATTCACGCTAGCAACATTTTTAATACTGGCATTTTACTTTATAATAACTTCTTCTTCTTCTTTTTCACTTCTGGTTTTAGATGCTTTGGTTACTTTCGTTCTACATGGCAATTTCGTTACTTGCATCCATTCTACCTGTTTATTCCACTTATTTTTCTTTTTCTTTATTCTCTGATTATGTCGAAGATGTTTAGATCTGTTCTTATATCTCCATTTGTTATACTATCAGATCTTGTGCAACTTTTCACATCTCTTGTGCCTATATAAGGCTTTCTTGTTTCTTTCGACATTGTCCAAATTTCACTACCATATGAAAAGGTTTGCACTACGATCCTCTTAAAATTTTATTTGTGTATCCTTTCTTGTTTTGAATTTATTCGGTTTTTCTTCAGTTTGTCTTTGTTTCGATCGATACACCGCAGCCTAAATACTCAAAGTGTTTCACCTGTTTCGTATCGTTCTCGAGTATCATTTATGACCATTCTTATCCTAATAATTTTTGGTTTCATTTGCCAATATTTTCATTTCATAGTTTTGGCAAATCTTTTGTAATGTATATATCTCTTTCTATACATCATTCTCTGTTTCTGTTAAGAGTATTAAATCGTAAGCACATAAGACAGAGTTTAGGGTGGTGTGTTCTGCACTAAAGGAGTACGTCTAGCCTTTAGGGCATTTCTTTTTCCATTCCTTTACAAAAGTATCAATATATACCGGGTGAAAAGCTGCGAACTGTTGATTGCATTCTGGGCGACTGAAAAATGAATCGAATACCAGCTTCACTTGAAACAAATAACGCAAGTCTATCGATTTGTCCTTCTCCTCTCGTAGTAATACGGAATGACGGTCTCATTGAATCGATTCAAATCGAAAAGTTCGATATGGTGATAGCATTTTGTAGTAGTAGTTAAACAAGAGACTGACACATAATTGCCCTGCAAAATAACATGCGTATCTCTCGACTTTATTAACTTATAGAAATCTTATTCCATCCTCCTCTAAGTGCCTTGTTTGTTGGTATTTTCCTAGTTAATCTTCCGCTTATAATCTACCATAATTCTGGTCTCGGTGTATAAACCCTGTATACCTCTTATTAAATTATGTGGATATCTCTGTTCTTTCACTACATCCTCTAATTTGCATCTGTTTATGTTATGGAAAGCCTTCTCGAAGTCTATAAACCCTATGTGTATTCCTTGTGCTTTTTCTATAATTTGTTGTAGAGTGAATATTCCATCTGTGGTTGATCTGACTTGTCTAAAGCCCATTTGTTGCTTTTCTATTAGTTCTTCTGCTATGCTTAAGGCGGGAAATAAGGTCCCGGGAGGGTATGCAATTCCGAATAAGCACTCTCTGTAAAATCCAGGAAAATACTTCCTGAACATGACCAGCTCTTCCAGCAAGCCTGACTTCCATCTCCACGAAGACATGAGACACGTAATCCTTGGGCAATGCACAGCATACAATGGGCGTATATCGTGTAGCCAAAGGAAACGGGCAAAAGGCCTTAAAACCGAATCATTTCGGCTAAGGAAGACAACCACAACAGAAAAACCTTATCCCGACAGTTAGAAGGTTGAGCAGATGGTCAGTAACCAGCTCTCGTAAAAATTTTAAAATACTTCCAGTGCAGATATACTTTATAATAACAACATTAGAAATTTTAAGCAATTAATGAAGTGAAATTGCTTTCCCAACTTTTGCTTTCTGATGTTCCTAACACTCACAAACCTAATCAATCCCTTTTGATCACATTGTATAATGTCACGGCTAATCTTAAATCTAAAATTCAGCGGATTTGTAAACTAACCGGGTAGCATGTAAAATAATTAAGTAGGTCGTTGTTCTACTAGAAATCGAACTTTCCATTAAAATAGCGAAAAAGTGTCTCTTTACTAGTGCAGACTATGCTATAACACACGTGCTTTTTCTTCTAATTTTTTAATTTTCCACCCACAGTCCCTGTTATAAGTAATAACAGTCAAAAATCTTAACAATACTCTGAATTTCTTTCGAATATCCTGAGAAAGATTACGATTTAAACGAACAAAAGTTTTATTACGACAAAAATCATCTTCTAGAAGCTGTTTGTCGGCCCTAATTCCACGCATGGGAGTCGATATAACGACTATTTGACGTCTTGCGAAAAGAAAAGTCGGCGTGCCCAATCTATCGTTAACCTAACTTTGTATAACAGTTACGGCGTAAACAAATCGATTCATTATGCATTATTCATTACAATTTGGAGCATGAAATCGCTATAAATAATTAGGTATAGACCGTAATGGTGTTATGTTGTTCGAGTAATAATAATTTGTTATGATGCTGCGACACCAAGGTTATGATTTTGGATTAGCTCGCCGGTATATTTACATTAGTTATGGTTGCCTGGAGTTTGACGGATAAATACTTTATGCTGCTTGTCCATAAAATACGCAGTTTGTTCAAATTGTTTGTCTTTTTTTTATATGCATACACTACCGCTCAAAAGTGCTTACGCACCCCTGTTTCCATGGATTATTCATATAGTATGATGTTTACCAAAAAAAACATTATAATAAAATGAAATACGTATTTAAAATGTAGTTCAGTAAGATAAACACCCATTATATCGAATAAGGTTTACTATCATTTACCTGCACTTCGTCGGATTACCATAAACTGTTTATTGCGGTGCAATTACAATAACAATCCCTCTGAATTTACTGGGTAAATTTAATCATCTGTTAGATTGTAGGTAATAATGTTTAAATTACCTTCTTAGAAGATTATAGTGAAATCTGCAACCTATGGTCAGTTGCAATGTGGTATTGGTTACTCTATTCACGTCGTGGGCGAAATATCGTGTGATAATTTTTTAAAATGCCTCCGCGAAGAGAAATTAGTACGGAAACACGTACGCTTATAATAGCTCACCATAAAAGCGGCATAAGTAATCGACAAATTACCAAAAAAATGAAAATACACCACGCTACGGTTGACTATAACGTAAAAATATATCGGGAAACTGGCAGTTTTCTTAATAAAAGACGCAGTGGTAGGTCAAAAGCGACAACATCTGCAGATGATCGCAGAATAGTGGTTACCAGCAAGTTAAATAGACGCAAAACAGCCCCGGAAATCACCGCAGAATTAAATGTTGGTCGCCAAAAACTAGTCAGTGTTTCTACAGTCAAACGTCGCCTACAGAAAGCGGGGCTCCATGGACGTATTGCGATGAAAAAGCCATTAATACGCAAACAAAACAAGCAGAAGCGACTTAAATGGGCTCTTGAACACCAACACTGGACTATAGAAGAGTGGAACAACGTCCTATGAACGGATGAGTCCAAATTTGAGCCTTTCGGAACCCGAAGACGCATATTCGTAAGAAGATCTGTGGGTGAACGTGCCGGAGAAGAGTGTATTGCTGCTACCGTGAAGCATCATGGAGGTTCTATCATCATTCGGGGCTGTTTTGCTGGCACTAGTGTAGGGGACATTGTGAAAATTGACGGTATATTAAAAAAAGAAGGCTACCGCGAAATTTTGGAGAACCACGCAATACCTTCCGGAATTCGACCTTTGGGTCAAAATTTTATCTTCCAGCAAGATGATGACCCAAAACATTCCTCTAAATTATGTAAAGACTAGACGCCATTTAGAAGAGGAAGGAACTCTCAAAATTATGGAATGGCCTCCCCACAGCCCCGACTTGAATCCAATCGAGTTACTATGGGAAGAACTAGATCGGGAAGTGGGGAAATCGGCTCCGACATCAACTACTAACGTGTAGAACAAATTGCAATCGAGTTGGACCTCAATAACACAAGAAACTCTGGCAAAGCTTATTGCGAGAATGCCTCGATTGTGTATTGCAATTATTAAATCAAGAGGAGGTCACATAGATGAAAGCAAAATTTAAATTGAACGTTTTAATTTTTACATTTATTTAATATATTTTTATTAATGTACGTGTATCTGTACATAAAAAATAAATATTATTAAAATTTTTGCTGAGTCTTTATACATCTTTGCTGTCAGTGAGAGTGTACACTTTTGAACGGTAGTGTATATATACAGTAAACGCTCGGTCATGTAAATACCCGTCGCGAGCATGTAAAACAGAAAATTATTACCATTGGATCAAATGGAACGCCTGGTGCTGTAAAAAACCTTGCACCACGTACAATTCGATAATCTAAACAGTTTAGGGTACAGGGATATTATTATTATCTACGAAAACCTATGTTGCAAAAGTAGGACATTATTTTTTATTTTTTAATAAACATACATATTTTCTTTTATGCAATTTCTTTATAAATAAAATAAAGTTCGCTAATGTAAACTTTCAGTAATGTAAACAGTGCTTGACTCATAGCGTTCACATAATCGAGCGTCTACTGTAGCTATATACAGTACTATTAGTTAGTGTTACTCCTTGGTGTAACCTAACATACTATACATTGAAGCTACAACACAAGTCACCAGAATTCAACAAAATTGCAGGCTAAATACAAAGAACCTCTCTGAGATCAGAGTAATTACTACTCATGTTCGCCAGATGAATAGAGGAAGTTGAAGATCGAAATGAAATTCATGATAAGAGTAGCATTCAACAGTAGTACTGACGAAGAAGTTGATAAACCCGGGAGAATCCAAAAAAAAACTCCATTCGGTAAAAAATGAATCAAATTATTTCACTCCGTTATATTTTTATGTATTTAAACCACTGAAAAATAAAATATTTCATAATAGACTTCTTAAGAATTACAATCAGCGATATCAAAATTAAACAGCAAATATAGAACTAAGAGTTCGGAAACAAGTTTGAACAAAGTTTGTGACTAAATGTCCTTAAATTTGTTAATCTACTTATGTAATTACATTATCAAAATACATATACTTCAATTAACATAGTAAATAAATTGCAAAATCAGGTGTACCAACCAATTTAGCACTTTTCGATCAGACTGTATGAAATTGAACGTAAAACCGATTTCAAAGCAAACACGGTGAATATTTGTTGTTTCGTAGTCGACTAGATATTTATTTTGTAACAAGTTCGTAACCAATCGTCCATTATTAACAAACTCCCATTATTACAGCTTTATTGAACCGACTAAACACGTACTGGAACCTATCGGAATTTTCATCAGCAATAAATAATATTGTTATAATGAAATAACAATATACACGTTCCAATATTGCGCTCTCTATAAAGGGAGAACAATGCATGTTATGAGGAAAAAAAATGTATAATCGAAGGACGATGCGTAATGATGCTGATAGACCAGCATACCGTCACGTTTGGCCCCAAATTTGTCGAAGAGACAGCCGACTAATAGCCGTCGATTCGCTAGCAATACAATACAGACGAAGAGACAATACACTCCATTCGAAACGTCCTCAGAATGACAATTACGCGTAAATATGACAACGCTGTGTATATGATGCCTATTAAATATTCCGCACCTTTCGGATTTTGTGCCATTAACAATGGTTAAATGGCGTGTTTACAAATCCGATGTATGTATATGTATGTACGTACGTAGATGGATAATTCGAAATACCGTGTCATTGATTGTATTGATACAACGTTCTTCTTTAAATACTTTCGAATATTTTCAGTAAATATAAATAACCCAGGTTACGTAAAAATTTATACGTTTCGTTTGCAATACATAAAATTCCCATATTGATCAAATACACTTAATGTTCATAGACACAATTTGCGAAAGTCAGGAACAACTACAGTCCCTGTGCAATGTATTAGGGCCACCTTATAAATTTAAACTTTTGTGTGTTTCCAACGCCTGTATATCAGTCGAAGATCCTGCAAAGCAATTATAAAAGCTAAAGAGGGCATTACAAAATATTAGTCATATAGTTGTGACGATATCTATAAACAGTTTTGAATAAACTTATGCTTGTACAATACGTTTTTCGTTATATATTTTAACAAAATTGCTATTTTACCAAGTGGCCCTAATAAATTGGACAGGGACTGTACAAGATCAAAGGTGTAATCACAGCTATAATCTTACTTCACCAGCGATGACAATTTTGACAATGGAAATTAGGTTATATTTTCAAATTAACATAAAATACTTTAAAAGAAAACAGCCTTTTTTAATCAAACTGTAAATAAGCCAACAAAAAACGAGGTTATCAATATGTTAATTACCGCAGACAAATTAAAATTACATCCGTCGAAAGCAATCTTTTAAAAATATTTATGCTCATTTGCGACGAAAACATTCAACAAACGATTCGAACAAATAAAGTATAAAAACATTTAAACAATCCGAAGGCTACACCGATCTACATATTTTATTATTTATAAAACCGTTATTATAACCGACAACAGGTACATTTCAATTTATGAAATAACAGCACGATGCAGGTATATACACACATCTATACGTGCATACAGAGGATAACAAATTATTCGTTTTGTAACACTGATCTACTTATTTAATCGTGTGTAAGAAAGATATATACACTCGAAGATCGTCTTCTTTTCCCAATTATATTAGTATGTACATACGTAAATTTGTCGTTTAAATAAGTTGAAGCCAGACATAGAATTTCGTCTGGTGATTAAAAATAATATAACGTACTATTAGCAGCATCCAGGAGTTCTTTAACTTCTTTTATGAGCCTTTTAATTTGATGGTTTGTATTCTCCAGTTCCTTCTCATGTTTGTGGAGGTTTTCGCGAAAATGCGGACTGTCAGTAACGCACTCGGTAAATTCTAAAGGGGGTAATCTCACACTCATCTTACCGTCGCGATGTACTCCAGCCGAAAAGCAATAACACTGATTAGCATATAATAAATAGCACACACGCGAAACGGTATCACGTCTTGAAGGACATCACACACTAGACACAAACGGTGGTTTAACTGAAACTGTCAGTTTTCCCCTGATTCTCCAGTACGCAAGAAAAACAACAACCTGTGGATTATAAATTAATTCGATATGCATTTCCATCTCCTATCATTCGTCAGAAGCTCCTAGCAGATTTCTTTAACTGAAAGCTTTCCTTATTAAGAAAGCTTAAACGCCGCCTATTCAATATTTGCTATATTATTAAGTTCCTACAGTGACATCTTTAGTCATTCGTAAATATTATAAATACCTACGATCTAAACCAGGGCCTACGAGATAGGATAAATCCCGGCTACTAACGTTTAGCGCCATCTGCGCGGTTTGGAAGAAACTAACAATAGTTAATTCAGTTAATAAGCTTCTCTTGGTATTTGATATTTCTGCATCTGTTTGCCACGAATTTAGAATGTAACAAAATGTGAAATGAATACGTGAACTTCCACGGCCAGAGTCACGACGTGTTAACCACGCTTGAGGCGTAAACTTTCTGTTACAGAAGTTAGGAGTTACCGTGACCTTAGTTTGTTATTATTGCCATTAATGGGGTGTGTCAACTAATTTGATAAAGCAAATATAGTTCTCAGTATTGTTAAGACCAAGCAAAACAATTATATTTTATATTTGCACATTTTCGCACTGACAATGCGCGCACTCTGTTTAGCTTTTGATGACATTTTTAGCGAACTCTTTAAATTTAACCTCTGCTGACATCTATTATCCTGGAAGAAACTAGAATATATAGAAACATCATCGTATAAATAGAATATCATCCTTGTGAGCTAAATATAAATCGTTAATCTGTTTTGTTCTCCCATGCAAATTAACAAGGAGGAAGTTAAAAGGACCAAATCAACTAGTATGTTAATAGTTAGCTTTATTTGTGTATTTATTCGCGAAAGCGTTGTACTATTTAAGTTTTAACAAAGGCATTCTTGCGCGGTCAGCAGTCACGAACAAAGGTATCTCTTCTTTGGGTATCTCGCAACAAAACGCTTCTAGACTAAACAGTAGTATTGCATGTAAATGATACAAAAGTAAAAAGTAATGTTTCCATCAGAAACTATCGAAAGAATACTTTCATTTTGCGATGGCAAAACTTTGTATAATGCCAGAAATGTAAATCAAAATTGGAGACGAATAGTAGATTATCTAACAGTGGTAACAATATAATCAAATCGATGCAGCTCGTCTATCATCTTTACTTGCTTGTCTTTTAGAAAACAAAGATATGGAAGTACTGTTGCTACGAGGAGATACCACCCGATCAAATGATAGAATATCTAGAAAGATTCAACGCCTTACCATCGGAAGATAAATTCAAATCGATCTACGAGAATTGGTTAACATGGCAGGATATTACGAATAATGTAGATTTTGATATTATGTTATGTCCAGCTGATGTACCAAGGATTACCTGTTTAGCAGCTGCAGGTAAATCATTTTATTCATTTAATAATTTTCTCAATGTTTGCTTCCAGGTAGGTTTATCGCAGTTGGTTCCGAAGATGGTAAAGTGCGACTATATAATGATTCATGGGATTTCCTCTACACAACACGACACGTCGCTGTTAAAGTTTTAGATATTACTTTCTTCAACGGTAATCTAATATATTCAAAACAAAAATGTATTCTATATAATGAACTTTATAGATGATAGAGATTTGTATATTGGAGACGTATGGCCGTTCCTTATAATCTCTTACAAATGTAGTACTTTGTATTTAATGGATTACGAAGATAGGCTCCTCGATCCTTTCATCGTTCACGATGTCAAATTATATAGGTACAAGCTCTAACAGCACTTTTCGAACAAAATTAACCCATTTAAATTTGCAGCGTGTATAAGAAATATTTGTGTCTAGTCAAAACTGGAGGTAGGATATCTGTTGTCGAGTGGAAATCTCATCCGGACGGTCGTAAGAGATTATTGGAAAGTACCTACGTGAGGATATACTCCCCAAATGAAGTAACGGGAGTTTCGATATGGAATGGTCTTTGCCTTTTCTTAATGAATAGCGATGTGAAAACATTGCAATATGACGTTCAACCTATTAGCGCTGTCGAAAAGAAGACGAGATTGAAGTTCTGTGTTAAAAGCGATATACGGATGGAGCAGACGTGTCAAATCTTTCGACGAAATATTATAATTAGTTTGTGTAAGTGATTTATTTCATTAGATCGATCAATATTTGTGATGTATCAAGTTACGTAACTATGTTATATCTTATTCCTTTACAGCAAATGACAAAGATAGACAATTAATGGAACTGTTCATTCTGGGTTCGAGCAGAGAATACAGCAAGAAGCTGTTTCATCCATGGGAGGTCCTAGAGTCTTACATAACCTGCATGTATCTCTACGGCAACACGTTTATTTTGGGCGTGGACATTGGTGATGTACGTTATTTATTATATAGATGATAAGGTTTTGGATTATTTTGTTTTTCAAAACTTGTTTGAAGTATCTATTGCATTGCTGAAGCGAAGGAAAATATTTTTCGATGTAGCATTACTGAGTTTAGAGAGAGTTTATAGATTAAGCGAAACTGAGCTATTTAAACAAACTAAATCTGCTGATAATTGTTTCTCTTTTTTAAATATTTTTTCATATCACAAATAAATAAATTGCGAAACATTTAAATCAAAGGAATGTCACACCTTTTCGAACATGTAAAAATGTATTTTCCTGAATAGTCGTTTTTCATTGGTGAACGCTGCGCAGCCGCTGTTTCTCTTTCTTCTGCTATCACTTCTCCTACCAGGCTCACTAGAAATTGCAGGAAACTTTTTAAGTCTTGTCACTGGGACAACTGTCATAGCTATCATCTGTTCAATGGAATCAACCCCATCCCATAATCCCTCTGTATAATGCAACTATTTCTGGATCAGGATCCTGTCATCAGCCAAAGCTATATTAACATTATGGAAATTGCTCGACCGAAGAACTTTTTGCATCACCGTTTCACAAAAAATAGTCCCCTTCGCTGCACCGAAACACATCTTCTCAGTTTATCCTTGATTTTAGCTAGTTTTTTTCTATTTTGATTACAAGTTCCTACTACTGGATACGTCGTCAATACAATAAATGTTGGAGCATTTTCCTAGTTTCATTAGCAATGCAAAATACATTTTTGAAGAAATAATTTTGTCTCAATATTGCATTTTATATAGCTGTATTAATTTTTTTCATTCGCATACTAAGGAATTTATATAAAACCTAGCTGGTAGAAACACGAGAAAACAACGTCAGAATGTGGTCAGACACTGACGAAATTGTTACCAATTAGATGACGTAAATATGACGTGAAAATGACTTTCTAGTATCTTTCACCGTTGATGTAATTTAAATAATGCGAATTTCACGTCTAATAATATCGTTAATTTGCTCTCTTGGAAAAATTATATTCGTTATTATATACAGGGAGGTAGATGTGAATACCATTCGGTCATATCACATTTTTCCCAGAAACGTCTGCTTTTAATGTTACAACGTAGCAGATTTGATTTTGTAAGAAGTTATAAAACTATTAATGATTAATATATACCAGATCGCGGCGTTTACTAAAACATCTTTCTTATCCTACAGGTGTACGTCTATAACGTGGATTCGTGGAAGACGTTCGATATAAGAAAATACCAGGAGAAGTTACACATTGGCAAACATCCGATCATAAGTATTGATGTGCTGGAGCAGAAAGGTGAACGCAAGTTTCTCATCGCTTCCAGCTTCAATATACATCGAGTGATCGGCTTCTCTATCGTCAGATTCTAGTCTAGCTGTTCGTCGATAGAGGGCAAATTTTAGAGTTCCTTGAAATTAATTATGATTAGTGTTAATTCTTTAAGTTTATGGTGTATCTATCTATTGTCTTAAGTAGTTGGAGGAGTTTGGCTATGTTAAGAAGAAATGTGTCTGCGTAATTCTTAAGAAGAAAATAATCTGTGTATCTCAAATATTTCGATGATTTCCTGTACCTATGTTTTCAATTATATTTTTTTATACGATCTTATCATTTTTGTGGTTTTATTTTGTTCCTTATCTGGCTGTTTTCTCTTTGAGAACTAATAGTGCTACAACAAGAATTAAATTACGAAGTTTTAAATGGCGATTCTAAACAATGAGATACTCTAACATTCGGTAACATCCTATTTAGTAGATTTTGCTTTACTGAACTAAATAAACCGTATTTGAAGTTCTTAACAATTCAAATACATGCGTCAACGGATGGGATATAAATTCACAAAACCCTTGAAACTGTCTCAAGAGATACGACTTTCTTTTGGAACATATTAGAAAATTGTAAACAAAGACTTATACAGAGTGGTTTTATGTTTGAGGACAGTTTAAATTTCGCGCGGTGGATTCTAGGGGATTTGACATGTTAAGAGTGGCCATTGTGAGTATCGCCAACGTAACAAAAATTTAGCAAGGCGCGAAATTTAAACTGTCTTCAAACATTTAAAATCACTCAGTACATGCATCCGTATGATACAAGCACATTAAGCTATTTTGTCGGTAGACTTCCTTCGACGTATTGCTTATTGCCAATGGTGTGCAAATAATTTAATGCATAATGACTTGCTAAACTTGACATATGTAGTATACGAGGGCGATCTCAAATGTTTCCGGAATCGACAAAAAAAAACACGGTATTGGTGTGGTTTCTATTTTTATTTCTTGATGTAGTTTCCTCTTAGATCAATACACTTTTTCAAACGGTACGCCACTTGGGCTTGTACGGCCACATTTGAACTCGCTTAGCCAAAAGCTGATGGTCGAAAATGAGTACATCCGCCATGAACCTCTAGCAAAAATATAAGCCATCCAGAAGTGTTTTATCACTACACGAAATTCGATTTTATCCAGCTATCAAGTTTGACTCCGAAGTGGTGTTGGGGTGCCATAGAAGGCTGCAACAACTGGCGAAACATTGCAGCGTTACGCTGAGATGGGTGCCAAGCCACTCGGGGATCAAAGGGAACGTAATAGTTGATTTGCTAGCAAAAGATGCCAGTGGACGACCATTCTCAGTTCCTGAACCGACGTGTGGGAAGTACCTATAGCAGTATTAAGACCTACGTTAGATCCGAGCTGTCCGCCAATCACCGGTCCTATTGGAACGGTGTAGACGGTTTAAGACACTGTAAATCTCTCGGGATTTATCCAGGTGAGGGAGGACTGTGTAAGGCAGGACCAAACTGAGAGCACTCACAGCGATCTTAACTGGACACTGCGCACTGAATAAACACACGCATCGCATGGGTCTAGTAAACTCTCCTTCATGTAGAAAGTGCGGGAGAGCAGAGGAAACTCCTGTGCACCTTCTTGTCGACTGCCCTGCAGTTTGCAGGGAAAGACAGGTTCACCTTCGGGATGCTCAGCTTGACGGATGTAAGTTAGGAAAATTACCACTCGAGCGGATTATGGAGTTTGTTGCTGTACAACTCGGTCGAGTGAGCTAAAATCATATGGGTGCACAATAGGGGAGGTACTGGCCGAGTTTGCTCTTTGGAGTTAAAGCCCCGCCCATGAAAAAAAAAAAATCCAGGGCGACCTCAAATGTTTCCGGAATCGACAAAAAAGACACGGTATTGGTGTGGTTTCTATTTTTATTACTCGATGTAGTTTCCTCGAAGATCAATACACTTTTTCGAATGGTACGCCACTTGTGCTTGTGCGGCCACATTTGAAATCGCTCATTCAAAAGGTGGTAGTCGAAAATGATGCTTGTTGTCTCTGCTATCTCCTTCAGCTTCAATTGGCGATTGACTAACACGACATCATGAATTTTATCGATTATTTCATCGGCGGTAGCGGTTTTTGGGCGTCCATTGCGTGGTTCGTCTCTTGTGCTTGTGCGGCCACGTTTGAACTCGCTCACCCAGGAGCTGATGGTCGAAAATGATGGAGTACATCCGCCATGAACCTCTAGCAAAATATAAACCATCCAGAAGTGTTTCATCACTGCACGAAGTTCGATTTTATCCATTTCTGCGAAATAACATCTATTGACAGTAGACGTCTGAAATTTTGACAGTTGCCATAAAAAAAGGTTGCCCTTGTTGATAAATGAATTCACTTCAACCTTCGTGCGCCATCTCTCGCCGATTCCAGAAACATTTCAGATCGTCTTCGTATACCGTGACGTGATCACGACAGCCAATAAAAAATCGAACCAATATTTTCGTATTAAGCTACTGTCATCGGGACTTTGCATAACAGTCGTGATGGTATTAGTTTGTGAAGGATGGGAATTCAGAATCATTAATAACGGTTAATAAAATTACGTATATTTGAAAAATATATTTACAGAAGATGTGTATGTTTTCTTTTCAGAATACGTACATGCGCATCGAATATTTCCACGAATTATCAGTAGTGTTGTAACAATAAGTACACTTTTGATCGTTGGAAGTATACGATAACGAATTTCTTAAAACAAGTAAGCACCATTTCGCTATATATTTTTTAAAACATGTATTTCTTTTCAAATTTACAATCAAAAATATGCACTGAATTGATTTATAACACTATACATTCTCTCTTTTTAGAGTAATATGATAGTCGAAATCAAACAAAAAAAAGGATGATATCACAAAGTATCTTGTTTATAGCAACATATTAATAATATGTATCTCAATTGTTTCATATGTATATAGTTATATCACAAAATAAATTAGTTCAGGGTATATTTCAATGATTCACGTATGTATAATATGTATATATCAACATAATAAACTATATATAAAAGGCGTTTCAAAATAATAAAAACTTACATCTAAACATCTGTTCAGCGTCAATTAACTTTAGATGTATATATACACACGATTCAGTCAAAGGAAACGCACAATACGCACGATAAATAGAAAGTAAAAAAAAAAAACAAAAACTAAATCATAAACAATACGACAACGTTAATTGTTTAGTAGGTTTCGGCTACTGCACTTGCGCACTCAGGAAACGACTCAAAAAGTAAGTTTTAACGGTAACTCTGCCACTTTTAAGAACTATTATTGATGACTAGAACGGTTTAATGGCTCCACCAGTTGACTGTGCAACTCGCAGTTGACGTCATCCTCCGGGCCAATGGACGGTCGATGTTCCAACACGAGATCGGTGGTGTCCTGCGGACTGGAAGCACGGCTGCAATTGTCCTCGTCTTCCTCGTCATCGGCCGAACTGTCGAATGATAACTATGGGAAGAATACGATAAACTATACAAAAATAATTGTAAAATCCATTAGGTTGTGGAAAACTAATCATATATCTATAAAAGTGTGTCTTCATCGCTACGACGTGAGATCTGAGATTTCTCGAGGTAAAATGTATCCGAGATGACATCGTGACATTACGTTAAAAGCCTAAACCTACTGGCGGGAAATAAAAGCTTGCTTTCAAAACTTGTAAGCAGTTGTGAATAGACAAATTCATAGGCGTCGTTCCTTTTGGATAATATAATGAATTTTGTAATTATTTTCATTTTTATTGTCTTGTGAGCTGTATACAGTGAACAGTATATTAAAGTTATTAAATAGTTTAAGTGTTTTTATTTGAACTTCATTCAATGTATGTATATAAGATGCAATAGGGCAATGCAGGGATCTTCAAACTACGGTCCGAAAGCCAACACCAGAGATAATATATATAGGGGATAGGAATTTGTTCGATATTATTTTATAGCTGTTTAGCGCCACCTACCGCTTCTCTAAAAAGTATTTCAAAACGCCAAATCTAAATCTCGATTTTAAATCATGTATATATAATATATTCTGCAAATTCTATTACTATAACAAATATTCTTCTTGCTATTTGCTCCATATGTTGCGAATATAGCAAGAAGAATATGTATTACACAATAAAATATGTATGCAGAACGGGGTATGTATATTGCCAAAATAGAACTACTTAAATAATATCCTTGGAAAGTAGTGTATTCCTATTTTAAAAAATCAGAATTGTAAAACAAATAACAACAAATTTTCGAAATTTATTGTATTTTAATCGTAATTACTACAACATTCGCAATGTAAACAGTAATTTGTACAACCTGTACCTGGCACTTATGTACGAAAATTAAATAGAAGTAAAGTATGAACAAAAAGTGGAATACGTATAAAAGCATAAAACATTCAACAAAATTAAGCGTAAAAATTGCGACTAAATCGCAAAAACGAAACGAATAACTCAACCATGTATAACAATAGAAACATAACCTTACGTAACTTCTAACGGAATGGTAATATTTAAGAACGCGCATGCGAATTTGTCTGTATAATTCGATTCTTGCACTCTCTACCAAATATCTATGGACGAATAAAAAAAGAAAAAGATCAAGGCCACAAATTTACGATCTCTCCCCATAGCCAGCACTATAGTCCGTCCCAACCTCCGTATTCAGTATACGTCTTATGGGAATTTGTTTCATGGTTGCCAAATCATCCGATCGGCTGTACATTACTATTTCCGGTTAATTATTTGCAATTTCACCCGATCAATTCATAACCTTTATTAACGTTTATTGACGTTGAAGGTGCAAAATTATTGACATTCATATGACATTTTGCTTATTATTTTATTAAAGTAACTAACTTTTAACAGAGTGCATAGCGACTTCGCTGCACGTAAAATTATAGGAAAAAATACTACAGATAAAATAGTTATATCTCAATATTTATTAACAATACTATACACACATCTATAAACAAATATACATATGAACGATATCTATGCAATGTACAGTGAATATTTGCTTACGATATTAGGTACTATGCAATTTATTAAATTAAAAAGAAGATGATCCTATATATATACAAATAATAGTTTCCACTTTTGTAACAAAAGAACTGGAGTCATAGAAATACGTATATGTATAATACAATAATATCTAAGAAAGGAATAGCAATTACACACATATATCTATGTCTTACGTTAATTTTCTAGTCAGTCGAAGAATCACTTTGATCTTCAGATGATGATTTAATATCTTACGTGAATAATAAATTCTTCGATGTCGTCTTGCAAATTATCCACTATCCACATTTCCTTTTCAATATTGTTTACATGTTTGATGTAGTTTTGCCAATTATTAGTTGTTACAGTGCTATACGCTCGTCAGATTAATTGCTCCATATCTTTTACCTTAAATGTGGTATTATTCATTCTTACGTAGTTTTAAGTTGTGCCCATACCATTTCAATGGGATTTAACTTCATAATGGTAAGGTGGTAATCGAAGAACTTCATGACCTTTTTCTTTTGCAAATTAAATCAATCCTACTTTTATCATATTGCGGTTTAATTTGTGACCACGCAATACAGTAAGTCCCTTTTAGCATATCGGTACTGATTTGTATTTGTTTTTCATTGAGCCAATCAATGATCTCGTTTTTCCTCCATGCTGTTGTTGGAATTTTCTCCAATTTTTCTGCAGTGGTAAGGAAGCATTATCAAGAACAATGACTGACTTCTGTGGTATATTTGGAAGTAATTTGTTATAAACCAATCCTCATACGTTTCTGAATCCATCTCTGATGAACATCGGCAGTGTTTTTCTTGCAAAGAAATGTATATTCAGCACCAGGAACAAACCCATTATCACTGCCTGCATGAACTAATGCAAAAGCGAGGTCCTAGCCCGGTTGGTGATTTCAAACCAGTGCTTAGTCCTTGAATAAGAGCTTGTCGACTACTTTGAATAGCAGTATCTGTCCAAGTTTTATTTACCGTATGTCCTGTATTCACCCATGACTCATCAGTGTATATAATAGTTCGACCTGAAATATAAAATTACAGCCATGTCAAATAGCAAGAGGTAAATTTTACCTTCTTCTCTAAATTTCTTGATCTCTCGCAAGTATTTGTGCCTCCATCTAATAATCTCATCTCGTTCAATGAGTATACTTTTAAATCCTACTTTTTAAATTCAAGCCCATATCGTGTAACAATCTGAAAAGTTGTTAGACTGAAGTTAGGAGATCATAAATCAGCATTGACAGTAGTAAGAATTGTATTTAAAGTAGGTGGCATATTCTGTATAAAAAATCCATGCACTTTACGTCGAATAGCTGCTTGCGTGTTCTCACCATATGTATACGAGTCGATCATTTACTTGTATGCCCTTCCTTTTTTAGGTTTTTTGGACTTGATAATAAACCATTTTGTTGCTCCTGTTTTACATGATATATTGCCTGATCTGAGATGCCCAAAGCTTTACTTGCTTCTCGAGCAGCACTCACATTCATTGATTTATTGAAATAATTGAAAACATTTGCAATCATACACTTCTCCTTACGGTTAAATTTGTCTCCTCTGCGCCGTTTTTTCTTCCTATAAAGGCTCCATTAATGTAGTGAAAACTGTAATTACATTTATATTCTGTTATAACATTTATAAAAATAAATAAAAATACCCATATTACCCTGTGCACGCTTGAAAAAGATAGAAGTGTTCTGAAAAGAACAATTTGTACAACTATATAAGCAAATTAACAATTTAACGAAATATTTCAAAACAAGGACGATGACGATTGACAGTTGATGCTAATAGACAGATAGTATACAACTGTTGTCGACGCCGACAGCATATGTAAATAAGTTGCAACATAGCAACCGGTTGTAGAGATAGCGCTAATGACAGCAACCAAGGATAGTAAGAGATAAAAGTTGCTATTCTATCCCATACTGAATACGGAGGTTGGGACGATCTATAGTGTACGAGAACCGTCCATCCGGTCCGCTAGATCCCCCACTAGATGGCGCTACACTATTATAACGTGATTGAAATTTGCGCGTAATTCATAATTACATGTTGCTATGATGAGCTTGGACTTGGAGCTTAGTGGAGGAGTCAGTGTGGCTCTTAGGGTAGCAAGTTTGGAGACCACTTGGTTAGAATAATGTCAGAATCATAAGAAAAGGGCAATACGCCATCAATAAATCAATGTACGAATTAAATTAGTATTTCAACGTCATATTAGATATCATACTTCCGGCAGTACACTAGGGTGACAGAATAAAATAGACACCAGGTAAAGCGGTATAAATATGTAAACATCTAAATTCTAAGAACGAATTAAGAACTTTCTCTTGTCATTAGGGTAGGGGTAGATGTATCGGAAGGAATTCGTCATAGTTTAGTATCGTTACAACTATGCCTCGCTTACAAGGTTCGAGTGATATTAGCGACTTCACCCGGGGTCGCATCGTTGGCCAGAGTGAACGTGGCGCTTCGCAACGTCAAATAAGTAAATTTTTAAATATTCCGTTGTCCACAGCTAGCCGTGTGATTACACAATTTAAACGCAAGGAAAAAACAACAGTGGAGCCGAGACCAGGTCGTGCCGGACCTTCTGAAAGAAGTAAAAGAGTGCTTGTGCGCTATGTGTTAAGAGAAGCGCGAAAAAGTACAGCTGAGCTTGCGGCAACCTCACAGAAAAGTCAGCGCACCGTTCTGCGATACCTCCACAGTGTGGGGATGTATAAAAGGGTGGCAACGAAAAATCCTCTCCTTAAGGCGTTTCAAAAACGGCGCCGAATGGCTTGGGCAATCGAAATGCGAACGAAGCCCGAAGAGTTTTGGCGGTCTGTCATTTTTTCAGACGAAAATAGATACTGCCAATTCAGTGATAGTGGTCGTACGTGGGTATGGAGACGTTCGTCACGGCAACTGGACGACAAATTTTTGCATCAGACGGTGAAATACGGCGGTGTGAACATCATGATGTGAGGCGCGATATGGTATGGTGGAAGATCACAATTAGTAATCTACGACAGAAATATAAATGCGGCAAAATATATCCACGATATTCGACAACGCCTAAAGCAGAAGTCTAAAGAAGACGCCACTTTTATGGAGGATGGAGCACCCTGCCACAAAGCAAGAACAACAACCACATGGAAAGAGGAACAGGGGATTCGGATTTGACCATGGCCAGGCCAATCACCAGTCATGAATCCGATAGAGAATGTTTGGCACATAATCCAGACAAATATGGCGAAACGACCCCAAAAACCCAGCAATAAGGAAGAACTCGTGGCAGCTGTTACAGAAGACTGGTTAAATATTCCAGAAGATACCATTAATCATTTAATAGATTCTATGCCACGACGACTCGCAGCACTTCACGCAAGTAAAGGTGGATCGACAAAATGTTAGTCTAATTTAAAAATTTTAAAATATTTTTTTTAATTAGTAGGTGTCTATTTTATTCTGTCACCCTAGTGTATTTCAAAAATGTTAGGGCGAACAAAGACATCAGGAAATGAATAATTATTAAAAAATTCATTTATTTATGTACAAATTTAGATAGCGGACGCCACTGATAAAATTTGATTTTTTTTGCCGCGCAAAAATTGATGACGTAATATCAGCTTCTCACATTGGGTGCATTTTAGCTGCCGACCAAATATTAAAAGATAATATTCGGCCTAAGTATTTCTCGATTAAAAATGGGAACATCAATAACATACTCAGTCATACATTGGGCATATCTCGCATTTTTTTATGCGCTAATTACCGTCTATAAATACACTTTAATAAATATCTATATCGGATACGATAAAACGCTACATACATATATGGAACAAAACGTTTTCAAACAGCGGGAGTGGAAAGTTAATACATCAACAATTTTGCGATTAAACCGATTTAGATTACAGATAAGATTCGTACATTTATTTTGTGTCGTTTTTATTATTTTTTTGTTTCGTTTGACGCAATTGCTAACCAAATTATTAGATAACGAAATCTCGCCTGGTGTTCCGCATACACTCTAATAAAGGAATCGTACCTAAAACTTTTTACGATCAAGCTTATAGCGTCTGGATAGGTAACAAAAGCGACAATTTGATCTTCTGTTATTGATTAATGTGGCCATCCGGTATAAATTGGTTATGCTGTGTGATCTTCTATTTCTTACAAAAGTAGTCTAAATTATATATTAAAATTTATGTGGAAATAAAGAATTTAGGATGTAAATTATAAAAAAAATTACTAATTCTTGAATTGTGTGTCGTGATTGTTCATAAAAATGGATCCTGTAGAAGAGCCGAAATAAAATACCTTCAGAAAAAGGACATGACGCCAACGAATTCATAAAGACATTATGGTAACTATTGGTGAGTCTGCAGCTTCCTATAATATAGTCAAACGCTGGTGTCGAGATTTTAAATGCGAAAGAACATCCTGTGAAAATCGGTAGTCCTCCCATAACGGTAACAATAGACAAAAACATTAAGAAGGTACACGATATCGTACTGGAAGACCGAGTACTGGAAGACCGAGTACTGGAAGACCGAGTACAGGGACATTGTGGAAGATACTGGCTTATCATATCATGTGGTGTACAACATAATAACTAAAGAATTAGATATGAAAAAGATGAGTATCCCGAATGTTAACCATTAGAACATTCTACACGAGTTTGAAATATTTGATTCCCATTCAAAACGAGTAATGTGTTACCGGCTGTATTGCAGATGAGACGAGGTTGAAAATCGCTACACTAACCTATAAAAAATACTAAAACGCAAAGTAAACGTGGGACTCCTTCTTGTAGAGGAAAAATTCCAAATTGTAATAGATTAGACAATTACTAAAGATACCATTGAAACATTGAACAACATTGATTTCGGCCACTATTACCTATTTAGCCATCACAATCAAGCTTGCGCTAAAGTGACATCTATCGGTATACAAGAACACCATGTTTGACATTTCATCATATGCAAACCTGAATTCTTTTTCGCCGAAATATTTAATAACCGGCAAAAACGATTTAAGAAATAAAATAATACACACCTGGCGATTTGAAGCTATCTCTGCTCTTACTTGCGATGAAGGCGTCACGCGTCCTTCCGTCCGCAGATCCGTCGATAATGTAGGAGAGCCCAGATTGCCTCCTACTACATCGTCGATTTCCACCTGGAGTATACTCTCCTGACTATCGGTAAACTGCTTCAAAATAAGAACTTTTCAATTTGTTGGGAAGAGCAACATTGAAAATCGTCTTACGTTGTAAATGGCTTAAAAATAAAATCGAATAATGTACGTGATGCATCATTAATGCAAGCGTTTTGAAGCTATTCTTATAGGGGAATGTTAGTTTGTAAATAAGAGTTAAAAAAGTTACTAAAATGATTTAATTTGAAGCTAAGAGAAAGGGAAACTAAGTTTATAGTAGTTTTTGCTACATGTTTTTAATAAAATTGTAGGTTTTAAGTGGCGTTAGTAGAAGATAAGAAAAGGTTATTAGTAAAATTTTTTTTAGAGGATACGTATCACTCGGTAAGTATGGAAATTTATCGTCGTTGTGTTTTTGAGGGTATCAGGGTATCATGTAACACATGGGCTGAAAAGTCCCTGGCCTAACACATAGATGACGCTAGTTTTATTGCAGTCGCCTTTCTCCCAGTTAGTTAGTACTAACCTTCAAAAGACAGCTGTTAAAATTTCATGATATTCTATTCATTAGTTTGTGAGTTATTGTGCTAAGAGTCACGCTACTTTTGTTATTTTCAAAACAATGGATCAAAAACAATTCCGTGTTTTAATTTTACACTGCTTCTTGATGGGAAAAAAATACCGTTCAGGCGAAGCAATGGCTTGAAAAGTGTTATGGGGACTCCGCTCCATCAGAAACAACAATAAAACGTTGGTTTGCAGACTTCCAACGTGGTCGTAGAGACACCGATGATGCAGAACGCAGTGGACGTCCAAATGAGGCGGTAACACCAGAAAACATCAAAAAAATCGTTTTGAATGATCGACAAGTGAAGTTGCGTGAGTTAGCTCTCATCGTAAAGATATCAAAAGAACGTATTGAAGAACGTTTATATTGCATGAGCATTTGACTATAAGAAAGCTCTGTTCGAAGTGGGTGCCGCGTTTGCTCACTGTTGACCAAAAACAAGAATTTGTTGATGATTCTGAGCAGTGTTTGGCTATGTTTAAACGTAACAAACCGGAATTTTTGCGTCGATATGTGACAATGGATGAAACATGGATCCATCACTTCACTCCGGAATCTAAACGATCGTCATCTGAGTGGACAGTAACTGGTGAACCTCGTCCAAAGCGCCCGAAAGCACAACAATCGGCTGGAAAGGTTATGGCCTCGGTATTTTGGGATGTGCGTGGTGTAATATTCATCGACTATTTTGAGAAAGGAAATACCATCAACACTGAATATTATATAGCGTTATTGGAGCGTTTGAAGGCCGAAATTGCAAAGAAACGACCGCATATGGCAAAGAAAAAAATGTTGTTTCATCAAGACAACGCACCGTATCACAAGTCAATCAAAACAATGGCAAAACTACATGAATCGAACTTCGAATTGCTCCCACATCCACCGTATGCGCCAGATTTGGCTCCCAGCGACTACTGGCTGTTCGCAGACCTCAAAAAAATGCTCGCACGAATGAAGAGGTTATCGCTGAAACTGAGGCCTATTTTGAGGCAAAAGATAAATCGTTCTACAAAAGCGGTACTGAAATGTTAGAGCGGCGCTGGAATGATTGTGTTGCTCTTGATGGAGATTACGTTGATGAATAAAGCTAATTTTGAAATAAAAAAAAAACGTGTTTTCTTTGTTAGGCCCGGAACTTTTCAGCCCATGTGTTATTACTGGACGCTATGTAATGTAAAGTAAATATATGAATGGTAAATAATATACGTTTAATAATTTCAGTACTGTTTATTTTGCCGCATCCTGTATAAGTTATTGAGGTAGAATCACGAAATTTCGAAATTTCTTTTAGTCAAGTATGATTCAATTTGTTTAGTGCAATGCATATGTAAAATAAGAAATTTGAAAGACATCAACTGTCTCATGAACATTTTTTTTTTAAATTTCGCGGGCAATTTTACGTTGGTAATTGCGGTGGTAAAGGGCAGAACTACCAACTTAAATCAAAACATTCAAAAAATGGTTATTAGCTTATTTTCAATTTGAATAACTTTGATGAAAATACCTAATAATTAACGAGCAATACGTATCGAGGTTAGAAATAAAATAAAATAATGGAGAAGAACTATGCATCGAAAATAAACCAAAAAAAATTACCTCCACCATGCGAAAGTGCAACAACGGAAAGTAGGCATATTACGGAAATAAAAAACTATAAGGTCGGCCAATTAATAGATAGAAGGATTATGTGTCTGTTGTCTACTCGTGTTGACGGTCCTAGCTGTTGATTGTCGGTTGTCGATTGTGTGAATTTGATTTGTGCGCATTTTATTTTAAGAAATTACGCCTAATACCAGCTGCCAAAAACTAATTATTATCGCTTTTTAATTGAATAGAGCCTTAATAGTCGTATATGCGGCCGTTTTTATCACTGACCATGAATCCGTAGTGTTTGAGAATGTCCATTTTGCACATCGGGCAGGTCCGATGCTCCAGCAGCCATGGGTCGATGCAATTTTTATGAAATTCGTGTCTGGAATGAGAAGAAAATGTTAATTTTTGGCTTAGTATTGTTATATTATATAAATTAAAGGTGAAATTCCCCTTCGCGGACACCCCTCTTACACGGACACCTCCCTTGAACGGACAGTTTCTCATGGTCCCGACCGGTTCTCATATAATTTCCATTGTATTAACTCTTTCTTGGACGGACACGGACGCGGACACGAGAAAATGTTCTCTTAACCGGATAAAAAAATAAAATAAAAAGAAACGAGAGTATTGCTATCGCATTTCTCAATCGCGCCGCGCGCCAATTTCGCTGGAACTTCCCCGAGTAAACCGGAGATTTACCGACTTTAATCTTTCGGTACAAACGCAGCCTATGTCGTGCATTTCTGCCTGGCGCGAGGAGCACCGAAAGAGATCTATAATGCCGATGAGACAGGTATTTTAAGGCTCTACCCGACAAAACGCTCACATTAAAGAAGGAGAAATGTGTTGGGGTAAGTATCCCAAAGAGAGGTTTACAATTTTGCATTGCGCAAATATTGTGGGTGAAAAAGAAAAACTCCTAGTCATTGGTAGGGCAGCTAAACCCAGAGCTTTTAAAAACATTAATATAAATAACCTGCCTGTAACTTAGAAATACAATAAGAAAGCTTGGATGACAGGACAAATTATGACAGAGTGGTTGTAAGACCTAGATTGGAAAATGGCTAAAGGAAAAAGAAACATTTTGTTATTTTTAGACAATGCGGGATCTCATCCGAAAGACGTTCGGTTAGATAATATAAAAATATTATTTCTACCCCCTAATTGTACATCAACTTGTCAACCATTTGACCAGGGGATTATAAAGAATTTTAAAACTTATTACCGAAGTCTAATACTCAAGCATCTGCTAGTAAACATTGAAACTGCTGGTACAGCTTTTGAGTTAATAAAGAAAATTACACCACTGGATGCAGTTTATTTAGCAAAAACCGCTTGGGACCAAGTAACCAAAGACACAGTTCAAAATTGCTTCCGCAAAGCAGAATTTAATCCTGTAAATATGCGAAGTGAAGACCAGTTAACTGAGGCTGATACATCCGACCTAGAAGATGATTTGCCTCTTGGTGTACTTTCAGATATCCTCAAAAATAAGAATTTATTGAAATTGACGGATAATGAAAACCTTAATTAGTTTTGAACGTAGATGAAGATTTGTATGTTGAAGATCCAGATTTGGAACAAGAAATTGCAAATCGAGTTGAAATACAAGAACTTTCGGAAGATTCTGACGTCGATGAGGTTCCAGTGCCAATAGAAACTATCGCAAATTATGGTAAAGCTATTACCCTGACCAAGCAGCTCAAAAGTTTTGTCGAAAATCACGGAGATGCAGAGTCTTTCGAGCTTCTTTCTAAATTAGAAATACGATTTCAAGACGCCATTTTAAAGAAAAAGAGAAGACAAACAACAATATATGAATTTTGGCGTCCTTAAAGTGACTATTCATTTCATTGTTTTGTATTACATACTACATCTATGTAATGACGATTGCAGTCGGTAACACGGTTGACAATGGGAGCCCACGTGCTCTCGAAACGCTGCGTTCCGCATAATTAATTAATTTGTGTGAGTGGAGTTTACTGCTATACCTGTGAATTGTACATCTATGTAAATACACATATTATACTTTGAATGTATAAATCTAAAGGAAATAAACTTTTTTTTCTTAAGTTTAAAGTTTCTTATTTATTTTAAAAACATTTATATACATATACGATTTAAATCTCCCAGTTTCTTTAATATATTCATTTTTCGTTAAAACACGATTTTTGTTGTATCTACTACATATTTCTTTTATGCGGACACCTCTCCTGAACGGACATCTTCAGTTGGTCTCGTTGGTCTCCGTTCAAGGGAGATTTCACTGTACACCTTATTTCTCCTAACTTAAAATGAGTTAGACAATGATGTCTACAAACATGTCAGTCTATAGGAAAAATGTTCAAAGTTCACTTGATAATTGCATATTTTAACAAATTAAATATCTTATTTCCATATGTCGCCAATTATGTAATTTAGTAATACTATTTGATTTACCTTTGAATTTTATCAAAATCAAATAATAAATAATGTAATTATGGCTTCATCACGACGCTCTTCAGGCAAGAGTTTGTATACTTTTCAGTAGTGTTCTAAATTTAGAAAGAAATAGTGCTTTAAGCAAAATATGCCAATAAAAAAAAAGTGCAACATATGTACGTGAACCAGCAATAAACAGAATCGAAACTAGAATAACAATAAATGTTAATTTCAGTTAATTAACACTTACTATATACATATCTCGAGAATTGTATACTGCCAAATTAGAACTCTAACATGATAATACATACCTATGTACACTATTGCCCATAAGTTTAGATCCACTATCGAAAAATAACCAAAACATTAAAATAATCAGTCTCATAGCAATATAATTACTATATAGGATTGAAACCATTCGTTAAAAGTATTACGAGTTCTAGAACTCCCTTGGGAGTCAAGCTAATTGAACCATGGCCAACATATTTCCGAAATAGTTATTTTTTCCGATTGTATCGCACATTAGCATCAGCATTCCGATTATTTTGCTAGAACATCATCAGATGTCCCTATATCTCCCTATTACCTTATTTTAGTTATCCTGAAAATGTTGAAATTTTTTCGATTATCGCAACAAATAGAAATTCAGTTCTCAATGGGAATTCTCGTATACACCAGATGACACTGGTGACTGTCCGAAATTTTTAGTGTTAACATCGGTTTTATTTAGTGTTATCTACCCAAGGCACTTAAGGGCTATATAACACCTAGCACAATTTTATTAAGTGGTTTAATTTAATTGTATTTTACCCGGGCTTGCTGTTGTTCGTTGTGTTTATTTGCATAATACCGGTACAAGTATAATTCTCCACTGAAAGACGTGTTGGTGCAAATAATCTAAAAGTTTCAAAAGCTGCTATGATTGATTCTCAACATGGTCTTAATCTTACGTGCAATAGTGTACGTATCTACATATACGTGTACACCTCGTCCAAATACGGTGCTAATTGGATTTAGCGCAAAAAAGAAACAAGCTGACTCGCTTCCCATCGCGTAAACATATAATCATTTACTCGCTCAGTATTCTAAGCGGTTTTAAATATAACGCTGCGAAGAAATAGAAAACAAAGAAACAAAGACGTATTGCTAGTACTTACGTGCATGGCAATATTCTTAAAACTTCCAGCGGTTTGTACGGTTCTATGCACACGGCGCAGCACTCTCCGTCTTTTACTTCCTAGAGAAGGAAACGATACGAATTACGTAATATTATAAGCCGGTTTTACGACGGACGATTTCAACTTACCCTATCCTCTGACTTAATGGTCTTCGTCGGTATCTTGGAAAGAGCTTTCTTTGCGGCGTTGCACAATTTCCTCTGCAATACAGAAATCGAGTGTAGGTATTTATAGTGTACTATGTTGGACAATTAAAATGCCCGATTTAAATTACGAGCCAACTATGTTAGATGTATTTAAAGATATTTTAATAAGAGCTATACAAGGTTTATAGACTCACACCTGAATTATGGTAGATATAGGCGGAAGATTAATTAGAGAAATACTAACAAAGAAAGGAGTTAGACAAGGCTGCTGTGACTGGCCAACATTGTTTAACGCGCAAGCTGAGCTGCCCAACCGAGTTCCCGTTGTTTGTCAATAGATTGAGCCAGCAATAAGTATTGGGCGATTTCGACATATCCAAAACGTTATGAACGAAGCTTAGACATATGGCAAATAAACCGTTTTGACACAGTAGTGATTTTGTCTTGGATATGTCTGATTTTGTGCTAAATAATCCTCATTTGCGGGAAGTGTTTCGAAGAAAACGGCGACTGAAGCGCATCTAGAGCTCCACAAACTTTAACGGAGATACTGCTCTAAGTGGAACAACGTGCAGTGATTGGTTCCGTCGCTTCAAAGACGGTAATTTCGATGCTGACGACCGTCCGCGTGAAGGAAGGCCCAAAACCTTCACAGACGCTGAATTGGAGGCATTGCTCGATGAGGATCCATGTTAAACGCAACAAAAGCTTTCATCAGCATTAGGAGTTACCCGCTAAAGCATTTCCAAGCGATTACATGCATTGGGAATGATTCAAAAGCAAGGAATGTGAGTTCCTTATGATTTCAAGCCAAGGGATGTTGAGCGTCGTTTTTTCGCCTGTCAACAACTGCTGGACCGGCAAAAAGGAAGGGTTTTCTTCATGAAAAATGGTTTCATTACAGCAATCCAAAAAAAGTCATGATGACTGCCTTGGTCATGGTTCTACGTCCTCGGTTCAGCCGAATATTCGCGCTGTGAAATTTATTCTGTGTATTTGATGGGACCTGGTCGGTATTATTTATTATGAGCTGCTAAAACCATCACTGAGGAACGGTATCGACTTCAATTGATGCGATTGAGCCGAGAACTGCGCGAAAAAACGGCCACAATACGAGTAGAAGCGCGAAAAAGTAATTCTACAGCATGACAAACCTGTTAAAACCCATCTGGAAATGTTCAAATGGGAAGTCCTACCCCACCCGCCATATTCCCCAGATATTGCGGAGTCCGATTATTACTTGTTCCGTTCGATGGCACATGGTCTGGCTGATCAGCATATGAAGACATAGAAAAATGGCTTGTTTTGTGGAGAGCCTCAAAAGATGAACACTTTTACCGTAACGGTATTCGAGCTCTGCCAGAAAGATGGGAAAATGTCGTAGCTAGCGATGACCAATACTTTGAATTATTCATTTGTAACCATTTTTTCACAATAAAGTTGCAGAAGAAGAAAATTTTGCATTAGAGTTTACAATAATGTATCAATTTTATTATACGTTAAAACACCAAACTTTAAAATCAAAACTATAACTCGTACCCTAAAAGTTTTTGCAATCTAGGTTAAAAAAATTGAAGAAAATACAATTGTATTGTTACATTATCAGACCGGACATTTCGATTGTTTCGCACAGTACAAACGTAAATATTTGAAGACTACAAAGTGAGAGAGGGGAAAGATAATAGAGAAAAAGGATGGGATTATGTGTAATATATTAAATTAGAAGCGAACGTCGAAAAAATCGATTCTAGCGATAGGACAATAACGTAGAGAATCCTTTCAATGTCATATTATTTGACGAGGAAGTAATGGCGACGGTGGCAAGGTCAAGGGGATGATTTTCGCCCGATGGAGGGGTATTTAATTCGAGCTACGTGGATGGAAAGATAATTTGATGTCTATCGAAACGTATTTGGAGGGAGGAAGTGATGAAGAGCGTTATAAAAGTATTCAAATTGAAGAAATAGGATGGAAAATGACTTGAATAATTATTAACTAACCGGGGAGATATTTTCTTACAAAATGGACTTGACGATCAACGTAATAACTGGAGCTGCTCCTCTCATCAACGTATAAGTTTATATTACAATGGCATTTCTTAGGGCTTTATAATAAATTTCTGTCAATAAAATGAAAGGTGTGGATAGCACTGGCACTAAGCAGGCACGTTTCCAGAGATCAGGGGAGGCAGATGTAGGCAAAGAAAGATTGATGATTTTCATCATATCACGAATTACGAAGATATTACGTATTTGAACCAAAAATATAAATAAATTTATTCTTGCAGCGAAAAAGATTCTCATTAAAAATCTCCGTTTTATCGCAATACAACGATGGTTTATTATAAATTAAACATATTATTTTAACACACCTCGTATATTAATTTCTTTGACTTTAACCAAAATAGGAAAAAAAGCCGCAAAATCATTAGCATTAAACTGATAGGGTAAGTGGACTTTCCCATATGTTTTTCAACAAGATTCATACTAAAAACGAAATATATTTAAATCTGAAGATAAAAGCGGGCCCAGCATTTTGTATATTTTAAAGTATACAATACACAGCTGAAAAACTTCTATAAAAAGGAAAGCTGTTGTCATGTTATCGCCGTACTAGATAAAAATAAACTTTTTTAACGACACTACATGTAAATATTTTGCAAGAGTTTAATAAATCATTTGACTTAAAAGTCCCCTCGGGTAATTTACGATAGAAAGAGATAAAAGGTGGCAATAGAAACGGTAACAAGTAGTTTACTTAAAAAAAATGTGATTAAGTATTACTATTGTAATAATAATAGCATTAATAAAACAAGTAGGTAGTAATGTCGCGATATTTTCCTTACAACAAAGAACTTTTTATGAACCAGTTTCAATTTCACTTTTTTAATGTCTTTCCGTGACCGCGTTTAATTATATCCAGTATTGTTTGAAGTATTGCATTTTTATTAAGCTTAGCTTGAAATATATATATACATACACTACCGCTCAAAAGTGTTTAGGTACTCTCACTGACAGCAACGATGTATAAAGACTAAGCAAAAATGTTAATAATATTTATCTTTTATGTACAGATACACGTACATGAATAACAATGTATTAAATAAATGTGAAAATTAAAACGTTTAATTTAAATTTCTCTTTCATCTATGTGACCTCCTCTTGATCTAATAATTGCAGCACACAATCGAGGCATTCTCGCAATAAGTTTTGCCAGAGTTTCTTGTGTTATTGAGGTCCAACTCGATTGCAATTTGTTCCGCACGTCAGTAGCTAATGTCGGAGCCGATTTCCGTATTTCCCGATATAGTTCTTCCCATAGTAACTCGATTGGATTCAAGTCAGGGCTTTGGGGAGGCCATTCCATAATTTTGAGAGTTCCTTCCTCTTCTAAATGGCGTAAATAGTCTCTGCATAATTTAGAGGAGTGTTTTGGGTCATCATCTTGCTGGAAGATAAAATTTTGACCCAAAAGTCGAATTCCGGAAGGTATTGCGTGGTTCTCCAAAATTTCGCGGTAGCCTTCTTTTTTTAATATACCGTCAATTTTCATAATGATGATAAAACCTCCACCATGCTTCACGGTAGCAGCAATACACTCTTCTCTGGCACGTTCACCCACAGATCTTACGAATATGCGTCTTTGGGTTCCGAGCAGCTCAAATTTGGACTCATCCGTCCATAGGACGTTGTTCCACTCTTCTATGGTCCAGTGTTGGTGTTCACGAGCACATTTAAGTCACTGTTGCTTGTTTTGTTTGCGTAGTAATGACTTTTTCATCGCAATACGTCCATGGAGCCCGGCTTTCTGTAGGCGACGGTTGACTGTAGAAACACTGACTAGTTTTTTGGCGACCAACATTTCATTCTGCGGTGATTTCCGGGGCTGTTTTGGAGTCTATTTAACTTGCTGGTAACCACTATTCTGCGATCATCTGTAGATGTTGTCGCTTTTGGCCTTCCACTCCGTCTTTTATTAAGAAAACTGCCAGTTTCCCGATATATTTTTACGTTATAGTCAACCGTAGCGTGGTGTATTTTCATTTTTTTTTGGCAATTTGTCGATTATTTATGCCACTTTTATGGTAAGCTGTTATAAGCGCACGTGTTTCCGTACTAATTTCTCTTCATGGAGGCATTTTAAAAAATTTCCACACGATATTTCGCTCACGACGTGAATAGAGTAACCAGTACCACACTGCAACTGACCATAGGTTACAGATTTCACTATAATCTTCTAGGAAGGTAATTTATACATTATTACCTACAATCTAACAGATGACTAAATTTACCCAGCAAATTCAGAGGGATTGTTATTGTAATTGCACCACAATAAACAGTGTATGGTAATCCGACCAAGTGCAGGTAAATGATAGTAAACCTTATGCGATATTATGGGTGTTTATCTTACTGAGCTACATTTTAAATACGTATTTCATTTTATTATAATGTTTTTTTTTGCAAAACATAATACTATATGAATAATCCATGAAAACAGGGGTGCCTAAACACTTTTGAGCGGTAGTGTATATATAGAGGATAATTCACGTAAATGTAGTATCAATTTTAATGTGTAAATTCTCGATATTTATTTCCTTCTCTTTAGATTAAATTCATACTAGAGCCCACTAGTTCATTAAGTCTTATGTTTACGAAATATTTACTAACTAAACTGACACTAAATAATTGTAGATTTTAAATATCAATATTTTGTTTAATCTAAGCGGAACATGCTGTGTTTCATCCCAACTGTGGATATAAATTTTAATTCTCTATCGAATATTATTGAGTCTTATAGTTAACTTTTCATATTTCCATGAAAAACCCAAATAAACATATTACATTCTATTAAAAATTTTCGATTTATGATTTTGACATTTGTCATGTCATTCAAATAGCTTACACCAAACAAAATTCCTATTAAGAGTTTCAGTTACAAGCTAAGGCATAATTATAATTTCAAAGGTTACTTTGAAGAAAATTTTATTTGATCCCATGTCATGAATTTGGCATAAAAACGAGAATATGCATTTTGAGAATTTACACATTAAAATTGTACTACATTTTTATGAAATACTAAATATTTCAAAAACCATAAGGTTTAGGCAAGGCAAATCTGAATGAGATCCGCTATTATTTCGATCCTAGGAATCAAAAACGAAATACTATACGAGGTGCTTTATAAAAATGTAACTTTAATATTTTGTATTTTTGGGACACCATGTACACTATGAAAATGATTTTAAAACGTATATCTAATAGGTGCTTATCCACTCCAAAAATATAATTTTACCAAAATGAAAAAATTTAGTCGTAAAATTTCGTATTGAATAACGTGAATTTCGTATAAATGAAAATTAAATCGTATTCACTCTACAGTCCCTGTCCATTTTATTAGGGCCAGCTTATAAATTTAAACTTTTGTGTGTTTCCAGCGCGATAATTTAAAAATACAAGTGTAAAATTCATGAATAGAGTTTAGAATACCTATCTAAATACGTTCTCTATTATTATCCCCCTAGTGAATCATTCTGTACTGTTATAGAAGATGAGTAGAAACAAGATTGACATAGCAATTCGTAGAATATTATTTAGATCGGTTACTATTGTATAAAGAATATTTATCTGTTTATGTAACAAAGTTTTTTCCGTGTTTACGTGTTAGTGTTGTACTTTAAGTAATTGCTTGTATGAGGGGAAAATCGCCGTTTTAATGAAAGAACAGATACCCACTACAAGTACTGGAAGAGCGTTTTACGGCAAGAAAAGGATCGAGATCATTGACGTATCCTCCAACTAGCAAATTAAAACCGAGGTTTATCCGTCAAAGAAATAGGAAATGTAATGCCTCAACAAATATCCACGCGTACAGTGTATAGACGATTCTACGAAGCCGGATTAAAATGCAGACACCCCCTGAAAAAGCCAAGATTATCACCGATGATGTAGCGAGCACGTTATGAATGGGCAAAACGTCATCAACATTACACAATTGAAGATTGGCGAAAGGTAAGACACAATTCTTTTTGTTTGAACAACGTCTTTTCGTTAAAGATCGTATTCAGCGATGAGTCAAAACTAGAAGCCATGGCCAAAAGATCTCAATCTTTTAGACGATGTCCATCTGTACGGTTTGGTGAAACTAGTGTACTAAAAACGCTGAAACAGCCTCCACCAGTTATGGTATAGTCCTGTATATCAGTCGAGGGTCCTGGACCACTCTATTTTTGCCAAAGTACCATCAATCAAAACCAATATTCTATTGGACGATGTCTTGATGCCATATATCAATGAGTTAGATCCGAATGAAGGCCCTTACACATTCATGTATACTAAGGCACCATGCCACATGGCCAAATCTATCCAAAGTTTTTTGGAAACGCACGCTCTGCCAGTGTTAGCTTGGCTGGGAAATTCTCCCGATCTCATTGCAATTGAGAACGTGCGGAGTGGTCTAAAATCACGCGTGTATTCGAGAAGAAACAGTACAAGGAGCAATTAGCAAGAAATAGTGAGAATGTGTGGCAAAATGAATAATAGCAATTATAAAAGCCAAAGGAAACATTACAAAATATTAGTTATATAGTTGTGACGATGTCTATAAATATTTTTGTAGTGTAAATAGTAACAAGTGGTCCTAATAAACTAGACAGAGACTGTATATCTATTCTTTACGTGGATATTTAGCCATCACCTTGAGAGATATTAAACTTGACACTCACCTGTGTATTTACGTCAGTAATCAAAAAAAAAAATGACAAGAGGCTCTCAATGTTACCGACAATACTTGATATAAACACTTATGACACAATTGTACTTACCGATAGCTTATCTTTCGCATGGATGTTCCTCAGCCTCTGTATGTAGTAGAAAACCAGCCATGCTAAGGAGATGATCATCAAGACGATGAAGGTTATCGACACGAAAAGTACCGACGTACTGAAAGGACAAAAACACCAACTTAATTTCGAGCAAAACGTTTGAAGGAGCATGTATAAATGTAGAAACTGAGTCGATGATAAAAATATTGTAAAAAATAGAACTAAAAAAAAAATAAGTACGTATATAAAAAGTCAAAAAAAAAATAAACTAAAATGACAAGTTATTATTGAAAAATGAAACGGACATTTAATAATAAAAAAAAAACTATACTGGTACTTAAAAATATAGCTCTAACATACGGTGAGAATCATTGCCTTCAGACCTAAATCAAGGTATAAATCGTGCAGGTAAAGATACGAAATGAGTGCAAGATTAAACAGGGCCAACAGTTGCATTAAAAGCTTAGGAAGCACGTATTTCCAACCAGTTTTGGTTCACGTAATTTGTAGATACCTGTATATTCAATTATCGAAAAATATCTTCCACTTTTAAGTCCGAAATTTGACGTAACCTATTAAATCGAATCTGTCAATTCATTAGATAGCTTATCCAAAACGTTATTGATGAGGGTAAATTAGTATGAAATACGTGTGACCAATTACAAACTTTTTTTTGCAGATATTGGCGCTGTTCTAATTCATTTATTTATTCCTTATACTGCCGGAGATATAAGGAAAGACTTTAAACAAATATTGCAGAGGATAAGTAGTAGTACACCTTGTGAAATTAGACCTTTTATTTACACCATAGCGATAAAAATTAAATCTTAGGAAAACCCATTACTGGATATAAACTGCTATAAATTTCATGAAAAGTTGTAGCTAGAATGTTGTGTATCTATAATAATAATATATAGAGAAATTTAAAGGTGTAGTTCGTCAAATCGTTGGGAATAGGAAGAAGTCGCTGGGGGCTAGGTCCGGTGAATATGGAGGATGAGAGACTAATTCGTCGCGCAACTCATTCAATTTGGACACGACGATGCGGGATGAATTAGCCGGTGCATTGTCGTGGTGGGAAAGCACTTTTTTTCCACAGGAAACGTGGCCGTTTCTCTTTCAATACTGCAACGAATCGGGTCAATAAATCGTTCTGGTATTGCCCCGCGATCGCTCTTCTCTTCTGCAGATAGTCGATGAGGATCACACCTTGGAAATCCCTAAAAATGGCCGATGAAATGGTCTTTGCTTTCTTTGGAGCCGATTCGTCCGGAAAAGTCCACTGCTTCGACTGTTCCTTGGTCTCCGGTATGTAGTGATGGAGCCAAGTCTTATCCACGGTTATGAAACGCATGAAGAAATCCCTTGGATTACGTTGGATCCTGGTTAGACACTCCTCCGAAATGGTCACCCGACTTCGTTTTTTCTCCGGTGTGAGCAAACGCGGTACCCATCGCGCCGAAAGCTTATTCGTACCCACACAACATTATGAATCTTGTCGACCATTTCATTGTTGGTAGCGGATTTTGGAGTCCATTGCGTTGTTCGTCACTTGTGCTTGTGCGGCCACGTTTGGACTGATTCATCTAGAAGATGATAGTCGCAAATGATGGAGTACATCCTCCATAAACCTCTAGCAAAATATTTCGAATTTCCATGGCCGTTTTCCCAGCGATCCAGAAGTATTTTATTTTTTCTTTATCGTTCCAGATACATAAATAGGAACCCTCATATTGTCGGTTTGAGTAAGTTACAGCGAGAAAGTGTTGATTTATTACTTTGCCATCAATTATAAGTTAGAATTTCTCAAAAGTAGATTTGCAAAAATCAGATTTAATAAAATTAAGTTTCAATAAACCACTGAATAAGTTTTAAATAGAGCATGCTACAAAAAAAAAACTAAAAACATATAGACTCGATAGTTATTATTATTAAAATATGTAAAAATATACAGTATATTCGATTTTAAAAAAAAATTGCAACTTGATTACAGAACATCCTGTATAACCAAAAAATAATTTCACAAGGCAAACTTCGTAATGCCGTATGGCGTTCATCTAAAGACTTTTTTTATATCCCCAGCGATATGAATGATGTTAAATTTTGCTAGACCATTGGCGTACAACAACAACAACAAAAAACTAGCGCTACAAAATGTGTATAGAAAAAGATACAATAGCACTAAGCCGAGACATACCTCAGTAATTTATTCGGTATTATCAAGAAATAATGAAGCTGCTTCCCGCTTTTTCGAAATTAAAAATAGAAAGGAACGAGTTAAAATTATTACTTTTTGTCATTTGAAAATAAAAATCATTTTATTAGCTTTATAATTTACAATCATTTTTGATGGTACAGTATATTTATTTTATTTTAAATTTTGAAATTCGAAAATACTGTATTTAATAAATTTGCTCAAAAGCAAAAAGTAGTATTTTATTTTACCTTTTAAAGTCACTAGGATATTTTTGCCAACTTTTAACCTCTTTTGCCAGCAAATTAAAGTGTATTTTTATATTTAAATATTTTAAGAAAAAGATGTTGTGTACTGACTAAAAAAATAAAATAACTCCATAGATTTTACCATAATATTAATGAGTGAAAGAGAGACAACTACACTTTTCACTCTCTATCTCTTTCTATAAATAAATTTACCTGAGGCATGGTTTATACCTGCAGCCTTACTACACCAGTTCAATTTCTTAGGTTAGAGTGCAATAATTTTGTTTGACGTAATGATGGACAACTCTATTTACATACATGGATGACTAGATACTATTCTAAATTGACAGTTTACCACCATTTACAGTGATACACTTTGAATGTAATTTCGATGTCAAGTAAATAATTGATTATTCATAATAAATTGTTTCTAATGTGAGAGTTTCCTTTTAATTTTGCATTTTGATACAACATCGAATAATTATTTAACGATATATGTAATATTTTACGTGCTAGTGGAATTTACCTCAGTATACGTTACTGTTTAATCTCCTGCCTCAAACAATAGAGGATAAAAAAGATTATTGGAAATAAGTGAAAACTAAATTGATGTTAAGAAAATAACTGTTTTTTTTCAATGTTTAAGATATACAGGGTGTCCGTGAAATACGATAAGAAAGTATGAAAAATGGAAAGATCTATTTTTCTTAGATTCAAATCCAGAATATTTTGCCAGAATTCCTTCGCAAACGTGAGAAATAAAATCATAAAATAAAAATGTTTATTATTCACACCCGAATTGTTCGTATGTCAGGATGTTACATGTTACGTTTGAAAGCTAAACATATGTTATCTCGTAGTTTTTATAACATTGATGGTTGTGTTATTGCAGTATATGCAGTTCGCGTGTATGTATATACGAGGGCGGTTTGAAATGTTTCCGCAATCGGCAAGAGATGACGCACGAAAATTAAAGTGTATTTATTGGTCGGCAAGGACAACCTTTTTTGTGGCAACTATCAAAATTTCAGACGTCTACTGTCACTAGTTGTTGTTTAAGAGTGTGTTTTATGTAGCAAGTCAGGCGGTTCGCAAAAATGGATAAAATCGAATTTCGTGCAGTGATGAAACACCGTACCAATACCGCGTTTTTCTTGTCGATTCCGAAAATATTTCAAGTGGCTCTCGTACATTCTGCATCCATAAGCGGCATTATTTTACAATTTCCTAGGTTTTTTTAGTTTTGATGTTTGCGTCGTAATTATACCTTTCCATTCTCCGCACTTTTTTATCTTATTTCAAAGACACCCTGTATACACATTAATTACTTAACGATTACAGAAAACTGTAATCGTTTAGATAGCAAACATTTCCTTTTAAGGATATAATATGATAAGAATCCTTATCATACTTCATCTTCAATAACAAAAGAATAAAAAACATAAATGTAAATACAAAAAAAAGCCAAAAAGTCTGAAATAGTTGGCAACACCTAATGTTGATAATTAATTTTTCGCAAGTAGTAGTTTTTAGAGTTCGTTAAATAGAACAAACAGATTGTGGTTGTGCATTATTGAATTATTTAAATATAAATTGATACCTACGACTCAAGATGTATATAGAATCCAGACATTGAGATTAAAAACAAAAGCACGTAAATAAATGAAAAAAAAACGCAGTAGTCCACGGTCACTTAATTCTAGTAAGTAGCTGTTTTCGTACTGTATTCTTCTTCTACTAAATATACGCGAAATTAAGTTCATCTGGTACAGTAATAACACTTATTTACGCGATTTAACTCTACAACGTTCAACGAAAACATCACGATAATTTCCAATGATCACTCTACGCGAAACTTGGTTAATTTTGACAGTAGTACGGGAATGTCTAGCATCTAGAGATATCTACTTAGTTAAATTTATATCTTTTTATCTACTGACGTTATCTTACACGCATTTCAAAGCACTTTTACATTAATAAATTAGATATGTATGCTGGAATACAATTAGAACCGGCACTTTATATTTGCTGTCGTAATACGTTAATGAGATGTTATTCAGATAAGAAATCGTCTTCTTTTTTGCACCTTTCTTCCTAGCAGAATCGACAAAACAAATTCGGTAAACACAATCGTAATAACGTGCTGTTTTGAGCGTGTTATATTGTGTTTACAAGTACAACGTAAGGTAACATGTTATACTTGAATAGTCCACTTCCGCATTGTAAATCCGAAAGATATGTGTAACCAGCGGTGTTTGTATAGTGAGGACACGTTTCTGCGATCTTGTTTTGAATGTAAATTCGACATTGATTCGCTATTGTTTTTGTGCCTATGTAAATTTTACACTATAAATCTTGAATAAATATTATGGGAAAAATATTTAGTTACCAGAGGTGACTATTGGAATTGGTTGGTTTTGAGAATTCGTGTAAAACCTTCCGTATCTCATATGTAAAGTGCAGTCCCTGGTAATTAAATTGGCTACAAGATTGATTATATGCAGGGATTAATTTTCTGTTTTCGATTAAATACTTCTTAGAATTAGTAAATGTTCATACAATTTTTGCAAATGCTAGAGGATCGCTATAGAATTTGTAGCAAAGTTTAACACATGCTACTACAATTTCATTTTTAATCGAGCACCATTTTTTTTCTAGAACTTGGTTGAGAATTCCATCCAGTAAAATTTGTCAAATTACATATAATACATCGGCTGAAAAGTCCCGGGCCTAACACATAGATGACGCTAGTTTTATTGCAGCCACCTTTCTTTCAGTTAGTACTAACCTAACCAAAAGACAGCTGTTAAAATTTCATGATATTCTATTCATTAGTTTGTGAGTTATTGTGCTAAGAGTCACCCTACTTTTGTTATTTTTAAACGATGGATCAAAAACAATTTCGTGTTTTAATTTTACACTGCTTCTTGATGGGAAAAATACTGTTTAAGCGAAGCAACGGCTTGAAAAGTGTTATGGTGACTCCGCTCCATCAGAAACAACAATAAAACGTTGGTTTGCTGACTTCAAACGTGGTCGTAGACACACCGATGATGCAGAACGTCCAAATGAGGCGGTAACACCAGAAAAAAAATCCACAAAATCGTTTTCAATGATCGAAAAGTGAAGTTGCGTGAGTTAGCTGACATCGTAAAGATATCAAAAGAACGTATTGGTTTTATATTGCATGAGCATTCGACTATGAGAAAGCTCTGTTCAACGTGGGTGCCGCGTTTGCTCACTGTTGACCAAAAACAAGAACGTATTGATGATTCTGAGCAGTGTTTGGCCATGTTTAAACGTAACAAAGCGGAATTTTTGCGTCGATATGTGACAATGGATGAAACATGGATCCATCACTTCACTCCGGAATCAAAACGATCGTCATCCGGGTGGACAGCAACTGGTGAACCACGTCCAAAGCGCCCGAAGGCACAACAATCGGCTGGAAAGGTTATGGCCTCGGTATTTTGGGATGTGCGTGGTGTAATATTCATCGACTATCTTGAGAAAGGAAATACCATCAACAGTGAATAGTATATAGCGTTATTGGAGCGTTTGAAGGCCGAAATTGCAAAGAAACGACCGTATATGGCAAAGAAAAAAAAACTGGCTGTTCGCAGACCTCAAAAAAATGCTCGCCGGTAAGAAATTTCGCACGAATGAAGAGGTTATCGTTGAAACTGAGGCCTATTTTGAGGCAAAAGATAAATCGTTCTACAAAAGTGGTATTGAAATGTTAGAGCGGCGCTGGAATGATTGCGTTGCTCTTGATGGAGATTACGTTGTTGAATAAAGCTAATTTTGAACCAAAAAAACGTGTTTTCTTTATTAGGCCCGGGACTTTTCAGCCCATGTGTTATTATCAGGAAAGATCAGAGATATGCATAGATTCCAGTTTAAATAAAAATTTGGGAGAACATGTGATATGTGGGCTTTTATTGTAGGATAAGGCATAGGACACCTAATACAATGTAGATATGTATATGTTGGACTTTCTCTTTATAAGAGGCAAAGGTGAGTCAACATCAACCACATTTTCCCATTTCGCAAAATTGTGACAAGAAAATATTCTCCACATCCATTTTTGTTATAAAACTAAAAGGTTTATTCATTAACAATAAAATAAATACAAAAACATTTTTTAGACGTGAACAAAAGTACTTCATATCTTTTGCGTCTAAAGTGAGTCAACACTTACACTACCGTCCAAAAGTTTAGAAATGGTAAAGGAATTTGCAAAAAGTCACCGATACAGTAAAGTTTTATTGTGATTATTAATGAATTTCTACAACACAAGTAATTGTCGTTAAATAAAAGTAAATTTATTCAAGCGTAATAATATTGAAGCATTATTTCCTTTGGGTTTAATAACCGCTGCATAAATTTTCAATTTGCGCTTCTGTAAAAATTTCCGTAAGTGTTGGATGTTCTGAGGTTCTCGCTGTCTAACCGTTTGATCAAGCTCATCCCATAAAAGCTCTATGGGGGATAAATCTACTTGTTGAGGAGGCCAAACCATTAATACCGAATTAAAATAAGTAAATCTCAAATATTCGCAATTGAATTGAGATTTGGGGATTTGTGTGGGCTGATCCAATACTTTTAGGCTCCTATATAACAGTTATACGTGATGTATGTTTGGAGTCATTGTCTTATTGGAAGATCCAATGACTTGGGAAGCATAATTTAGCGACATTCTTCTGCAGAACTTGCACGTATCCTTGTGGATTCATTGTGGTTTCAGTAAAATCAAGTCCTCCAACACCTGAATGCTGCAAAACAACCCCACACCATAGTGAAACCACCACCATGCCTAACGATTAGGCATGAGATTCAATATATGATTTTGATACGGTTTATAGGTTATATTTTACATCAAAATCTATGTAATCTGTGCTTGAACAGCCAAATTTAGGCGCTCAATTGACTGAGGTATTGACTCAGAGATGAACCTTGATCTTGGTCGATACAATTGACTTTAACGAAAGTTCACGTTGACTTACCGGTGAACTTAGATGGTGCAACTCGTCCTTAATCTCATATCAATTACTACAGAACCAAAACAGATTAATTTGGCATTAATTGGAGGACAATTTCCTGTTTACCAAATCAGATACTTTATCTACTCTTTAAAATAAATAACCCAAATCATCCTTGCATAGCAAAAAATTAAGCACGACAATATCATTACTAGGAAACATCCTACACCATGTAGGTCAGAGTAAATCTATGAGATAAGGTCATATCTGATTCTATATAAAGTATAAATTGCGCGGAAAATATTGGATGTGTTTTATTGATTTTTCTGAGATAAAAAGTTTTAATCTTGCAAACCACTAAAGCATATTCAAAACTTATAATAATTAGAAGAATATGAAAATAGATTTTTATCAAAAAAAATAATAATAATAATACCATTTATTTTAATAACAAACACACACAAATTTATAACAATTTGAATACACATTCCTGAAACAAGTCAAGGTAAAGACAGACAATAACTACAATAAAAGAAACTTAATATTATGCAGATCAAAAGTTATTTAGATTAACACATGGGCTGAAAAGTCCCGGGCCTAAAACATAGATGACGCTAGTTTTATTGCAGTCACCTTTCTCTCAGATAGTATTAACCTTCAAAAGACAGCTGTTAAAATTTCATGATATTCTATTGATTAGTTTGTGAGTTATTGTGCTAAGAGTCACGCTACTTTTGTTATTTTCAAAACAATGGATCAAAAACAATTTCGTGTTTTAATTTTACACTGCTTCTTGATGGGAAAAAATACCGTTCAAGCGAAGCAATGGCTTGAAAAGTGTTGTGGGGACTCCGCTCCATCAGAAACAACAATAAAACGTTGATTTGCTGACTTCAAACGTGGTCGTAGAGACACCGATGACGCAGAACGCAGTGGACGTCCAAATGAGGCGGTAACACCAGAAAACATCAAAAATCCACAAAATCGTTTTGAATGATCGAAAAGTGAAGTTGCGTGAGTTAGCTGACATCGTAAAGATATCAAAAGAACGTATTGGCTTTATACTGCATCAGCATTTGACTATGAGAAAGCTCTGTTCAAAGTGGATGCCGCGTTTGCTCACTGTTGATCAAAAACAAGAACCTGTTGATGATTCTGAGCAGTGTTTGGCCATGTTTAAACGTAACAAATTGGAATTTTTTCATCGATATGTGACAATGGATGAAACATGGATCCATCACTTCATGCCGGAATCAAAACGATCGTCATCTGAGTGGACAGCAACTGGTGAACCTCGTCTAAAGCGCCCGAAAGCACAACAATCGGCTGGAAAGTTTATGGCCTCGGTATTTTGGGATGTGCGTGGTGTAATATTCATCGACTATCTTGAGAAAGGAAATACCATCAACAGTGAATATTATACAGCGTTATCGGAGCGTTTGAAGGCCGAAATTGCAAAGAAACGACCGCATATGGCAAAGAAAAAAATGTTGTTTCATCAAGACAACGCACCGTGTCACAAGTCAATCAAAACAATGGCAAAACTATATGAATTGAACTTCGAATTGCTCCCACATCCACCGTATTCGCCAGATTTGGCTCCCAGCGACTACTGGCTGTTCGCAGACCTCAAAAAAATGCTCGCCGGTAAGAAATTTCGCACGAATGAAGCGGTTATCGCTGAAACTGAGGCCTATTTTGAGGCAAAAGATAAATCGTTCTACAAAAGTGGTATTGAAATGTTAGAGCGGCGCTGGAATGATTGCGTTGCTCTTGATGGAGATTACGTTGATGAATAAAGCTAATTTTGAACCAAAAAAACGTGTTTTCTTTGTTAGGCCCGGGACTTTTCAGCCCATGTGTTATTATCAGGAAAGATCAGAGATATGCATAGATTCCAGTTTAAATAAAAATTTGGGAGAACATGTGATATGTGGGCTTTTTATTGTAGGATAAGGCATAGGACACCTAATACAATGTAGATATGTATATGTTGGACTTTCTCTTTATAAGAGGCAAAGGTGAGTCAACATCAACCACATTTTCCCATTTCGCAAAATTGTGACAAGAAAATATTCTCCACATCCATTTTTGTTATAAAAACTAAAAGGTTTATTCATTAACAATAAAATAAATACAAAAAAACATTTTTTTAGACGTGAACAAAAGTAGTTGATATCTTTTGCGTCGAAACACTTACACTACCGTCCAAAAGTTTAGAAATGGTAAAGGAATTTGCAAAAAGTCACCGATACAGTAAAGTTTTATTGTGATTATTAATGAATTTCTACAACACAAGTAATTGTCGTCAAATAAAAGTAAATTAATTCAGGCGTAATAATATTGAAGCATTATTTCCTTTGGGTTTAATAACCGCTGCATAAATTTTCAATTTGCGCTTCTGTAAAAATTTCCGTAAGTGTTGGATGTTCTGAGGTTCTCGCTGTCTAACCGTTTGATCAAGCTCATCCCATAAAAGCTCTATGGGGGATAAATCTACTTGTTGAGGAGGCCAAACCATTAATAGGGAGTTAAAATAAGTAAATCTCAAATATTCCCAATTGAATTGAGATTTGGGAATTTTGGATGGGATGATCCAATACTTTTGGGCTCCTATATAACAGCCATTCCTTCGCTTTACGTGATGTATGTTTGGAGTCATTGTCTTATTGGAAGATCCAATGACTTGGGAAGCATAATTTAGCGACATTCTTCTGCAAAACTTGCACGTATCCTTGTGGATTCATTGTGCAAAACAGCCCCACACCATAGTGAAACCACCACCATGCTTAACGATTAGGCATGAGATTCAATATGTGATTTTGATACGGTTTATAGGTTATATTTTGCATCAAAATCTACGTAATCTGTGCTTGAACAGCCAAATTTAGGCGCTCAATTGACTGAGGTATTGACTCAGAGATGAACCTTGATCTTGGTTGATACAATTGACTTTAACGAAAGTTCACGTTGACTTACCGGTGAACTTAGATGGTGCAACTCGTCCTTAATCTCATATCAATTACTATAGAACCAAAACAGATTAATTTGGCATTAATTGGAGGACAATTTCCTGTTTACCAAATCAGATACTTTATCTACTCTTTAAAATAAATAACCCAAATCATCCTTGCATAGCAAAAACTTAAGCACGACAATATCATTACTAGGAAACATCCTACACCATGTAGGTCAGAGTAAATCTATGAGATAAGGTCATATCTGATTCTATAGAAAGTATAAATTGCGCGGAAAATATTGGATGTGTTTTATTGATTTTTCTAAGATAAAAAGTTTTAATCTTGCAAACCACTAAAGCATATTCAAAACTTATAATAATTAGAAGAATATGAAAATAGATTTTTATCAAAATAATAATAATATAATTTATTTTAATAACAAGCACACACAAATTTATAACAATTTGAATGCACATTCCTGAAACAACTCAAGGTAAAGACAGACAATAACTACAATTAAAGAAACTTAATATTATGCAGATCAAAAGTTATTTAGATTAACACATGGGCTGAAAAGTCCCGGGCCTAAAACATAGATGACGCTAGTTTTATTGCAGTCACCTTTCTCTCAGATAGTATTAACCTTCAAAAGACAGCTGTTAAAATTTCATGATATTCTATTCATTAGTTTGTGAGTTATTGTGCTAAGAGTCACGCTACTTTTGTTATTTTCAAAACAATGGATCGAAAACAATTTCGTGTTTTAATTTTACACTGCTTCTTGATGGGAAAAAATACCGTTTAAGCGAAGCAATGGCTTGAAAAGTGTTATGGGGACTCCGCTCCATCAGAAACAACAATAAAACGTTGGTTTGCTGACTTCAAACGTGGTCGTAGAGACACCGATGATGCAGAACGCAGTGGACGTCCAAATGAGGCGGTAACACCAGAAAACATCAAAAAAATCCACAAAATCGTTTTGAATGATCGAAAAGTGAAGTTGCGTGAGTTAGCTGACATCGTAAAGATATCAAAAGAACGTATTGGCTTTATACTGCATGAGCATTTGACTATGAGAAAGCTCTGTTCAAAGTGGATGCCGCGTTTGCTCACTGTTGATCAAAAACAAGAACGTGTTGATGATTCTGAGCAGTGTTTGGCCATGTTTAAACGTAACAAATCGGAATTTTTGCGTCGATATGTGACAATGGATGAAACATGGATCCATCACTTCACTCCGGAATCAAAACGATCGTCACCTGAGTGGACAGCAACTGGTGAACCTCGTCCAAAGCGCCCGAAAGCACAACAATCGGCTGGAAAGGTTATGGCCTCGGTATTTTGGGATGTGCGTGGTGTAATATTCATCGACTATCTTGAGAAAGGAAATACCATCAGCAGTGAATATTATACAGCGTTATCGGAGCGTTTGAAGGCCGAAATTGCAAAGAAACGACCGCATATGGCAAAGAAAAAGTGTTGTTTCATCAAGACAACGCACCGTGTCACAAGTCAATCAAAACAATGGCAAAACTACATGAATTGAACTTCGAATTGCTCCCACATCCACCGTATTCGCCAGATTTGGCTCCCAGCGACTACCGGCTGTTCGCAGACCTCAAAAAAATGCTCGCCGGTAAGAAATTTCGCACGAATGAAGCGGTTATCGCTGAAACTGAGGCCTATTTTGAGGCAAAAGATAAATCGTTCTACAAAAGTGGTATCGAAATGTTAGAGCTGCGCTGGAATGATTGCGTTGGTGTTGATGGAGATTACGTTGATGAATAAAGCTAATTTTGAACCAAAAAAACCGTGTTTTCTTTGTTAGGCCCGGGACTTTTCAGCCCATGTGTTATAAGCAGAACTACCTAATAAATGTTGCTTAAGCAATCTTTTAAATAAATTGAAATTTGAGGCATTCTTCACGATAGCAGGAGGGTAATTATAAAGTTTGCAGCTCATAAAGTACGGACTTCTTTCAAAAATTGCTTTCCTGTGAGTAGGAGGCAGAAGATTACGGGTCACATAGTGATGCGAGTAATTGTAATTTGAAAACTTCTCTTTGTGTTTAAAAACGTAGCACAACGTTTCGTAGATACATAAATTGTAAAAAGTAAACAATGCGTTTTTTTTTAAGTACTTTTATACGAGTCAATATAGTCCATACTAAAAATAATTCGCTGCTCGCTTTTGCATAAGAAAAACTGTGCTTGAATCAGGACACATTCCCCAATGTATAAATAATACCATAACGCATACACGCTACAAAATTTGAATAAAATATTTTAAGCGCCTCCTGGTTACAAGCACGTCTGAGCTGTTTTAGGAGAAAGCATGTTTTTGAAAGTATGTTACATAGATAATCAATATGATAAGACCAATTTAAGGAATCGTTCAAAACCAAACGCAACGTTTTCGTAGTTTCTGCAACGACATCTTAAACATTTTGATCAATTTGAATTTCCTTAATTGACGATGATTTTTTGTTGCGAAAATTAAGAAATTGCGTTTCTTGTTCATTATAAATAGTTTCGGTTTTATGTAACACATCGGCTGAACTTTTTGAATCTAATAAAATAGTAACATCGTCAGCGTACAATACCAGTTGTTCTGCTTGAATTAAAGCTGATTGTAGGTCGTTGATGAATAATAAAAATAATGTAGGATCCAAAACAGAGCCTTGAGGTACACCAATATTCATATCTACAAAATTAGATTGAGAATGCTCAATGCGAACACTTTGTTTTCTGTTCTCTTCAAGGTAAGGTCGAATCCAATTTAACGAAACATCTTTAACACCATATCTTTCGAGCTGATAAAGAAGAATACTGTGATTAACTAAATCGAAAGCTTTTAATATATCAATGAACATGCCAAGACAATATTCATTACTATCTAAATTACTATAAATATTTTTGAAAAGGTTAAAAATTGCTGTGTCTGTAGATTTATTAGGACAAAAACCATGTTGGTTAACATAAGGGTAATTAAAAGTATTTAAATGTTTCATCAGTTTTTTGTTCATTATAGATTCATAAAATGACGATTGCAAGGACTGTGTGGATGTACAATTCACAGGTATAGCAGTAAACTCCACTCACACAAATTTATTAATTATGCGGAACGCAGCGTTTCGAGAGCACGTGGGCTCTCATTGTCAACCGTGTTACCGACTGGTCGCCGTTTTTGAAACGCCGTAAGGAGAGGTTTTTTCTTTCCCACTCTTGAAGTTGCCGCAAGCTCAGCTGTACTTTTTTGCGATTCTCTTAACACTTCACGCACAAGCACCCTTTTACTTCTTTCAGAAGGTCCGGCACGACCTGGTCTCGGCTCCACTGTTGTTTTTTCCTTGCGTTTAAATTGTGTAATCACACGGTTAACTGTGGACAACGGAATATTTAAAAATTTACTTATTTCACGTTTGGAAGCGCCGCGTTCACTCTGGCCAACGATGCGACCCCGGGTGAAGTCGCTAATATCACTCGAACCTTGTAAGCGAGGCAAAGTTGTAACGATACTAAACTATGTCGAATTCCTTCCGATACATCTACCTCTACCCTAATGACAAATGAACGTTCTTAATTCGTTCTTAGAATTTAGCTGTTTACATATTTATACCGCTTTACCTGGTGTCACCCTAGTGTACACGTCATTCGCGCTAATATAAACAGCGAACCAGCGATAAAAATGCTAAAAAACATGTGATATATCCATATTCCACGCTGCAACTATATAAACCTAAAATAAGCTTGCGTTTATCTTAATGTATGCGTGTAACATCTACCTTATTTCTTCCTCGTAACGACGTAGTATGTGTATGTATGTTGTAGTTATTTTCGTGGCTGGCGCTTTTTAAATATTTAGATTGTAAAACGTATAAGCAAAACGTTCAAGTTCTTTGTGAGATAAATCGCACTGCGGGAGTGGTAGAGGGAATTTTGTTTGGGATACAAATAAAAAACGGGGCATTTTCAAGGCATTTTCATTAAAAGTAAATTATCCTCGATTACGTGCGAAAAATGGAAATGCTGTAAGAGGAAGATGTTTGCTATAATACTATTTGTGTTAAGAAATTGCTAATTGGTTTCTGGGTGACGTTTGGTCGTTGCAAACTATAAAATTCTAAGATGTTAATATGGATATAAAATCTATTCGACATTGCTGTATACAGTATGGCAAAAAATTATGAATATTTGGTATAAATTTAAATGATGCAAAGTTTAGTGAGGGGGGCATCTGCTTCTTTTGAAAACTACAATGCCTTCATTAACATGGAAGCTTGCCAAAAATTAAAAAAAAAAGGAAAGTTAACTCCTGGAGTAGCACCAAAAAATATACAGGAAAACTCAGAAAAATTCTCCTCAGATAACAGCGACAAATATTTTTCATTCAACTTTTCACCTTTAAGAGTCAGATTGACTCCTCCACCAAGTTCTAAGGACCAAGCTCACAATACCAACACGTAATTTTGAATTACGCGCAAATTTCAATCACGATACAGTGTAGCGTCATCTTGGCGGTTCTCGCTTGCTGGTGGTGTCCTGCGCGTCATATCTTGAGAGGGACCCCTATTCCCGTGAACCAAATAAATCAATAGCCTATTAAGATTCCGATAATGATGAAGAATTTTTATGTACTTGCACACCCTAGGAGCAAATTGAAGTTGATAAAGGGGTTTTGGTCGAATACGCAATTAAAAAATGCCTAAAATATTATTCAGAAATGTGATGGTGAAGAGTGATTTTGTTTGGCCCAACGTACAAGATGAAGTGTAACGCACAAATATAATGAAGTTGCTTCCATAGTTAATAGAGGACCTCAAAAACATCTGCTATAACAAGATGAAATATCTAAAGGGTTTTGGAACGTATTCCTTGGAGTTTCTTCATGTAAATAAATTGATGAATTTAGTATTAGTAACAGATAGTTCTCACTTGTTAATTACACGCTATAGACCGATCCAAATCTGATGATACTTGCGTAGAACACGATTTTAAGTATTGAGAGGGCAAGGAGTACAACATGAAAGGAACATCTACGGGTTACGCGGTGTAGGGTCATGCCTGAAAATATTAGTCATCTTGTTTTGTGCGGCGCGGTGTTCCGATACATTTTTCATTACTTTTTGACAAATATTTTACAAAATCTTGTCTGTATGTCACTTTTAAATCAGAAGATGTAAGCAGAATTCCTTAACAAGAGTTTACGAACGTGTCGGCAAAAGGGTGGTGTGATATTTGTGTCTATGTTAAGAATATTGAAGGATATTATATTATTAAAGAAAATATAATGGTTAATTTCCACAAAGAATTTATTGTGATAGTAGTAGCCATACTGAGTTTGATTATTCGTCGGATGAAAACGAGTAATAAAAACTCATGCAATATAAAGTTCTTTAATTAATTTTATCTAGGATTGAAGTTCACTTTTTTATTTGCTTTTGGTACATAATTATTAATAATAAAACTAACAATTTAAATTCTTTGTCAAAATTCGTCGGACATGAAAATAATTTTCTAAACACATATAATAAAATATTTAGTACAAAATTGTATCAGAAGTCGCCCTACTTACACACTTACCTCATTCAATTTACTTTTATCCAACTCACAGCACAATTATGTCAAACATTATAGTATTATTATTAGTATAACACATGGGCTGAAAAGTCCCGGGCCTAACAAAGAAAACACGTTTTTTTTGGTTCAAAATTAGCTTTATTCATCAACGTAATCTCCATCAAGAGCAACGCAATCATTCCAGCGCCGCTCTAACATTTCAATACCACTTTTGTAGAACGATTTATCTTTTGCCTCAAAATAGGCCTCAGTTTCAGCGATAACCTCTTCATTCGTGCGAAATTTCTTACCGGCGAGCATTTTTTTGAGGTCTGCGAACAGCCCGTAGTCGCTGGGAGCCAAATCTGGCGAATACGGTGGATGTGGGAGCAATTCGAAGTTCAATTCATGTAGTTTTGCCATTGTTTTGATTGACTTGTGACACGGTGCGTTGCCTTGTGGGAACAAAATTTTTTTCTTTGCCATATGCGGTCGTTTCTTTGCAATTCCGACCTTCAAACGCTTCAATAACGCTATATAATATTCACTGTTGATGGCATTTCCTTTCTCAAGATAGTCGATGAATATTACACCACGCACATCCCAAAATACCGAGGCCGTAACCTTTCCAGCCGATTGTTGTGCTTTCGGGCGCTTTGGACGAGGTTCACCAGTTGACGTGACTCAGATGACGACTGTTTTGATTCCGGAGTGAAGTGATGGATCCATGTTTCATCCATTGTCACATATCGATGCAAAAATTCCGGTTTGTTACGTTTAAACATCGCCAAACACTGCTCAGAATCATCAACACGTTCTTGTTTTTGGTCAACAGTGAGCAAACGCGGCATCCACTTTGAACAGAGCTTTCTCATAGTCAAATGCTCATGCAATATAAAGCCAATACGTTCTTTTGATATCTTTACGATATCAGCTAACTCACGCAACTTCACTTTTCGATCATTCAAAACGATTTTGTGGATTTTTTTGATGTTTTCTGGTGTTACCGCCTCAATTGGACATCCACTGCGTTCTGCATCATCGGTGTCTCTACGACCACGTTTGAAGTCAGCAAACCAACGTTTTATTGTTGTTTCTGATGGAGCGGAGTCCCCATAACACTTTTCAAGCCATTGCTTCGCTTCAACGGTATTTTTTCCCATCAAGAAGCAGTGTAAAATTAAAACACGAAATTGTTTTTGATCCATTGTTTTGAAAATAACAAAAGTAGCGTGACTCTTATCACAATAACTCACAAACTAATGAATAAAATGTCATGAAATTTTAACAGAAGGTTAGCACTAACTGAGAGAATGGTGACTGCAATAAAACTAGCGTCATCTATAGGCCCGGGACTTTTCAGCCCATGTGTTACACTATTTTGTGAAGAACCGGCATTGTCTTTATTTTAGTTGGATATCGCTGGAAACCATAAAAAAAAAAACGAAACACATATTCATTTTGCTACAGAAGCATAGCCAAGAAATATACACAAACACCAGTCATAAAAGGTGCCAAGAAAATGTGACATGTCTACCATGGAAACAAATTAATCCTTATCTTTGTGACAAATATTTTCCTGAAAAAATGCCCAAATTTGGTGCACTTGGTCCTGTATAGTAAGTATTTATTGTTGTACGTAAAAGTTACAGTTTATTCATTTTACATATCAAGTAATTTTCTGTTTCCAGAAAGATATAAGATCAACACTACACACTAAGAAGTAATAATAATCAATGAAATAAAACCTCTATTAGATATTTTTCTTGACACACTTTATAAACAGTGTTTCTTATTCTCAGAACAAATAGCGTATATATAAACAATTGACTCCGTTACCTTGCTATCTCTGTTCAAACATTTCGAAATAGAGCTGCAAAAAAGTCGAGAATCCCCGTTTGTTTTTATTGGAAGCCATTCATTTCTTACGTGGAAAAATGTTTAATCCGAACCGATAAGATCTAGAGCACTAAACGTTTCTTTCACGTTTACCAAAGTCTGGCCGATTTATTACTAATTCGATTAACGTTCTGCAAAATTTCATTTGGCAAATATCGCACAAAAAATGATTAAATTGATAAAACGAATTACAAGCCAGTATCAAAAAATAACAGGGAAATTCAATTTGGCAGTTATTTAGAGCTGTGTTTTTGAGGGTATCAGGGTATCATGTAACACATGGGCTGAAAAGTCCCGGGCCTAACACATAGATGACGCTAGTTTTATTGCAGTCACCTTTATCTCAGTTAGTACTAACCTTCAAAAGACAGTTGTTAAAATTTCATGATATTCTATTCATAATTTGTGAGTTATTGTGCTAAGAGTCACGCTACTTTTGTTATTTTCAAAACAATGGATCAAAAACAATTTCGTGTTTTAATTTTACACTGCTTCTTGATGGGAAAAATACCGTTCAAGCAAAGCAATGGCTTGAAAAGTGTTATGGCGACTCCGCTCCATCAGAAACAACTATAAAACGTTGGTTTGCTGACTTCAAACGTGGTCGTAGAGACACCGATGACGCAGAACGCAGTGGACGTCCAAATGACGCGGTAACACCAGAAAACATCAAAAAAATCCACAAAATCGTTCAGAATGATCGAAAAGTGAAGTTGCGTGAGTTAGCTGACATCGTAAAGATATCAAAAGAACGTATTGGCTTTATATTGCATGAGCATTTGACTATGAGAAAGCTCTGTTCAAAGTGTGTGCCGCGTTCGCTCACTGTTGACCAAAAACAAGAACGTGTTGATGATTCTGAGCAGTGTTTGGCCATGTTTAAACGTAACAAACCGGAATTTTTGCGTCGATATGTGAGAATGGATGAAACATGGATCCATCACTTCACTCCGGAATCAAAACGATCGTCATCTGAGTGGACAGCAAGTGGTGAACCTCGTCCAAAGCGCCCGAAAGCACAACAATCGGCTGGAAAGGTTATGGCCTCGGTATTTTGGGATGTGCGTGGTGTAATATTCATCGACTATCTTGAGAAAGGAAATACCATCAACAGTGAATATTATATAGCGTTATTGGAGCGTTTGAAGGCCGAAATTGCAAAGAAACGACCGCATATGGCAAAGAAAAAAATGTTGTTTCATCAAGACAACGCACCGTGTCACAAGTCAATCGAAACAATGGCAAAACTACATGAATTGAACTTCGAATTGCTCCCACGTCCACCGTATTCGCCAGATTTGGCTCCCAGCGACTACTGGCTGTTCGCAGACCTCAAAAAAATGCTCGCCGGTAAGAAATTTCGCACGAATGAAGAGGTTATCGGTGAAACTGAGGCCTATTTTGAGGCAAAAGATAAATCGTTCTACAAAAGTGGTATTGAAATGTTAGAGCGGCGCTGGAATGATTGCGTTGCTCGTGATGGAGATTACGTTGATGAATAAAGTTAATTTTGAACCAAAAAAAAACGTGCTTTCTTTGTTAGGCCCGGGAATTTTCAGCCCAAATTTTGTGGAATTTGAAGAAGCTTTGAGAGAATTTTTTGTTCTATTCAATCTACAGAATTAACAATGAAGTGTGTTGGTTCGTTCTGACGTGATATAAAGCCGGGAACAGTATATAGTGACCAGTTCAGTTTGTCATTCAATTCGTTCATCAATTTCATTTCGTTTCTTGAAAGCTATTTTTAAAAGTTCACATCTATTACATTTATTAAGCTCAAAAAGAGTGAGTTAAGTTTATTATTAAATTAATTTATTAACAATTAATACTACAATGACTGCATATCCGTACGCAACGTAAAGAATATATACATATATGATAATTTAATTTCTTTAGTATTACCAACATTAAATTTTAAATTAATTAGTTACAGGAGCTGTAGGTTCAAATCCCTTACAAGTAAAGTTTCACGATGCAAAAATGCATTAAAGAAACGTTTCACACAACAACTTACATTACAAGACGTAAGAACATGTTAACATAAACTTTTATTTCCTTTTTATTTTAATAATTATTAACATAAATTTTATGGGTAAAAATTTTAATCTAATTAGCTGAAGCTATTACAATTTTCTTTGTCGAAATTTATAGAAATTAAAGAAAGATTTCAACGACTACAATATTTAAATTTAGTAACAACAACATTAATTGTGCAAGAAACTATTAAAACCATATATAAATATTACTTCATACACGCTTGCTTCATATACGCTTACAGTAGACGATAAAAAATCCTCTACCATCCTTGACCAGAGTTTTTACGAGCCGGGGAAAACTTTGTAAACCTTGAACGTCTCGCGCAAGGAAGCGGTTACAAGATATTAACACCAAACTTGGCAAGTTCCTTCTCATTAAGTAGGTGGAAACGTGAGAAACATATTGAAGCTATAATATGTAACGCAAGACGGTGTTTGGTTTTAATTACGTAACATAAATCTAAATTTCATATTCGATAATAAAATGCAATAAAAAAAACAACTATGGTATATCTCGAATACTATTAATAACCGGCAGAATTATATTAATAGCGGTGCATATTGTGTAATTTTTTTGCCAATGGGAATTTTTGTAGCCGATAAATTACTTTAACGCTGTCTAAAAGAGAGATAGAGTAGATATATTGGTTATCGTTAGAGATTTCAGTAAACATGTTGTGTTTGTTTTTAACCGTGGAAAAAAACCCTCTAAATAGTTATTACTATCATACATCGCTTTTTTTTGAATTGAAATGCTAAAGGGTAGAGCTACAACATACAGGTCTCAGACCACTAATATGCTGAAAGAATATTCTTATAGTTTCTTCACAAAATTATCATTGTCAAAGCTGAAGCGCTTTTGTTGTTAGATTTGAAATCATTCACTTCTTTAAATTGATGTATTAAATCTCTGTTAAAGTGTTATCTTTCTTCATGTAATCAATTAGCAAGATTACAAGAGCTGTGGTGATCGCAAAAATCGTAAATAACCTTAAATTTCTTTCCTGCTAGTTTGTGATTTGTAATTTTTGGAACCCCTATCAGAGCTAAATGAAAGGTTGATCAGCTCTTTAGAACTTGAAATAATAACTCAAGTGATACTAAAGATGGTTTTAGATACACTGTTGTATATTAGAGAAATAAAAGAAGGATGTAAGACTTGAACAGTGAACATGATGACCTGGATCATCGTCTAATGATGCTTGTCTATATTAGAGCGGTTTTGACCACTCGCAAGGTGCTTTCCCTTGCTTTGCAAGAAATTTTATAGAAGTTTAATTTCGCTAAATTAAGAAACAGATAATAAAATTAATATTTTTAGCATTTATTTTGTAGATTGGTACGCAAATGATTAAGGCACAGTATCAACTAAAATTGGCTATTAATTTTTCGGCGATGCTTTAATATTTTTAGAGAGTTTACCTAAAAGGAAGTATTGGACACACCCATCGAGTTAACTCGTCAACTTAGCTCTTTTTACCAATGCCAAATTTTCGGCTTTGAATAAAGACATAAATAAATTTTTGGAGATATTATACATTTTAATATATTTTTTGTTAGTTTTTGGTTCTTTTGTCCGATAGAACAACCGTTGCACGAGGGCTGTTTCTTTGTCAACCTCAAATAGCTGATAAAAACAAGACAAGTGTAAATAGATAAAAATTGATGCATTTGTCATATCTATGGACGAGTCCTGTAATCCCCTCTGGATATAATATTGCCGCCAGTGAGATGAGATGGTTCGTGACGTTGTTTTGAAATTCCTCTGTACTATGGAAGCTCTGTCCTCCTAACCACAAAAGCAGAACTCGTAGTTGTTAAAATTGATGTTGTAAATAACATTGCATTTATTATGTTTCTGTTTTATCCTTGGGTTTCGAGATAAAATTACTGGTTTATTTTATAGGGTAGGTAACTATTTTAATATTTTTATAATTTTTGAAGAGGTCAAACAAAGTATTCAACTATCGCGGATTAAATTGCAATTCGTTATAAGTTGTTCCATCGTCATTTCTGGCAGTATCAGAGTCATGGTCCTTCTGACTATTGGAGGATAACAGAAATTACGATAATGAGATATGTACATATATAATTCTGTGTGTTATGGGTAGAATTAGATTAATTTTATATTTTATTGTGTGGTTAGATCTAAGGTACACATCTAGCATATACAACATACCACAAAGCAAAGGTAAACTCAAAATAAACCCTACACTTAGCTTAGTCTCCTTTACTAAGTGTTATAGTAATTGTTCATAACAATTTCTGCTATAGATGAACTAGGGAAACTATTTATTGGATAGAAAATTGTTTGTTTATAAAATTCATTGTTAAAGGTAAAATAAGTTAATTCAAATAAAAACGAGATAATATGGGATTTCGATATTAAAGTTTAACTGATAATTGTCATTGATAATGGAGATCAACTCATTGTTGTGACAAATAGGAAGTCTGATTCTGAACTGATTATAAGACGAAATGCACTGGTTGAGGTATTGGCCATAAATTTGACTAGCTTTTGTACAAGTGAGGAACTGTTTTACAAATTTTGATCAACCTATAGTAATTCGCTGCATATAGGTGTGTTGGTGTTCACGAGCCCATTTAAGTCGCTTTTGCTTGTTTTGTTTGCGTAGTAATGGCTTTTTCATCGCAATACGTCCATGGAGCCCGGCTTTCTATAGGCGACGTTTGACTGTAGAAACACTGACTAGTTTTTGGCGACCAACATTTAATTCTGCGGTGATTTCCGGGGCTGTTTTGCGTGTATTTAACTTGCTGGTAACCACTATTCTGCGATCATCTGCAGATGTTGTCGCTTTTGGCCTTCCACTCCGTCTTTTATTAAGAAAAGTGCCAGTTTCCCGATATTTTTTTACGTTATAGTCAACCGTAGCGTGGTAATATCGATACTAAGCCACCGTTGGCATTGGTAATGATAAAATTACAATTTTCTTGCAATTACCCAACGTAATTAAATTCCGAAAAAATATCGGTCTCGGAGGGGACTGGAACGCAAGGGTAATTGCAAGAAAATTGTAATTTCATCACTATATTTATTTAATACTGCAATTAATAGAAATAATACCACGTATACCTCGATTGACCAATTATAATTAATATGCAAATTTCTCGAAACCTTTCCGTAGGTGTTACTGACCTATGCAAATATATAAGCTATTTTAAAAGCAAATTTCATCGATTGTAAATAAGTCAAACTTAGTATCCATGTATGTATATTTGAAAGATTAATCTACGTATTTTGTTATTAGTTGGAAACATTCTTTGCATAACGCGTACGATTATAGTAAATAAAATAAAATTTTATCTCGTTGAAGAGGCAAAACAACTTTAATTAGACATAAATTGCTGACCTAACCCACGTAAACAAACCGAGTTTCATGACTGTGACCGATTTTCGATCCCTGTTTCATTCCTATTGTCTAAAACTGGTTTCTTACCGATTAAGTGCAGCGTTTCTGATTGGTTCTTGCCTACCAACCGTGATCTCAACGAAAACTTGCGTGTTATTTTCTAGGTACCGTGCCATCTCCTCGCCTTTCCATTTGTACGTAAAAACTGCGCTGATATTCCCTGGAAAAGAAAGAAAGAAATCATTATAAAAATGCGTATATCGCAACTTGGTTTTATCTGGATGGTTACGACAATTCGCAGAACATGAGGATGTGGATAATAAAGGAATTAAACCACTTTTTATCTGCAGAAAATTTGTATGTTTGATGTGCTATTCAGTCAAAGAAGCATCATTGGCCGGATTTTTTCAATGGTGTTTTAACAGAAAAAGGGTATGGACAAGGAATTCTAGTACATGATGCGGCAAAATAAACAGTACTGTGAGTACAGTGAGTTTTCTCCAAGATCTAGGCGTTTTTGGAGAATTTCATTTAAAAGATGCAAATTCTTGACCTATAGCTATTCCGGAGACCATACTGCCAAATCTTTTATTCAAGGTGCGAGAAATATTATGAACGAGGTAATGGATACGTCCAACAGTTTTTATAAAGTATTAATTGCTTAGCAAACATACTACATTTATGAGTTTGTACCACCAGTTTGTATTTCCAGGCTTATAGGATCTGGTCTTGAATATGTACACTACCGCTGAAAAGTGTTTGGATTATTCATATAGTATTCTGTTTACCAAAAAAACATTATAATAAAATGAAATACGTATTTAAAATGTACTTCAGTAAGATAAACACCCATTATATCGCATAAGGTTTACTATCATTTACCTGCACTTGGTCGGATTACCATAAACTGTTTATTGCGGTGCAATTACAATAACAATCCCTCTGAATTTACTGGGTAAATTTAGTCATCTGTTAGATTGTAGGTAATAATGTTTAAATTACCTTCCTAGAAGATTATAGTGAAATCTGTTACCTATGGTCAGTTGCAGTGTGGTATTTACTCTATTCACGTCGTGAGCGAAATATCGTGTGACAATTTTTTAAAATGCCTCCGCGAAGAGAAATTAGTACGGAAACACGTGCGCTTATAATTGCTTACCGTAAAAGTGGCATAAGTAATCGACAAATTGCCAAAAAATGAAAATACACCACGCGACGGTTGACTATAACGTAAAAAAATATCGGGAAACTGGCAGTTTTCTTAATGAAAGACGGAGTGGAAGGCCAAAAGCGACAACATTTGCAGATGGTAGTGGTTACCAGCAAGTTAAATAGATGCAAAACAGCCCCGGAAATCACCGCAGAATTAAATGTTGGTCGCCAAAAGCTAGTCAGTGTTTCTACAGTCAAACGTCGCCTATAGAAAGCCGGGCTCCATGGACGTATTGCGATGAAAAAGCCATTACTACGCAAACAAAACAAGCAAAAGCGACTTAAATGGGCTTGTGAACACCAACACTCGACCATAGAAGACTAGAACAACGTCCTATGGGCGGATGAGTCCAAATTTGAGCTGTTCGGAACCCGAAGACGCATATTCGTAAGAAGATCTGTGGGTAAACGTGCTAGAGAAGAGTGTATTGCTGCTACCGTGATGCATGGTAGAGGTTCTATCATCATTATGAAAATGTACGGTATATTAAAAAAAGAAGGCTACCGCGAAATTTTGGAGAACCACGCAATACCTTCCGGAAATCGACTCCGACATCAGCTACGGATGTGTGGAACAAATCGCAATCGAGTTGGTCCTCAATAACACAAGAAACTCTGGTAAAACTTATTGCGAGAATGCCTCGATTGTGTGCTACAATTATTAAATCAAGAGGAGGTCACATAGATGAAAGCAAAATTTAAATTAAACCTTTTAATTTTCACATTTATTTAATATATTTTTATTCATGTACGTGTGTCTGTACATAAAAAATAAAGATTATTAACACTTTTGCTGAGTTTTTATACATTTTTGCTGTCAGTGAGAGTGCCTAAATACTTTTGAGCGGTAGTGTATACATATTATGTATAGGTATAGGTGTTTGCTAGGCAGAAAATTGATCCACTCCACTGATGTATCATGCGATTAGGACCACAGCTTTACTTTTCTTATGGTATAATTAGTTTCAAAAATTTGGACTTAAAAAAATGCATAAACCATTTGTTTCAAAAGAAAAAAGAAGAAACCAATTAGATGACATCCATTTAAAATTACGTGTCCATATTTATTTTAACATTTCCAACTAACAACCGTCATGAACAATCGCAATTTAGTCAGACGATAAGTCATTTACAAATTAGCTTCAATATTACATTATAACAGGGAAATTGTGTCAATTATTACTCGGAAAAACGGAGGAAATATGGTGAATAATTTTCGCATTAGAGCGACGTTATGAGCCGCCTCTTATTAAGATTCATTCGCAGCGTTATAAAGCTGGAAGGTCTTAAGTAATATGAACGTATACAAGCTTAATTTTAGGTCAAATTATTAAGATAAATTAGAAGCGAACGCGAATTAAACACCACTGATTGCTTTCGTTAGAAACTAAAGATCTGAAAGCTGTACATATTTGCGAGATTTGTACGAATGGCATATTTACATGTATGTACATATGTATAAGTTGTAAGTCGTGTATGAAAATTATCATATTGCCGACCTGTCTAGTCTGGCACTATTTAGTTTTAAGCGTTTGTTATATTTAGGGATCAATAAGATTAGTACCGCAATTATTTCTTGACGTCACGTCGATATAAAAGATGGTAATGAGGATTTATAAATAGGTTCCTAAACGCATTCAATTTATTAGTATTTTAAAGTAATGTGCAGGCGAATATTGCATTGCCATATGCTTTACAATAAAGAAAATATGGATGGAGAATTTGTGGCAGTTATTTGAAAATTTGACTAAACTTTTGGGGTATAATTCGTATTAGTACCGGATAAACTGAATCTGGTTGATATTGAACATAAATATTCCAAATGTCAATAACAACAATAATGATGTCCCCAAGTTTACACGTTTTACATTATATAGACTTTTAAACGACATTGACGTTGTATACCTAACATAATAATGCTGCTAAACTCACAGCCTCAAGTGAGTATTCTTAGTGCCATCTAGTGCCGCAATAATACACTTGTCTGCCGGTTCAAACTCAGCTAAACAGGCGGATACGGAGTCCCAACCCTTCTCCCGAGCAACACATGTATTGGTAAACTAGAGAGTGCGCGCATTAACAGTGCATAAGGTAACTGCACATGTGGATGATCCCTCAGGCTTATAATGGCGTATTAAAGAAACACATCAAGAATGCCTGAAAGAAGAATACCTGACGTAATAATGTTGCTAAATACAGCTACTTATGGTATTGCTCATGTGTTGCTCGGGAGAAACGGTTGATATTAGTCGAGAGAGAATTCCAATGTATTAAGCAAAAAATTGCTATAAACGACACTGATGACGCCGGGTAGCTAGAAACATGTCCGCGTGTTAGCGTTTTTTGTCTTCTCATATTGCCTTTCCCGTGAATGATTCTACCAATTTGAGTATGTATTTAGCAGCATTATTAGTATTTTTTAAGCATTCTCGATGAACATAAAACAATCTGTCAAACTGCTAGCTGTACGACCACCAAAACGAGAAATTGTTGACAATTTGATCATACAAAATAAAGGAGTTCAGGTGAAATGCCGTGCTGTAATGCACCAAAAAATAGACAACCTTCAAAACTGGTTCTGTACCAAATAAAAATATTGATTCAAAGCACCCAAAATTGGAATAACAATTCTCATGCGAAAGCTCAATCATGAATTTGATACTCCAAACGCCATTGCGTGAAGAATTTTGTCGGAAAATGCTGCAAGAGTATTGACAATGATGGAAATACCAAAAAAGCAGAGCAACTCAAATTGGAATAATTCCCAAATGCTACAGAGAATTACATTGTATCCATTTTCTGTGAAGATTTTAAAGGATGATTTGCAATTTGGACTGCCACAGGAACGCGTAAAATATTAAAAAGGAAATATTTTTCTGGTCGAAAGCAAACTGACCGACTAGTTTTAATGTTTCAGAAATGGCCGAAAGTCAGTTGATGACGATGAAAATTTGAGACGACCACGAACAGTACAATAACGTGTCGTTACTGTTCAGAATGGAGCCAGAAGTTCAACGTTACACAAAATACGCAAAGTAATAATAATAATAACTCATGTCTTGGCATTCCCCAACAGCTTTCGTTAATTACAGAGGGCATCGGCTGGCCATGAGTTATTATTACGCCTGCGCCAGTGGTTCGCCAAGGAACGAGGAAGACTACAGAAAAACGTCAACCCTGAGAAACAGCCCTGGGGTTCGAATCCGGTATCCCGAGACTAATAGTCAAGCGCGCAAGTCACTTAGCTACCAGCCCCTGTTCAACCCCACCCCCAATTCAACTACACGGCGAGGAAGATTTTGGATGAAACAATTTTTTCAACAAACTGAAGGAATGCTAACGAGTAACAACATATCTTCTTTGGTGGCTAACTTTTTCATGGGCGAATTTGAAACTGATCTTATAAACTATTTGCTATTGCTCAATAGTCGAATTTTTAGAATAAGCCATACCTTTAAAAATGACTAAATTTTTTACTTTAGCTTCCTAATTCAATATTACTGCTTAAGATGTCAGAAATGTTATGGTAAAAGTGGTAGTGAAGCATTTCAATATTGAACACCATCAGTAGAAAGGTCAATCCATAACACATATACTTAACATTTGATATACTGGATTCAACAAATTCCATGAATTTTATTAATTTTCGAGGAAATTTTTGTTTTCCTTTTGCTTACTCCGTAATCTATTAAACAATTATGGTAATTTTACAGCGTAACTTTCTTTTGAACAACCTTATACGTCGGAGTGGTCGAAAAAACGTGGGACAGACTCATTTCGCTCCATCGATCTTTATCCGCTTAGCCTTAACTGCATGTCGGTTACATGTGGTCAAGCACGCACAACATCGCAGGCAGCCTCTTTCGAGATCAAGCGATCTGTCACGCGTTTACTTTATCTCGAACAATAGTTAACCGTGTCACTCGTACTACTTCACGCCTGAAAGAAGTCTGCATATTGCTGTTTTTGTTCGCATTTCTTGCTTTGAAATCAGGATCGTATTTATAATACACTATACCAGGTTTAGAATCGATTTAGGCATATTCTTTATGCAATTCAATAAGTATTGAATAAGTATTAAAGTTTATAGAATTTACGTATTTTTGGCCAAAACAGTTGTGGATGATATTGCAGAGATTTACAGTATTCTGACGCAATCACAATTTAAACACTTTTTTTTCTAAATGGGAATTTTTATGGAGGGCAATGAAGAATTGCATGTTAAAACAACACTTAGTGTCCAATATGATACTAAGATCTTGGACTCTGTAATCTTTAAGAAAAAGATAAAATGCTGGTGGTTAAGTAAAGTTAACTGTTTCGGTTACGTTGTTCTATTTTTAATATTTTTAAACACTTGTTAATGAAGTTTGTATGTTGTCTTCTGGAACGAACACATTTTTTTCTTTAAATTTAGCATTAAACAATAGTTTTTCAATAGGACGCCTATAAAGAGTAACAAACAATAATTGCATTTGCTACATCAAATGTTGACTTGTGAAGGAGACTCCTAACAATTTACAAAAGCTTTTGTGTACATATATTTTTCCTAGGTTGTAAATTTAAACTCTGCAATGTTTTTACTTGCTATTGTGTATCTCAAAAATATTTGCAACAACAAATTGAGCCAACCATGAGCAACTTTCCAAAAAAAAAGATAAAATAAAATAAACGTGACGTCAACGGCAAAAAAATTGCTTCTACACATTTTTCCATCTAATTTTGTAGCTAGAATATTGAGAATAGAATATTACTTGGCATTCCGAGCTCCATTTAGCCAATAACGCGATTAAATGCGGTCAACTATAACATCACCGCGATTTAGCAGCTTTGCAGCTATAAAATATGCAATTTGTAGCCGATTTTAGAGCTTGGGAAATCTCCGTATTGTTTCACGAATGTAAACTAAGATTACCGCGGGATGTCGTTGAACTTTGAAGTTTATAAATATATTCTTTAAAACAGTTATACGATCTATTTATTAACATTGTTTGCGCTGTTGAAATTATACACAATTTCAAGCTGTATTTTACATCAATAACCCATGCCTTAAACTCTCTACTCCTAACCTGTGATTATGTTGTTTAAATAGATGGATTTAAATTAAGATTTAGCTCGTTTAAAATGCACGAATAAACAAGCGAAGCTAAACTTTATCTTAACATCGTTATCTTTAAATATTCTTTTGTTTGTCTGGACCCTTGTTTGCCGTCGCTAGATATTACGTTAAGCAATTCACCTTATTGCTTATTATTAAATCGAGGACAAATAAATAGGCTCATAAACTTTTATTAAAATCTAGCAAACGAAAAGTTATTAGCTATTATTATTATAGCCATGTATGTAGATTTGGTACGAAGTTTTAAATCAGAAATCGTGAAAAAAGAAATGTTTAATTATAAATTATAATTTTCTCATAATTATTAACGTTAAAATGTTTCCTTAGAGGCATTCAAACTTCAAAGAAACATTGCTGCAATCTGTTCTACCAAACAAAAGAAAAAATATATAATAACAACTAAACACATTTTTTGAAAAGCTTTCAAGACAATGCTAATATATTTTATAAATTGCAGATTTAAAGGTGTTTCTTTTTTTTTGTAATAGATGAACTACACTAGGGTGACAGAATAAAATAGACACCAGGTAAAGCGGTATTTGATTACACAATTTAAACGCAAAGAAAAAACAACAGTGGAGCCGAGACCAGGTCGTGTCGGACCTTCTAAAAGAAGTAAAATGGTACTTGTGCGCTATGTGTTAAGAGAAATGCGAAAAAGTACAGCTGAGCTTGCGGCAACTTCACAGAAAAGTCAGCGCACCGTTCTGCGATACCTCCACAGTGTGGGGATGTATAAAAGGGTGGCAAAGAAAAAACCTCTCCTTACGGCGTCGAATGGCTTGGGCAATCGAAATGCGAACGAACGCCGAAGAGTTTTGGCGGTCCGTCATTTTTTCAGACGAAAGCAGATACTGCCAATTCAGTGATAGTGGTCGTACGTGGGTATGGAAACGTTCGTCACGGCAACTGGACGAGAAATTTTTGCATCAGACGGTGAAATACGGCGGTGTGAACATCATGGTGTGGGGCGCGATATGGTATGGTGGAAGATCGCAATTAGTAATCTGCGACGGAAATATAAATGCGGCAAAATATATTCAAACATTAACAGAAGGACTACTACCGATATTCGACAACGTCATTTTATCTAAAGAAGACGCCACTTTTATGGAGGATGGAGCACCCTGCCACAAAGCGAATTGAACTCCCATTCAGTCTCGTAGTGCGGTTGGTAGCATAATGCGCCGGTAACGCATAGGTCATGGGTTCAAATCCTACCGTGACTGATATTTTTCAGGTATTTAAAAATGTTGCTTAAATGCAAGAAAATAGGAATTTTATCGTTTCTTATCCTATTCAGCCATAATCCCAGTTGGAAGCATTGCTTATCCCAACACTTATAAATTCATATGAAGAACATATTGTTATAGAAACAAAATCATCAGTTCCAGAAACATCGGACCACAACAACAAATGTGGGAGAAATACTAGCATCCAGACTACCACGGTGAAAATCCTCAACAGTGTAAACAAAATGAAACATACACTGTTTTCACTACTAATTTGTTCACATTAAAAAGCGTTACTGATTTTATGCTTAAAATAATAGGTATTGTTGCATCAATTATTATTATTATTATTCAGTCATTTATAATTGCACATTTTTTAATTCGAAAAAAAAAATAAAAATAAATTCTAAAAATATTCTGTAAATTTTACAACCTTTTGTGTTACAGCTGTTTATTTTATTCCTTTTAAAACATTATGAAAATGGTTGTTTACGTTGTCTCGAATTTCTATTACTCGGTGTTCACATTATCGAGCGTCTACTGTATAAGTATAAAGAATATTTGAAAGAATCAAAGCCTTACCTATGCACCGAGAATACCAAAAACAAGCTTTTTTAATGTGCTGACGGGTATTTATTTATATATTTCGAATATACACGAAAAAAATGTGAACCAGGTTCGATCATCGGATATCTGAAACGGTGCCAACTTGCTATACTTACCGTAGGTTGTACGTATTGCAGACCTTGAGGAATTTTTTGCGCTGAATTAACGACAGTGGATTTTAAGGAAAGTGACGTGTATTCTGCGAAGCAATAGCTCGCTACGAAATAGTCGATGAGATTGTTTATATGTAGGTAATTTATTTATTATGTATTAAGTATACGATGTGAAATAGAATAAACAGGTGCGTTTAACGTTTACTTGGCGATATTTAAACCTTTTTCTATAAACAAACGCAATTTTTCTGGTAACTTTCGTTCTGTATTTCTCAGTATACACTATCGCTCAAAAATTCAAGGCTGCTTTTCGAAAAAATATATTTTAACATGAACATATAAATTTATAGAGATTTTAATGAAAGCGTTTATTTGTCAAAGTTTAATATAATAACAAAATACCATTGTAAATAAAATCGAGATTGTATGGTCGAGGGCACGACAAGATATAGAAAAACATTTGATAACAGAAAGGGGGAAAGGAATTCATAAAGAATATGGTCTGGCCTCTGCAGTTGCCAAACTTCAATGCTACAGACTACAGAAAAATTCCAAGACGAAGGAGATAGCCAGTGAAATCTCCAAAGAATTTATGGGAGTGCCTTCAACCGAATCCAATGGACCCAAAATTATTTTCATTCAATTTCACTGCAAACACGCGAAGAAACTATATGATTCCAATAGATCCCCGCAATAAGTAGTGACATGCCGATTTCTTGATAGACTGGATGTTAAAATTGATGCAAAAACTTTAAATAAATTAGTAAATGAATGCTAAAATTATGCTAAACTGTTATAAAGTACAGATACGTGATAAGCATATAAAACAATATAAAGTAATCCCTAACGACTAAGCAGATACCATATAATAGATTAAATTTACATCTAGCAAGCCATGAAATTCTTCTTCTCTAAACTTAAGTTAGCAGAATAAATTTCTTCTTCTTCTTAGTAGGTGTGATTTAGTTTTCGTTCTGATTAGATTTTGACGTTTTGACAAACAACTACACAAACGTTTCAGTTGCAAAAATAAAAGGTTTAATAATAATAAAGAGTGGTTACATCAATGCTTCAAACTGAGCTCCTTCAATGTGATCAATGAGTGAAAGCACCTGAACGTAATGAAACTTGTATCGAAATTTTTGTAGATCTTTTTTAAGGATTGCCTGGCGTATCTCATATGAAGTTTGCATTTGCTATGAAAACTTGCGAATAGATTTCTTAGGTGATTGAGTTATTCCTTCCTCTATTTCACGAATTTTTACCAATGAATCTTGAATAACTTGCCGCAAACTGTCGTATGTTACTGGAAAATTTGGAAATTCTGCCCAAAATTCATTGTAATGGTTGCAAAGAGTACAATCATTCTCCATTTTCTAAACTTATACTATTTCTGAAGTATGATCCGATAATGAAAACTTTGTGATTTATTGTAAACATGTTTACGTCAGTAAACCGATGCAGTTCACATGAGAAATGCATGCTAGACGATAAATTTATATGATCGTAGAGTAGCTTTTTGTTTAAATGAGAAAACTTTTTATAGAATTTACAATTTTCGACTTATTACAAACGCAAGGAAATTAATGTAACAGGTAACGTGAATTAACCGTTCATGTAAATCCTATGCGGATATTCACTTGGACATCGAAAGGGTTGATGACCTGTAGTACCTCATGGTGTAAAGTGTTCGCTTGTGGCAAGAAGCGAATAGTTATGTTGCGCCGGAGCTCTAGTTCGACATCGTGCCGGCTTGCATTACTTGCACTGATATCGGGCCATTCACATCTCGCATGTATAAATTTACTGGCTAACATTGCACACCGAAAAAAAAAAGAAATAGTTGCCGTAATATAAGGGCTTTGTGTTTGATATGGACCACATAATTGCTTATCATTTTTGGGAAAAACTTTTGTCCGAATTTCTTCCACTTTATATGAATTCAACCAAGAAAGCAATAATTTTCTTCCTCTATCTGTATGATGTGTAAAGGGCAGTATTGCACTAAAGAAACAAACTCTATCTTCGTGGTATCAGCTTTTGTGTGCATAGAAATTGGGGTTAATTTTGGTAAATTGGCCTAGTTCCTTTAATTCCTAATTTTTATTTACTTATTTAATTCGTATGTATATTCGTCGTTTGTTCTGTTGTATTTACAAATTGTGTACAGTATGTGGAACTAGTGGTGGGCGCTTTTTCACTGTCGGTGACTTTTTCACCGTTATTCGCCGATCACGCCCGTGAAGTTAAATCGGCGATTTGGCAGGGATTGCGTAAAATTACTTTCAGTAGCGATACGATGAAACACTGATGACTGGTTGGAGACTGAAAGGTGAATAACTAAATACGTTGTTAAGTGAATAACCATGTAGATTATAATACACTAGGGTGACAGAATAAAATAGACACCAGGTAAAGCGGTATAAATATGTAAACAGCTAAATTCTAAGAACGAATTAAGAACTTTCTCTTGTCATTAGGGTAGGGGTAGATGTATCGGAAGGAATTCGTCATAGTTTATCGAGTATCGTTACAAGTACGCCTCGCTTACAAAGTTCGAGTGATATTAGCGACTTCACCCGGGGTGTCGCATCGTTGACCAGAGCGAACGCGGCGTTTCTCAACGTGAAATAAGCAAATTTTCAAATATTCCGTTGTCCACACAGTTAACCGTGTGATTACACAATTTAAACGCAAGGAAAAAACAACAGTGGAGCCGAGACCAGGTCGTGCCGGACCTTCTGAAAGAAGTAAGAGGGTGCTTGTGGTGTTAAGAGAATCGCGAAAAAGTACAGCTGAGCTTGCGGCAACTTCACAGAAAAGTCAGCGCACCGTTCTGCGATACCTCCACAGTGTGGGGATGTATAAAAGGGTGGCAAAGAAAAAAACCTCTCCTTACGGCGTTTCAAAAACGGCGCCGAATGGCTTGGGCAATCGAAATGCGAACGAAGCCCGAAGAGTTTTGGCGATCTGTCATTGTTTCAGACGAAAGCAGATACTGCCAATTCAGTGATAGTGGTCGTACGTGGGTGTGGAGACGTTCGTTACAGCAACTGGACGACAAATTTTTGCATCAGACGGTGAAATACGGCGGTGCGAAAATCATGGTGTGGGGCGCGATATGGTATGGTGGAAGATCGCAATTAGTAATCTGCGACGGAAATATAAATGCGGCAAAATATATCCAAATATTAACAGAAGGACTACTACCGATATTCGACAACGCCATTTTATCTAAAGAAGACGCCACTTTTATGGAGGATGGAGCACCCTGCCACAAAGCAAGAACAACAACCACATGGAAAGAGGAACAGGGGATTCGGATTTTACCATGGCCAGGCCAATCACCGGATATGAATCCGATAGAGAATGTTTGGCACATAATCCAGACAAATATGGCGAAACGACCCCGAAAACCGAGCAATAAAGAAGAACTCGTGGCAGCTGTTACAGAAGAGTGGTTAAATATTCCAGAAGACACCATTAATCATTTAATAGATTCTATGCCACGACGACTCGCAGCACTTCACGCAAGTAAAGGTGGATCGACAAAATATTAGTCTAATTTAAAAATTCTAAAATATTTTGTATATATAACGAGAATAGAATTTTTTTTTAATTTTCACGCAAATCAACATAAATAAATCATTCAATATCGAATTAATAGTATTGCATTGAATCGATACTACGATTTAGGTGTGACACTCGATTATAAACTTACCTTCAAAGAATGTATTGAGAATATTTGTTTCGTCGTTTCTAAAAGCATTAGGTTTCATCATACGCAATAAAAAACACTTTTTATTAACACATTCTACACCGACGCTATATTTTTGCTGTTTGCGTTCTAAATTAGAGTACGCTTTTTTGATCTGGTCATCGCTTTATAAAAGTGATTCATATTCCTTTGGAAAAGTTCAAAGACGTTTTCTAAAATATATGTATGTACACTTCAAGCAATAGAGCGTATATTTACAGCGAGTTTTCGATCATACTACTTTATTAAATCTCTTTGAACAGCAACGTATAATAGCTGACATGAAATTTCTATATAATCTAATTAATTATGGTATTGCTGTAATTATTCTTCACTATATTTTACTGTCTTCCAATACTTAGCTCGTCAAAATTATACTTTCTACTGCTGCTTTGCCCAATTTGTAATTATGGTTCTAGTTTCGATATTTATGCTTCCTCCTTAAGATTATTTCTAAACTTAATTAATACTTAGTAATATTCTTATTTACTTTTTTAATGTACTTTATTTTATATTCTTTAAATAGATTATTGTTTTATGCTCTCGTATGTATTAATTTATGTATATTACTTGTTCTGTATTTGGATGTACGAGGACGTTTTTTATTTTTATTTTTCGATCAATAGATTTTTCAAACGGTGTCCCAGTGTCTTCAAGCCGTCGGAAATGTAGGATGGTTCGAGGTCTGCAAAACAGCCATCTGTAACGACGATGACCTCCTCATTTGAGGCAAATCTCTTTCCCCCCAGTGATTTTTTCAGGTTTGGTAATAGGAAAAAGTCGCCGGGGGCTAGGTTCGTTGAATATGGAGGATGAGAAACTAATTCGTAACGCAACTCATTCAATTTGGACATAACGATGCGGGATAAATGAGCCGATGTAGTATTGCCCCGTGATCGTCCTTCCCATCTGCAGATAGTCGATGAGGGTCACATCTGCCGGGCAATGGAACGGTTTTTGCTTTCTTCGGACTCGATTCGCCTAGAAAAGTCAACTGCTTTCTCTGTTCCTTGGTCTCCGTTATGTAATAGCGGATCCAAATCTCATCCATGGTTACGAAACGCATGAAGAAATTCCTTGGATTGCGTTGGATCCTGGCGAGACACTCCTCCGAAACGGTTACCCGATTTCGTTTTTGCTCCGGTGTGAGTAAATGTTGTACCCATCGCGCCGAAAGCTTTTTCAAACCCAAAATTTCGTGCAGGACATGGCCAACGCGTTCTTCTGAGATGCCTGTTGTCTCTGCTATCTAACACGACATCACGAATCTTGTCGACGATTTCGCCGTTGGTAGCGGCTTTTGGGCGTCCACCGCGTGGTTCGTGACTTATGCTTGTGTGGTCACGTTTAAATTCGCTCACGCAGAAGCTGATGGTCGAAAATGAGAGAATACATCCGCCATGAACCTCTAGCAAAATATTTCGAATTTTCGTGGCCGTTTTCGCAGCCATCCACAAATGTTTTATCACTGCACGAAATTCGAGTTTACCCATTTTTGCGAAACCGCCTGACTAACAGCACAAAACCCCCTCTTAAACAACACCTATTGACAGTAGACGTCTGAAATTTTGAAGGTTGTCAACCTACGTGGGCCATCTCTTGCCGATTCTGGAAACATTTTAGCTCGCCCTCGTATAGTATTAGAAAATATCTATAGAATTCTTGTACAGTCGTAGTCGGTGTACATACGGCAAACATATTGTGGACGTATACAAAATATCTGTCTATAAACGTCTTTTCGTAGTATGTGATAATTTTTGGTGGAGTATAGATTTTGTACGAATGATAAAATATTGATAATAAATCGTTGAGGTTTATTTTGTCATATGTACATAGCTTATTGAAACCTGATGTTAAAATAATTTTAATACCAGTAGCATTAACGAAATGCGTCAATAAGAATTATCGACGAAACCATAGTAACAAAACTTTACCACTAAATACAATAGAAAATACCTTAACACGGTCTAATGCATTTTAAATTATCTATACATAATATGTACATTTAGATTATTAAAAGGTGTGACTGTGTACAAATGTTATAGTATGTATCAAAAATTTGTGATATAATCCGCCTCGAATATCTTTCTTAAGCTGCACAATCCACAGTTAATTTTTTATCTAAACATAACGTCGCTACCATAACTAATTCGTGTGCAGAAAACGTTGCGATACCTCATCTCGTAAATTTACGTTAGTCTCCAAAGCATATGCAGAACTTTCGACATCCATATTTTTTTCTGTTGACGTACAGTTGCAGCGTTGAAAAAATAAATCTTCCATGTTTATGTATGTAGAAGCGGGAAGGCCGAACGAATTCTCCTTTTCTTTTGCCTGTTCCGCGAATATTCGTTTTTTCGTAAGCAATTTTCGATTTTTTATGTTTTTTCTTTGTTAGATATACACAGTTTTATTATGTTTTATAGTTCTAGCAATGATGTTAAAAAAAATGTGTAAATACGTCAGATTTGTGGAAAGAATAGCCCAGTTTGCGGAGAAAATATGTTAAGTTAAAGTGTGGGATGTTGAATGCATCATCTAGGAGGTTGTTGAGAGTCAGCGCAAAAAAGCAACATTACTTTATACAATGCATCTCAGAATGTTCCAAATACGATAACAGGAACGAACAAGTTGCGGCAGATACTGAATTGATTGGTGGTCTACTTCGAATACTAGATGTTAACAATTAGACTGACAAAGATGACATATTTTACTCTTGTGACACCAAGCTTATAGCGCAGTTGTCTGTATATAATTGAATATATATTTCTTTTTATTTTGTTATCTTGTCTTCTAATCCCTGTAGCTCTACTGGGGCAATATGTTGGGTCCGTAGCATTCTATGAAGATAGTGCCACACATTCACGATAGTATTCATGTCTGTACATCCCGCACACCAATCTAAAACTGAAATGTCAACCTTATCAAGGTATTGCTGTCGTGCATTATCGTCCATTAACAAGAATTCGTTGCCTAATACTGCTGCGTTTGGTACTGCGTGATCATGTAAAATGTCTGTTATATACCCATGGGCAGTGATTGTACCTCTGTTCTCTCCAGGACAACCAAACCTGTGAACTTAACAGAGGAATAGGACTGACATGGGCGGCCTATTTACAACTGAAACACATTTTCAAAAGTGCGTTTCCGATATGCTCGAAGAGAAAGGTCCTCAATCAATGCATACTACCAGTTCTAACGTATGATGCAGAGATCATAACGTTATCGAAGAAAACAGCAAACAAAATTAGAATCAAATTAGAGAGAGAAGGATCAATGTTTGGACTATCTCTAAAGGACAAAGTGCCGAATATAAAAGTACGAAAAAGAACAAAAGTTACGGATGCCATAAAAAAATAACGATTTTGAAATGGAATTGGCCAAGGCGCATTGCAATGCTGGACTATGATCGATGGATCAGGAAAATTATAGAATGGAGACAAGATGCATTCACGAGCAGAAGCCGTCCTATAACCAGATGGCATGACGATTTAAGACGTATCCACAGTAACTGGATGGAATTTGCTTAGGATAGGGAGTTATGGAAGCAAGCAAGGGAGGCCTACGTCCAGCAATAGATTTTGGAGGGTGGTTGATGATGATGATGACCATCCAGATAGCATAAGAAACAGTAGTAAACCATTGAACACAGCTCTATTTCAAAATCAACACTGAAGCTTTCAACAGGATTCGGTAATCGGCAATAGGGTCTACTCAGAAATAAAAAAAAGAAGGAAACATTCCTGGCTTTGACTATAACACATGGGCTGAAAAGGCCTAACACATAGATGACGCTAGTTTTATTGCAGTCACCTTTCTCTCAGTTTTTCATCAAGACAACGCACCGTGTCACAAGTTAATCAAAACAATGGCAAAACAACATGAATTGAACTTCGAATTGCTCCCACATCCACCGTATTCGCCAGATTTGGCTCCCAGCGACTACTGGCTGTTCGCAGACCTCAAAAAAATGCCGGTAAGAAATTTCGCACGAATGAAGAGGTTATCGCTGAAACTGAGGCCTATTTTGAGGCAAAAGATAAATCGTTCTACAAAAGTGGTATTGAAATGTTAGAGCGGCGCTGGAATGATTACGTTGCTCTTGATGGAGATTACGTTGATGAATAAAGCTAATTTTGAACCAAAAAAAACGTGTTTTCTTTGTTAGGCCCGGGACTTTTCAGCCCATGTGTTAAAATACGCTCTGCTTTAAAGCGAAAGACTTGCTTTAGAAACGCCTCAACGTTGAAACTTTTAAAACTAGACCTACCTATTTCTAATCTGTCCTTTCTTTAATTAATAAAAGAATATTATAATTATAAACAATTTATTCTTTTATTCTTCTCTTCTTTTAACTGTAATCATACACACGTGTTACATATTATTAATATCGAAGACCAAGCGCGTTGTGTTACATTCTAAACATGAACGTGTGTATACATGTATATGTATGTGTGCATCTGTTTTATTTCATGATTCACATCCTCTTTAATTGCCTATTGTTAATCACGGAACGTCTTCACTTGCTACCGCCGACACGCATCGTTACGCATTAACAAACAAAGGTAATAAAAAAACGATCGCTGTTCGAAAATCGAAAATTATTTTACACTAATATATCGTCGAAAATACACGCTGGCTTCGACATTGAAAATTAACGCAAAAAAAAATAAAAATTCTATTGATTTAGAATATTTACTCTATTTATTGTATCTAAAAGAATAATTTTTAAAATACGAAATATACTTGAAACTTGTTTTGATATTATTTGGCTTTAGCAAGGTTTTCGATCAGGTAGTTAACCATACTTTGCTAAATTCACCTTCATTTAAGCAGGTATTCTGCTGGAGTCATTCAAAACTATTTATGTAACGGAGTATGCACACAGGACGTTTCGAAAGTATATACTTTCATGTATACTTTGGAATTTCTCTCATTTTCCATTCGTTATCTAACTGCAGATGACTTTTTCTTTTTAAAAAAATTTAAAAAATATAGCTTTTGGTGAGTTTGACTTGAGATATTTACATCAAAACTAGTCTCCTACCGGTTGTATCTAAAACATTTAAAAAAACAATTTTTAAATATTTTACTCAAAATCTCTCATAGTATTTTGACAGAGAACTGTTTTGGTTTTCACAGGTATAGCAGTAAACTTCACTCACACAAATTTATTAATTATGCGGAACGCAGCTTTTCTAGAGCACGTGGGCTCTCATTGTCAACCGTGTTACCGACTGACAATGAGAGCCCACGTGCTCTCGAAACGCTGCGTTCCGCATAATTAATAAATTTGTGTGAGTGGAGTTTACTGCTATACCTGTGAATTGTACATCCACACAGTCCTTGCAATCGTCATTTTTTTGGTTTTACTTGAATTTAGCAAGGTTTTCGATAAGGTAGTTAATCACACTTTACTAAATTCACCTTGGTTTAAACAAATATTCTGCTAGACTTATTGCACACAATTTATATAATGGAATAAGTATACAGGATGTTGCAAAAAGTATAGTCTAAACATTCAAGTATACTTTAGAATGCTCCAAGAAGCAAAAAACTGTAAGAAATTTATATCCCATTTTCAATGGTTATCTAACTATAGACAATGTTTTTCTTTCTAAACTATTTTTTTTTTCAAAAATATAGCTTTTATTGACTTTGAGATTGAAAATTAATATAAAAAAATTCTATTGGACTTATTGAACCCTATTTATTTAGCGGAATGTGTATACAGGATGTTTCACAAGTATAGTGTAAACTTTTATGTATACTTTTGAATGCTACAAAAAGCACAGGGGAATCTATATCTTATTTTCAATCATGTAACTATAGAAATTTTTTATTTCTAGGCTATTTTTCTAAAAATATAGTTTGTATTGACTTTGACACTGAAAATTAACATAAAAATTAAAAATCCTATTGACTCGAGATATTTATACCAAAGCTAGTCTTCAACCTGCGGTATCTAAAATATTTAAAAGAATAATTCTTAAATCTCCAATAATATGCTGACAAGGAACTGTTTTGGTGTTACTCGATTTTAGCAGGACTTTCGATCAGAAATTTAACCGTACATTACGAAATTCACCTTAATTAAAACACACATTCTACTGGACTTATTGGACGCTATTTATCTAATGCAATAAGTATACAGGATGTTTCATAAAATATAGTCTAAACTTTCAAGTATACTTTGGAATGCTCTAAGAAGCAAAAAGATTTAAGAAATTTATGTCCCATTTTCAATAATTATTTAACTACAGAGAAGTTTGAACTGGTGTTCGAACACAAGCTTACTGATATTTTTTGTTTGTATTAAAGCTAAGGCTTCACCATCTAAAACACTTTGAGCACTATTTCGATCAAACTTGAAAATTGTAAAATTATTTAATTACAATTCTTATGACGTCATGCACGTGAAACAGGCTTCTAAAGTTTTATTAATAAGAAAACACGTAGTTTACGAAGCCAAATCCACAGTGATGAAATTCACATTGCAAAAATAAGAAGAAAGAGCTTTCAACAAGCATTATCGTTAAGTCCCGAATTCGTTTTGAAACATTTCGCTAACGCTGTACGTACAAATTCATCAAATATAGCACGGATTATGCTCAATGACACCGTCTTTCCCCTTCCATCATCTCGCCTTCTCAACGCCGACAAGGTGGCTGTTCGAAGCGATTTCCTGATGTCGATTGGCCTAATGTAAATCGATTATTAGTACGACCGTAGAGGTCGTGCTATTTCGAAATGAGTTGAATTCTATTAATGAGCCGTGGGCCGTAGAATCTGCGAGGAAATAACGTATCTCCTTACCTCGTTTTGCATACGACATTGATACAGATTGACGTTTATGTATTGAATTTTTTTCGGCGTGTGCTTTTGTTAGATTTGAATGCTGCCTTTCTAATTTCTAAGAGACATGTAGAAAGTCGATTTTGACAAGCCCATGCGCTTCCGAAAATACTACAATCTTTAAACATGCGTCACTTCCATTGGTAGAAAAATTGCAATTTCAACTATATTTCCTTCTGATTCTAAAGTTTGTTTTTAGCATTTAATATTTGGCTAGGTGTAATAGTCCATAGGATAGTGGGAATAATTTACGAAATAGGCGGCATAAATTCTCGGTCTGATCTAGAAGAAAGAAACTTGGAACAATATAAGAAATTTTATTTTTCAATGTAATCTCTATTAATTAATAATTTGATACCCTTTTAAAAATAATCTCAGGTTTTTCCGGAAATATTTAAAGGTCGCCCTCGTATGTATGGCTTTTTAGTATTATTTTACTTTGTCCTGTAATTGGTATTCGGTTTTACAATAGACATTATTATTATTATTAATGCGTTGCAATAATCACGTGAAATAATTGTAATTTCATGGTTATTCATCATTAACGTTTAACTTAGGTATTTTGTTGTAAAACAAAATCAATAAATGAAATTAATAATTTATGATGTTGATAAGTATATATGTGACATCAAAATACAATCTTTAAAAGCACTCCCATGGTGTGAAAAGATTTGCCGTCTCAGCAAGGGGGGTACGTTAGACAATCCTTGTATGAGATACGACTAAAAATAATTCCCAATAAGCATAATTTAATACCTCTTTTTGGCACGAGACAGAAAGCCAACGCAGCGTCGTGTTTACCATCTGTTTTAAATGGATATCGTCATTTTTTGTCAAGTTAGTAAGTTGCTTCATATTTATATACTTTTTACGTGTAAGAATGTTCTGTATCGCATGCAAAGTTTGTTTGACGTCTATTTGCCAGCAGCAGTGATAATTTTATAATGCAGATCTTGTTCCATTTTCCTTCCGGGAACTCTTAGGAAAATATACGTGGAAGACCTGAGATCGTCATACACGGTGTAAGTTTACAAATGTGTATACAAAAGCTGGATATGGACGTATGTACGTACGGCCGTGGAGCAGTTCGTTTTCCTAATATTGGATTCGTGGCGATAAATAAATAACGTGTGGGGTCTTTGAACCTATCCACCGTAAAAACATATAGTGATGTGTAAAGTTGGTGAACACGTGTATGTTCTTGGAGATATTTAAAAATAATTCGAGATGTTTTAATTCCCATTCTAAAATCTAACCGTGTTTCCACTTTTATAATTTTCATGTAATCGTATTTACTACACTTGCGATTCAGTTATTGAATCGAGATTTGTACTTTTTTGCATTAAACCTTCTTAACTACTTAGTAACTAATACTCCTAAACCTATTACGTCAATGATTTTAATTAATCCATCTGATACACTACCGCTGAAAAGTGTTTAGGCACCCCTGTTTTCATGGATTATTCATATAGTATTGTTTACCAAAAAAACATTATAATAAAATGAAATACGTATTTAAAATGTACTTCAGTAAGATAAACACCCATTATATCGAATAAGGTTTACTATCATTTACCTGCACTTGGTCGGATTACCATAAACTGTTTATTGCGGTGCAATTACAATAACAATCCCTCTGAATTTACTGGGTAAATTTAGTCATCTGTTAGATTGTAGGTAATAATGTTTAAATTATCTACCTAGAAGGTTATAGTGAAATTTGTAACCCATGGTCAGTTGCAGTGTGGTATTTACTCTATTTACGTCGTAAGCGAAATATCGTGTGACAATTTTTTAAAATGCCTCCGCGAAGAGAAATTAATACGGAAACACGTGCGTTTATAATAGCTTACCATAAAAGTGGCATAAGTAATCGACAAATTGCAAAAAAAAATGAAAATACACCACGCTACGGTTGACTATAACGTAAAAAAATATCGGGAAACTGGTCAGTTTTCTTAATAAAGGACGGAGTGGAAGGCCAAAAGCGACAACATCTGCAGATGATCGCAGAATAGTGGTTACCAGCAAGTTAAATAGACGCAAAACAACCCCGGAAATCACCGCAGAATTAAATGTTGGTCGCCAAAAACTAGTCAGTGTTACTACAGTCAAACGTCGCCTACAGAAAGCCGGGCTCCACGGACGTATTACGATGAAAAAGCCATTACTACGCAAACAAAACAAGCAAAAGCGACTTAAATGTGCTCGTGAACACCAACACTGGACCATAGAAGAGTGGAACAACGTCCTATGGACGGATGAGTCCAAATTTGAGCTGTTCGGAACCCGAAGACGCATATTCGTAAAAAGATCTGTGGGTGAACGTGCCAGAGAAGAGTGTATTGCTGCTACCGCGAAGCATGGTGGAGGTTCTATCATCATTTGGGGCTGTTTTGCTGGCATTAGTGTAGGGGACATTGTGAAAATTGACGGTATATTTAAAAAAAAGAAGGCTTCCGCGAAATTTTGGAGAACCACGCAATACCTTCCGGAATTCAACTTTTGGGGCAAAATTTTATCTTCTAGCAAGATAATGACCCAAAACATTCCTCTAAATTATGTAAAGACTATTTACGCCATTTAGAAGGGGAAGGAACTCTCAAAATTATGGAATGGCCTCCCCAGAGCCCCGACTTGAATCCAATCGAGTTACTATGGGAAGAACTAGATCGGGAAGTACGGAAATCGGCTCCCACATCAGCTACTGATGACTGTGACAAATGACTGTGCGGAACAAATTGCAATCGAGTTGGACCTCAATAACACAAGAAACTCTGGCAAAACTTATTGCGGTGCCTCTACGGCCACGTTTGACGTCAGCAAACCAACGCTTTATTGTTGTTTCTGATGGAGCGGAGTCCCCATAACACTTTTCAAGCCATTGCTTCGCTTGAACGGTATTTTTTTCCTATCAAAAAGCAGTGTAAAATTAAAACACGAAATTGGTTTTTGATCCGTTGTTTTGAAAATAACAAAAGTAGCGTGACTCTTAGCGCAATAACTCACAAACTTAATGAATAGAATATCATGAAATTTTAACAGCTGTCTTTTAAAGGTTAGTACTAACTGAGAGAAAGGTGACTGCAATAAAACTAGCGTCATCTATGTGTTAGGCCCGGGACTTTTCAGCCAATGTGTTATTAGAAAAAAGTTCTAATGATGTAAAATCAAGATATCTTTCAAGAAAGCACAGTGAAATCTAATTAAGACTACTATAAATTTTTAAAATATGTACTCCGTTTACAACGTGGTAGTGACGTAATCGATCAATAAAATGTCTCATTCAATTCTTTATGCGTTGTTCGAATTGTTTAAGATTATTTGGTCGATTTTTATAAAGTTGACATTTCAAGTGAGTAGAGAACAGACTGACCATCCAATTCCCTATTAGTTCGTAACTTTACAAATAAATATTTGTTGCTTCTACATTAAATACACAAGAACTGCTAGCTTGCCTAGATTCTTTCTTTTTTTAATGAAATATCGGGTCATATCACCAACAATAAATACAACTGGAAAGTTTATCAGGGTTACAAGAGTCATTAAAATTTTAAGAGGAAAAATTACACCATAATAATGTCTATCCAACCTTCTTCAACCTCATAATGTATTTGTCCACTTAAACAATCGCTGAAATTTCTATCTTCACAATACTAAAATATCTACGCTGATGCTGGAGATATTCACTTGGTTCCATTAACCATAATTAAAATAATAACCCATGGTAATATTCATCTTCTACGAGTTTGCACAATTTCATCCGACGTTACAACTTTTTTTAAAATGTTTATCTGTTTAATTCATTGTTGTTTTAAGATGACTTATTGTTATTCTTATTACTACGTTCGTACGAGTAAGGAAGGCTACAGAACACGAGAGTATAATTCAAAAATACAACGGGCAGCCTTGCCTTCTCCGTGAATAGTATCGTGGAACAGCAGATAGCGTCAGCTTCTCTTTCTTTCCATTGTCTTGCTCTCGCGGTTATTGCGGGTATTGTTCTCGCTTGCAGCGGATGCTAGACGGGACGTAAACGAAAACAAAGCGAGCTGCGTCGCCATTTCCAAAATGAAAACAACGAACGGACGTGTGCACGGACATACCAATGACCGTTCTTCGATCCGTCTTTTAATATTCTCACAGACCTCGACGTCGGATGAGATATCGCGCGTTTATTTATAATAATTTCACGGTCAGTGGAAATACGCTATCGACTGAGTTGAGCATTAAATGTCAGCGTGATAACGTTCGAGAAATGATCGATGGATATATGTACGAGGGCAACCTGAAATGTTTCCGGAATCTACAAGAAAAACACGGTACTGGGAGCTAGGTCCGGCGAATATAATGAGAGACTAATTCGTAGCGCAACTCCATGGTGGAAAAGTACTTTTTTCCGCTGCAATCGAATCGGATCAATAAATCGCTGTAATATTACTCCGTAATCGTCTTTCACTTCTACAGGTAGTCGATGAGGATCACACCTCCGATGGAACGGTCTTTGCTTTCTTCGGAGCCGATTCGCCCGGAAAAGTCCACTGCTTCGACTGTTCGTTGGTCTCTGGTATGTAGTGGTGGATCCAAGTCTCATCCACTGTTACGAAACGCATGAAAAAATCCCTTGGATTGCGTTGGATCCTGGCCAGACACTCCTCCGAAACGATAACCCGATTTCGTTTTTGCTTCGGTGTGAGCAAACGCAGTACCCATCACGCTGAAAGCCTAACCATAGACCATAGAGATAGGCATCTCAGAAGAACGCGTTGGCCATATCCAACACGAAGTTGTGGATATAGAAAGCCTTCGGCGAGAGGATACCGCGTTTGCTCACATCGGAGTAAAAACTAAATCGGGTGACTGTTTCGGAGGAGTGTCTGGCTAGGATTCAAATTTGCTAATTTTCGGATAAATTCAGAGCAATAAGTTTCTACGCGATCTTTAAAGGAAGCAAACTATATCGGTTAAGCAAAGAATGGTAGTCATTTCTTCTAAGTTGTTTTACGCGTGAAGACGATACGCCGGCATTTATTGACATTTAAGGGTTATCAATGCAATGTTCTTCTGCCGGAGAAGAATAATTTATTTGTTGGAAACAGCGGGATTAGATCTTATCGTCATCAGCATAAGCCAAACCCGGACAGAAAAGACTACCCCAACATATCATAATAAATAATAGGAACAATAGTCGTCCTAAGTTGGAGCCCTGCGGCACGCCAAGTTCTTGTGACCGATATCCATTATAAAATACATAATTATAACCGTCCGACAAATAGGAGCTCATAAATTTTATAAGTAAATCCAAAAGGTATCAAACCTATTGAGTAGAATGCTATGATCAATTGTGTCGCATACCTGAAAAGTAGAAGCACGATCATCAACAAATACTTAATCGAACACAAAATTTGAATCAAAATGTTGTCACGTAAGATGTTTAAGATTCCAGTCTCGAAAGACATCTCGATATTTCACGAAAATCTTAAATAATTATCTCAAAAACTGTGCTAAAGAGGTGTAGGCAATGTTGTTGAAAATACATAAATAATACACAGGGTGTTGTCTAAATATAATTGTAAGTGAAGAAGAGATTACCTTCGAATAACGTTTATTCAAGACGTTTTTCTCTAAATGAATGTTTTATGCAAATGATAACATGGTTATCTTCATAGCGCTTGTTTTCAATATGGCCCTCTTTTCACGTTTTAAGGTTGTAGTTTGGAATGTGAAAAACTATATGAAAACGGCGGAAATCGATTCTACCAGAGCGATTTGATCTTCTTCCAACCACTTTGTAATTTGTCAAAACGCTGAAGATATGAGAATCACATCATTAGACTCCAGAAAAGTGACTTGAAACGAACCTAGGTTAACAAGTAAATTTGGCAATCTTTTAAGAGGTACAAATAATTAACATATCCTGTCTAACAGTCAAAACTTAAAATACGAACGTATTTTCTCATTTACCTCCTACGGAAATACGAATAGCACACACCTTGCGGTAAATACAGATAGAAAATTGTCAAAAAAAAACTATCTAAATATTAGACAAGACATAATGTTATCTCGCCAACCATTTGCGACGGATTAGAAATAGTTAGAGCGGCCTGCGATCTATCTCTTATGAATCATGCTCAGCTAATAGGAGAAAGTCAATCCGATTTTATACTCATAACGATGTTATAACGTTTTTCTTCGTTTCTAGGTCGTGCAAACGGAAGTAATAAAAATTCGGCGAAAAAATAAAATAAGGATAGACAACGAGACCGACATGAATCAGATAAATACATACGATCGTAGATATCTTTTCAAGTGGGAGTGTTATTACGTTACATCATAAGGAAAAGGCAAAATAACTTGCTTTTACTGCTTCTCTTCGCTTTGAGAAAAAAAACTGTAAAGAAAAATTGATGTTTTGGTCGTCAGAAAACGTCAGGCGATAAATTTGGAGGAGGAATTGAAAACAGATTACGTTAAATAAACTTAACTAGTCAATTTTTGAAGAGATCTTTCTGGTATCTGCATGGAACTACGCCTGGTTATTATAGATATTATTATAGATACAATCTCATCATTAGTCTCGGCAAAGAGGGTCAAGTTTCAGTGGTGTACGGAGACACATGCTTTAAACCTTGTGGCGCAATTGACATCTAAATGTTATCCAGGAGTAAATGCTTTAATAGCTCATACGAAGGCAGTATTTTTAAAGTCCCTAAAACGTACAAAAGGATTTCACGAATGCGTCCCAAAGTACCGAAACCACCGCAGCCGACTACTACGCGTTGGAGAACATGGTTAAAGGCTGCGTTTTACTAGTGCGAATATTTTGATGATGCAAAGAAGGTGGTTTTACAATTCGATTCGAGACAAGCTAATGCTATCAAGAAAGGCCAGAAAATGTTTTAAGATAGTCAGGTAAAATGTGATCTAGAAAGTATTCGCAAGAACTACGATGGCCTAGCGGAGGGAATTGAAAAATTACAAAATGATTCGATGTCGTTTGTTGATTCTATTCAAGTTATGGATGACTCGATTGGATTCAAGTCGGGGCTCTGGGGAGGCCATTCCATAATTTTGAGAGTTCTTTCCTTTTCTAAATGGCGTAAATAGGCTTTAGATAATTTAGAGGAATGTTTTGGGTCATTATCTTGCTAGAAGATAAAATTTTGACCCAAAAGTCGAATTCCGGAAGGTATTGCGTGGTTCTCCAAAATTTCGCGGTAGCCTTCTTTTTTTAATATACCGTCAATTTTCACAATTTCCTCTTCACTAGTGCCAGCAAAACAGCCCCAAATGATGATAGAAGCTCCACCATGCTTCACGATAGCAGCAATGCTCTCTTCTCTGGCACGTTCACACACAGATCTTCTTACGAATATGCGTCTTCGGGTTCCGAACAGCTCAAACTTGGCACTCTTCTATGGCCCAGTGTTGGTGTTCACGAGCCCATTTAAGTCGCTTTTGCTTGTTTTGTTTGCGTAGTAATGGCTTTTTCATCGCAATACGTCCATGGAGCCCGGCTTTCTGTAGGCGACGTTTCACTGTAGAAACACTGACTAGTTTTTGGCGACCAACATTTAATTCTGCGGTGATATCCGGGGCTGTTTGCTTTTATTTAACTTGCTGGTAACCACTATTCTGCGATCATCTGCAGATGTTGTCGCTTTTGGCCTTCCACTCCGTCTTTTATTAAGAAAACTGCCAGTTTCCCGATATTTTTTTACGTTATAGTCAACCGTAGCGTGGTGTATTTTCATTTTTTTGGCAATTTGTTCTAAACACTTTTGAGCGGTAGTGTATTTACGGCGGAAGGTGAAAAAAATTAAAGTGTAATACGAAAATTTGGAAGTGTTATTGACAAGGATTCAGATTTTCCCATACTAAGACAAATTTGTGATGGTGCGTCGAAAAATCCACTAAGTTGTCACAAGAATGCCTTTAAATTTGCAAATATAACATCACTCGTGGATTGCTCCAGTTTTCCGAGACTACTCATCACCTTTATTTTATAATGAATGTTCGATCTAATCCGAAAAGAGCAGACATTATGGTGACATTTGATGGAAACATTTTTAGTACAATGTTGGGAATCTTTTAGGGTACTTCTTCTGAGTAACTATAATTTAAAATAAATATTATCGGATAGGTCCTTAGATTTCACGGAAAATCTACATTCTTCCTTCCATTGGTTTTCATAATCGGCGATAATATGAATCAAACCCACTTATCGTATGCAAAAATAGAGAGAATTATTGGTCTGTCTGGACAGGGAACTATAAATTAACCGAAAAAAAAAGTAATAATTCCCTCTAGATCAGACGTGATAAAAAATATGTACATATGATAAAATACGTCCGGATTATCCGCTGACTAGGTAAAACATTTTGTTAATTACCGGTAGGTAGTTATGGCTAGCATGTGAGTAGAGCGTGATATAAAGAGTATGTGATTATTGATTATATACAGGGTGCAATTTATGCACTAGACACATTTATCACTTTTAAGAACAGTGGCAAAACAAGGAACGATCCCATACCCAGAAGTTCAGATAAATATGATCTATGGGAACATGTACATTACTGTCCAAAAGAAATAAACACATACGAATATTTTTAAAAGTTTTATGTAATTGTCAGGGTTTAATTATAATATTTATAATTTACTTCAATCTGGTAAATTCTATACCAACACGTAAATAGAAAAGAATACTTAGAAATCGTAATCCTTCTGCAGTATTCAAGATTGCGATAAATAAACAGATAAGCAGGTATGTCGCAGGTAGCGTATTTTTCGGTATTTGTATTGAAAGGTAATAACATTTATGGTTGGGTCTGTTTGTCTGTGTTTATTGTTCATTGTAGTTCCTCTAAATGGAGAGTTTACGTGTAAATTATAACGAGTTTTATGTTATATTCCAAACAGAAAAAAAGTAATGGTGTAGAAGGGAGTATACTGTGAAAGCAGGTATTGCACGTTGTGATAGAGTGGATTTGGAAAAAAATACGGAAAATATCGTTATTAAACAGAAACAAAATTGTTGCTTTATATCAAGAAGGTTACAACTAAACAGAAATTGCAAGAGAACTCTTAAAGGATATAGCGAAACCGAAGGCGTGGTGGATGAACTGATCGAAAAAACTACTCAGAGCGGATGCACACTTGTTGAAGGTAACAGCTCTAAGAAATAGAAAAAAGTAAGCGCGAAATTGGCGCGAGATTTAGAAGAAGCTACAGTCACCTTAGTACATGCTTCGACTGTAAGATGGTCTTTGAAGAAATCGGGATTACGTGGGTGTGTAGTTGTTAGGAAACTTCTTTTGTGAGGAGGCAATAGTTAAAGACAGGCTAAAGAGCATCAAAATTGGACAGATGATGAGGGGAGACAAGTATTATGGACCGACGAGTCCAAATTTCAATTAACTGGATCGAACTGGCGTCAGCATTTTCGACGACGTGTTAGAGAAGCTCTTGCAGAACTATGTTTAGAAGCTACTCGCGAACATGGGGGCGGCAATTTTGATCGCAAGGAGTTGGTGACTTATAGCGGAGAAATATCGAGCAATATTGGAGCAACATGCTACATATACTTTCTGGGCATTGCCCTCCTGCAGCGAAATAACGATCCCAAACAGACTTCTAGATTTATCAATAACTATTTAAATTTTTTACAAGAGGATGTGGAATAGTTCGCCCTATGATCTGGCCGTTACAAAGACCGGACTTATATATTATCGAACACGTTTGGGATTATCTTTTGTACAGTAGTGTAGACCATAAATTAAGTTGTTAATAAACAATGAATGGAATGGGAAATGTCTTCAGAGTTCTTACAATACCAAGGGAATAGAATTGTTCTAGACTTATAATTGTCTAAAATCAGCTACAGAGAAGCTAAAGGAATATTGTGATAATAATGCCCCATGTAAGGAATAAGCTAATAAAACTGGGCCAAAAGTTAAACGTCGATATAAACTTCGAAGAAAAGAGAAACATCAATAGAGACTACGAACATTTTCCAAAAAAAGACGAAACACATACAAAATGAAAAAAAAAACATTAGAAAATTGCTATCGGCTATTTCCGTTTTTTTTACTGCAACACGGGTTCAATATTCTTTCAAATAGTTACTGAAAATACAGCAAGAATAGTACGATATTTTATTATCAAGATTTTCGATTTAGACATGTATAAGATGTCCGCCAACTTATACACAAGTCTGTATATAATCTCCTATTATAACTTTTAATTTATTAATATATTCATCGAAACATATCTAAAAGTTCCGTGTGTATATCGAGCCTTCACGCAGCGCTAGATATTTCGTATATGCGCTGAAACGAAGTCAGCTTGTTTAAACGTTACATCTATTATGAGCGAGCAAAAACTAGTTTGCAATATATGCATGTATGTATGTATAACGTACACTACTGTCTACATTAGTTCGGATACTTAGTAAAATTTTGTAAACATTCCATCATGGCGAAATACACTAGGTTGACAGAATAAAATAGACACCTACTAATTAAAAAAAAGATTCTATTCTCGTTATATATACAAAATATTTTAAAATTTTTAAATTAGACTAAAATTTTGTCGATCCACATTTACTTGCGTGAAGTGCTGCGAGTCGTCGTGGGATAGAATCTATTAAATGATTAATGGTGTCTTCTGGAATATTTAACCACTCTTCCGTAACAGCTGCCACGAGTTCTTCCTTATTGCTGGGTTTTCGGGGTCGTTTTGCCATATTTGTCTGGATTATGTGCCAAACATTCTCTATCGGATTCATGTCTGGTGATTGGCCTGGCCATGGTAAAATCCGAATCCCTTGTTCCTCTTTCCATGCGGTTGTTGTTCTTACTTTGTGGCAGGGTGCTCCATCCTCTATAATAGTGGCGTCTTCTTTAGATAAAATGGCGTTGTCGAATATCGGTAGTAGTCCTTCTGTTGATATTTGGATATATTTTCGTCGCAGATTACTAATTGCGATCTTCCACCATACCATATCGCGCCGCAGACCATGATGTCCACACCGCCGTATTTCACCGTTTGATGCAAAAATTTGTCGTCCAGATGCTGTGACGAAAGTCTCCATACCCACGTACGAGCACTATCACTGAATTGGCAGTATTTGCTTTCGTCTGAAAAAATGACAGACGGCCAAAACTCTTCGGGCTACGTTCGCATTTCGATTGCCCAAGCCGTTCGGTGCCGTTTTTGAAACGCCGTAAGGAGAGGTTTTTTCTTTGCCACCCTTTTATACATCCCCACACTGTGGAGGTATCGCAGAACGGTGCGCTGACTTTTCTGTGAAGTTGCCGCAAGCTCAGGTGTACTTTTTCGCGGTTCTCTTAACACTTCGCGCACAAGCACCCTTTTACTTCTTTCAGAAGATCCGGCACGACCTGATCTCGGCTCCACTGCTGTTTTTTCTTTGCGTTTAAATTGTGTAATCACACGCTTAACTGTGGGGACAACGGAATATTTAAAAATTTACTTATTTCACGTTGCGAAGCGCCGCGTTCACTCTCGCCAACGATGCGACCCCGGGTGAAGTCGCTAATATCACTCGAACCTTGTAAGCGAGGCATAGTTGTAACGATACTAAACTATGACGAATTCCTTCCGATACATCTACCCCTACCGTAATGACAAGAGAAAGTTCTTAATTCGTTCTTAGAATTTAGCTGTTTACATATTCATACCACTTTACCAGGTGTCTATTTTATTCTGTAACCCTAGTGTAGTTAATGTTCTAAAATTAGAGAAGGATTTAGCAATAGCCCTTAGACTTTTCACATGTTTTCAAATCTTTAGACCTCTCATGCCAATTTTGGTTTTAGAATCGTATTCTGTATGATTGGAAATTGCATTCGGTGAGTCTCGAACCAAATCCAAGAAGGGCAAAATTCCGACGAAATTTCAACCCCTTATGCTTTTTGCGAAAAATCGAAGTGACCTAAAATATGTAAAAATGTGAATACCACTGAAGATTTTGATGGCTAGATTGTAGGAAAATTATCCATCACGGCGAAATACTTAATATTCTAAAATTAGAGGAGGATTTTCAAATCTTTAGAAACGGATACCATCTAGATTAATCGGAATGTTTAAGAAATTTTTGTTTATTTTTCGTTAGAATTACTTTTCTTTAACTGTTGTACTTGTTAACTGCTATTAAGTGAAGTTTTGGAAAAATGATTTTAAATATTTTCTCATTTTCTTTAGAATTTATTTGCGTGTCCGAATTAATATGGACGATAGTGTACGTATAATGTATGTAAGCATATAGGATAAGACTGGACGACAAACACGTCGCTGGTTGGAGGTTATGTTATGGAGGTAGAACGTGTTGTAATCAACTTTCACATCGCACTATTACGGTATAAGGCTATACTTTAGCATGAATGTACGATGATACTATAAAACAGCTGTTGCTTGATGAAAAAAATCTAATGAATGTACTCGATAAAAGTTGATATTTTGATAGTTGATATTAACCTCATTTAAATAATATTTAGACAATTTTAAAGATAAGTCTATTATAGAACTTGCTACTACACGTAATTGGGTTAATTGTTAACAAAAGAAATAAATAATATTGCGTGCTAGGAGTAATTAAAAAATGTCATTTAGCGATAAAAACAAACTTTTTTTGCACCTAGCACTAATTACTTAAATTGGCACGTGATATATCAACGATCAATGTCGTAGATACGTAATTATACCTACAATGATTAATCCTTTGTGTTTACTTTAATGGAGATAGCAAAATTAGCCATAAACGATAAGAAAGCGTAACGTCATTCGTAAATAAAAATCAATTCCTTCCACTAATTTCGGCGCACGATCGCAGCGATATGGTATCATTCCCCTTTTGTTTGCGGTTTTAGAATCACGATTGGTATTTTAATTTTTCCCCGTCTCATATTATAAACACTCCAAACATTCTTAGTCTAAACACCGGAACTCTACGGTTAACTAAAAATATAAAAAAAAACCAGGAAGAGACCTTGTTTGATCACGTAGTCCATTAACATTTCGCGATTGTTTAGAATCGTTGGCGTTTATTTTAAAATTTAACGACTTCGTTAATGGGAAAATTGGGAGTTTTCCGCTGCACATTTCCTTGAAAACGACTCCTTCGATGATTACAAAAAGAATCTGCTTTCTTATTTTGATGCGACTCGTACGATGATCTGGATATTTTTTTTGTTGAAGCAGTTAGAGCTTTGGTATTCTTCCAATTTTACGATTTCTTCCAATTTGGAAAAAGCATTTAATTCAGGAAAATGTTACGGTTGAATTCGATTTAAAGAGAAAGTTTTATTAAGGCGATTTAGTTCCTTGATTATTTGGCCAACTAACTGCTAATATAGGTACATTAGTGTTTTGTTTTCTACAGCATGTCTTGTTTTCCTATTTCAAAATTCTTGAAAAATCGTTAACTAAACGCAGTAAATTCTTAATTGTCCAAATAATTGTAAGAATATTGTAAGTCGACAGAAAAAAGAAAGGTAATTTTTCCACCTCTTCACATCAAATTAGGTCTTATGATGAAGCAATATGTTAAAGCTCTAGATTTACAAGGGACTGTTTCAATGACACATGTCAAAAGTTTCCACGACTAAGTTACAAAAAATTTTAAAGCTAGGTTATTTGATGGACCTCAGATTTAAACTTAATGACAGATCCACATTCCATCAATTCCATGAACGAAGCTGACTTTGCGAACAACTTTCTTGGAAACATAAAAGGCTTTAATTACAAAGATCTAGTGAAACCAATGCTTCAAAAATCTCCACCGCTAAGGTTGTTATATAAAGCTTAAATTCCTTTATAGTCATCTTCATATTTTTCTTTTTCGAAAGTTGTTATGAATGTATAGTTAAAAATAAGTTTTTAACACATGGGCTGAAAAGTCCCAGACCTAACAAAGAAAACACGGTTTTTTTGGTTCAAAATTAGCTTTATTCATCAACGTAGTCTCCATCAAGAGCAACGCAATCATTCCAGCGCCGCTTTAACATTTCAATACCACTTTTGTAGAACGATTTATCTTTTGCCCCAAAATAGGCCTCAGTTTCAGCGATAACCTCTTCATTCGTGCGAAATTTCTTACCGGCACGCATTTTTTTGAGGTCTGCGAACAGCCAGTAGTCGCTGGGAGCCAAATCTGGCGAATACGGTGGATGTGGGAGCAATTCGAAGTTCAATTCACGTAGTTTTGCGATTGTTTTGATTGACTTGTGACACGGTGCGTTGTCTTGATGAAGCAAATTTTTTTCTTTGCCATATGCGGTCGTTTCTTTGCTATTTCGGTCTTCAAACGCTCCAATAACGCTATATAATATTAAATGTTGATGGTATTTCCTTTCTCAAGATAGTCGATGAATATTACACCCCGCACAGCCCAAAATACCGAGGTCATAACCTTTCCAGCCGATTGTTGTGCTTTCGGGCGCTTTGGACGAGGTTCACCAGTTGCTGTCCACTCAGATGACGATCGTTTTGATTCCGGAGTGAAGTGATGGATCCATGTTTCATCCGTTGTCACATATCGACGCAAAAATTCCGGTTTGTTACGTTTAAACATGGCCAAACACTGTTCAGAATCATCAACACGTTCTTGTTTTTGGTCAACAGTGAGCAAACGCGGCACCCACTTTGAACAGAGCTTTCTCGTAGTCAAATGCTCATGCAATATAAAACCAATACGTTCTTTTGATATCTTTACGATGTCAGCTAACTCACGCAACTTTACTTTTCGATCATTCAAAACGATTTTGTGGATTTTTTTCATGTTTTCTGGTGTTACCGCCTCATTTGGACGTCCACTGCGTTCTGCATCATCGGTGTCTCTACGACCACGTTTGAAGTCAGCAAACCAACGTTTTATTGTTGTTTCTGATGGAGCGGAGTCCCCATAACGCTTTTCAGAATAATTACTAAAGAAAAATTAAAAGCAATGACGAAAAACAAAAATCGTGGTTTTTAGAACTTCTCTATTCCACTTTCTTGATTTACAAACCAATGAATGTTCGTTTCTATATACATCGATTTGCAGTTTCATAATTAGCTTCTTGTAATTATGAAACTGCAAATCGATGTATATAGAAACGAACATTCATTGGTTTGTAAAAAAGTGGAATAAAGAAGTTCTAAAAACCACGATTTTTGTTTTTCGTCATTGCTTTTAATTTTTCTTTAGTAATTATTCTGAAAAGCGTTATGGGGACTGCATGGGGAGTGCATTTTTCTCCAAATTTCACCCAGAATAACGTGCCTTTGGAAAAACCAAAAGAAAACAAGTAATGTGTAATAATTGGAACAAGTTTATGGTAAATGATTCTGATAGATGATCCTATGACTATTTTCATGACGTACGAAAGAGATTACGTATTTTGTACTATGTTTGGAATTGACAAGGGCTATACTCTTAAAAAAATTAGCAGATTATGAAAGGAAAAAATACGATCAGCTTCCTAAAGTAATAGTGTGGAATGAGACTATGGTAAAAGAGAAACAACCATATTACAATCATATAGTACCATTTGTAGATCTTCGGTTTCAAAGAATAACATCTTAAAATGCAATAGATTTATATGTGCGAGTTGCCTACAATGTCAAAATGCCCAAGATCTGGTTGCTACAATTACTAAATATCGCCGAAGTAAGCATCAAAATCCCCTAGGCTAAGACTGATCCAAGTATCGCAGCAGGTCAAGTTTTCAAGAAAAATCGAAGATTGGAATTTCAGGGTTTTTGACCCTACCGGAACATGGACCTATACGGGTGAAGTACACCTGAGAAATTTCAACCCTCTAACTGTAACCATTTAGGACATATGGACTTTTGAAAATTGAGGGAGTGTAAAACTCAACTTCTTAAATGAGCTCCGAATGGGGTCGAGTGACATATCAAGGGACGCGTTTTTTTTTTTCGCGTAGATTACGATAAAAAAAGTTTGCCTCTCTATCTGCAACCGTTTCGAAAAAAATCGCGTTTAAAGTTTGAAAAACTATAATCAGTCAATTAAATTTGACTCGTGAAATTGTGCCTTTATAGAAGTATACTCTCTCGAACTAACATGGAATTAGATTTGGTAGGAAAAGATTCAAAGTCTAACAAAACGCGAAAATTGCGTCTATGGAGTAGTTCTAGCGTTTTGTACAGCCCTTCTAAAGTATGTAATTACAATCAATTTTTTTTTCTTTACTCTAAAGTGGGTTTGAAATATGTAAAATTACATCCGAAAAACTTAAAAAAATATATAGAAATTCCATATATGAAATAAGTAGAAAACGATATCTTTATACTGTTGCAACAATAAATATTAAAATAAACAACTATAACCTGTAAATAGCTTAGTATCTAGTATATGGCGTCCTTTTGATTCAATCTTTTATTGTAGTAGTTTTTACCTAATATTTAAGAGCAGTGGAAATATCCTTTTTAGGGAATATATCGAACAGCAAAACCCCTACGTCATAAATAATTCTCAGAAACAAATACGATACGTGCTTAAATTTGTAAAATAATTAAATACTCCCAAATACTTTTTCCTCGTACATCAATTCTTCAATATGTATTTCAATGAAAATGAAATACGTATTATTGTAGATAGTATTTATTTATGTAGCTTTATGTCGTCTTGTGTCACTTACATATATTTTATCTGATTGTACGTTGAGTGACAAACTCGGTCCAGCGTAACAATAATTTACAGGGGGAACTTCCTATACACCTAATGCGAACAGACAACCTGCAATTATCTCTAATTAACGGCTATTCAATAAGCTTAGAAATATGGAGTTAAAGGCGAATGTTGTCAGAGAGGCATTAGTTACGCTTGTTTATGTTAAAAAGTAATTATTTTCTAGTATAATTTTCAATGAACTTAAGCTAAAAATAAAAAAAAATAACAATTTTATTAGTTAATAAAACCGGGTTTAAATCGTGTTGATTAGATTTCTCTGTGTAAATATATCTTCCTAGGAGTAGTTATAGACAATTTTGGTCAAGAAGGATTCTCACATTTTTTTAAAATTCTTTTTATTTGCATCCTTTATAATTATTAACATAAAAAGTTCATTAGCATTTGTTCACCGTTACCGCTAAATTTGAAACGAGATATTAACCAAATGAAATCATTTCTTTAGTTAGATGAAGATTTCAATTCCAATATAAATTATATTGAGAAAACAGAGGTTTTAATACTGATCAAGTTCCAATTAATCCAAATATTTTATATTTCCTTTTCTAAATTCTACTTTTACAAAAAAAAAACCCGTATGTTGTTGTAATAAGGCTACATATCAAAACGCATTTAATTCACATATTTAATAATACAGTAGAACTTGTATAACACATGGGCTGAAAAGTGTAATACATTGTTATTCATGTACGTGTATCTGTACATAAAAAATAAATATTATTAACATTTTTGCTGAGTTTTTACATTTTTGCTGAGGTTTTACATTTTTGCTGTCAGTGAGAGTGATTAAACACTTTTGAGCGGTAGTGTATATGAGAAAGTCAGTAACTTAATTAAACTACGTATTGTAATGCTTCTAATGAGAATTTTGTAACATGTAACGTGTTTATCATATCTACACGTTACTAAGTAGTCTAAAGATCATTTAGTTATCTGAATGATGGTTTGGCTTGTTTGATATTATGATGCTCAATGTAGTCACATACTCTTGGTTTTTCCGTACAAAATTATCTTATAATCTCTTCTAAAATTCGTTGACGCTATATTATCCTTGTTCCGTGAAGGTAATCTTATAATTTTTCAATTTATACTCTTCGATATAATCAATCCATACGGTTTAAACTTTTTAAATCTTCTTAATTACGTTCGAAATTGGACCTAATCGACCAAAAGACTGGACAGGCAAAGAAATAAAACGCTGCTCAATTTTAAATCTTTACTTCCTTAATGGCAAAATTTCAGCTTCAAATATAGCCTTCGTCAGGACGATGAACCGCATAATCCATAATCGTAACATTGCTCTTAATCCATAATCTTAACATTACACTACACAACACTCATCAATCGTGAAAATGAACCCCAGATGTAATGCCGATTTTATTAGTTATACAGGGTGGTACGAGAAATTTTGAATGTGGTTGTGGCAGTCCTGTGGGGTTGGTAGAAAAATAGGAGCAACATCAGGCTGCGTACAACGACCCACCATCATATATAACACATGGGCTGAAAAGTCCCGGGCCTAACAAAGAAAACACTGTTTTCTTGGTTCAAAATTAGGTTTATTCATCAACATAATCTCCATCAAGAGCAACGCAATCATTCCATCGCCGCTCTAACATTTCAATACCACTTTTGTAGAACGATTTATCTTTTGCCTCAAAATAGGCCTCAGTTTCAGCGATAACCTCTTCATTCGTGCGAAATTTCTTATAGGACGAGCATTTTTTTGAGGTCTGCGAACAGCCAGTAGTCGCTGGGAGCCAAATCTGGCGAATACGGTGGATGTGGGAGCAATTCGAAGTTTAATTCATGTAGCTTTGCCATTGTTTTGATTGACTTGTGACACGGTCTTGATGAAACAAAATTTTTTTCTTTGCCATATGCGGTCGTTTCTTTGCAATTTCGGCCTTCAAACGCTCCAATAACGCTATATAATATTCACTGTTGATGGTATTTCCTTTCTCAAGATAGTCGATGAATATTACACCACGCACATCCCAAAATACCGAGGCCATAACCTTTCCAGCCGATTGTTGTGCTTTCGGGCGCTTTGGACGGGGTTCACCAGTTGCTGTCCACTCAGATGACGATCGTTTTCATTCTGGAGTGAAGTGAAGGATCCATGTTTCATCCATTGTCACATATCGACGCAAAAATTCCGGTTTGTTACGTTGAAGCATGGCCAAACGCTGCTCAGAATCATCAATACGTTCTTGTTTTTGGTCAACAGTGAGCAAACGCGGCACCCACTTTGAACATAGCTTTCTCATAGTCAAATGCTCATGCAATATAAAGCCAATACGTTCTTTTGATATCTTTATGATGTCAGCTAACTCACGCAACTTCACTTTTCGATCATTCAAAACGATTCTGTGGATTTTTTTGATGTTTTCCGGTGTTACCGCCTCATTTGGACGTCCACTGCGTTCTGCATCATCGGTGTCTCTACGACCGCGTTTGAAGTCAGCAAACCAACGTTTTATTGTTGTTTCTGATGGAGCGGAGTCCCCATAAAACTTTTCAAGCCATTGCTTCGCTTGAACGGTATTTTTTTCCCATCAAGAAGCAGTGTAAAATTAAAACACGAAATTGGTTTTTGATCCGTTGTTTTGAAAATAACAAAAGTAGCGTGACTCAGCACGATAACTCACAAACTAATGAATAGAATATCATGAAATTTTAACAGCTGTCTTTTGAAGGTTAGTACTAACTGAGAGAAAGGTGACTGCAATAAAAGTAGCGTCACCTATGTGTTAGGCCCGGGACTTTTCAGCCCATGTGTTATAATAACCCTCTATACTGTCACTACTTATTTATAATGCGAATATATAGAATGATGTATATGGTACATGATAGTATTTAATATAAATATTACAAATTATTTCTATATTTTCCAAAATATACGAAACTGTTTTTATTAAAATATAATATACGAATACATTCGCTTTTCTTCTAGAGTTGATTTTACAATTTACCGTAATAAGATTAGTAAACTGACTTATTTATTGAGAATAGTGCTGAGATAATATAAATAGTGATCTTCTATGTAAATATTAACAAACATTAAGAATATCAGACATAAAGCTATTGATAGTAAGGTTTTTCGAGTTAAAGCGGAACAACTAACAGCAATAAGTAAAACTTAAATACCAATTTATTTGCTGATAATGCAATTGTCAAAAAAAGGTAACTACAACAAAATCGAGCAACTCTACCCAGGTTGAAAAGAGGTGCATGGCACATACATAAATTCTCTGTCTGTAGAAAGAGAGAATAACATTCCCTAAGAGCCTTACTGAATTTTATATACAGGTTATTAATATTAAATAAGAATACACATGCGCAAGAAAGACATAACCTACATTTAAAGTTTCGCTGAATTCCCTATCATGTGCAAATATGACAGTTATCTTTAATATGTAAATATACAATTTCCAAGGTCCCTAAAACCTTTACTAGAGCTTTCTTTCTTAAAAAAATCTCTGGTAAAACCTACATTTCTCTCATCATCCACGTCTTTTATTTGCAGTTTATGAAAGGAATCATTGTTTATAGTAATATGTCGCATGAAGATTTATATTATTTTATTTTCCAAATGCAAAATAGTTCTTCTAATTTCCATTTAAATGATTTTATGAATGGCTTACTTCTAAAGCAGTAAATAGATATTTTAATTAGTTCAATGAGTAAAACTGAAATAAGAAAAAATATACGTATTATATGATTGTTTGGATAATCTAGTTGCGATTGACGTATACATCACCATGCCATACCCAACCACCAAGTAGTATTACTGACAAATTTGCAATGAAAAGTAATGTAAATTCTAGTTTACTAATTTTCTAAAGGATCTTTTACATTTAATAAAATATTGAAGCAAAACTACCAGGGTTTTTAGTCTATTTTTAAGATTGAAAAAAAACTAAAAAGATTTTCCAGGAGAATCAGTAGAAAGCAATATTTCATCTAATTAACAATTATTATTAAAATTTTAATTCATAGTTATTGTCACGAATACAAATTAAATAAAATTTATTGTCACACAAAGAAGAAACTAAGAAGAAGGAAAAGAAATGTAATTGTGCTTTATAAAACAAGAAAGAAATTTGGTAATTCCTTGTAGTGATTACGATAGCGCAATGCATTCAAGGAAGATATCATGTTTGGTCTTGGAACCACATGTTTCAGTAGGTTGATCGTTTTTAAACTTTGCGATTTTACGTGCAAAGCTTATCAGGTTCCCAGGAACCAAATAGGACTTAAATAACCTGAACCGTTCCCCAATTAGAATGTAAACTAAGCATTGGACGTTTTGTTGAACATAAATGTTCGTATTCATCTTGAGCACAGCTCGGAAAATAGAGCAATTTTTATAATAGGAACAGCTTTTTCTGCAAAAGTCAAAATCAGCTGAGATTCCTATCCTATTTATATACAAACGATTTAATGTAAGAAAGGAACAAATACTAACTTCCATTGTCGCTCGAAAGCTTCATCCTATCCAGAGTATTGGCATCCCTATCATTGTAGACGATCACACCAGTCGCCTGCGATTTGTAAGCATTCTCAACTTTGGTCTCGAAGCTGCAGCCACCTCTTTTTATCAAAGCAATCCACGGAATCTCCGGAAGACTTCCATCGGGTGCCGTACTGTGATAAGGTAACAAACACCCCGTATGATCGTTCGGATCGGTGGAAGACGTGACGTGAACTAGGACACCTTTCGCCGAGCCCACGTACCCGCTACCGTAAAGACCCACTTCACCACGTTCCCATTTGTAGATCCCATCCACTAGCCTCGTCACGTTGATGTAGGCGAGTGTTGAAACGCCAGGATTACTTTCGGACGACATTTGAAAGGGCGCACTGACAGTCCAGTCGTCTGGTGCCCCGTAAGAGGAGACCAAAGACATCAGGAGCGTAAGCACAGCGTCTTTTAATTGCATGATTAGAGATATAACCTCAAAAAAATTATAACCAACAAACTAAGATGCACCGGGAAGTTTAAAAGTGTTTAATATTTTTATTTCGCTGTCTTTCTGCATAGGATTTTACATTCTCCGTGATTCTAACCTCTCTGTTTATATTCTTTCACGTTTGCACTGGATAGAAAGTAACAATGTGATGCATTTAAAGTATTTAATATCACAACGCGAACTAATCACAGGTTAAATGGATTTTAGAAGCGATAGCTTAGGAAATTAGCGACAATTTTCGAACGAAATCAATGCCTTTTCAACGGTACTGCCGTCATGTACTTTGCGAGTAAAAGCGCACGATGTAGTCCAAACAACGTCTCGCTTCGAACTGAAAACCGCTCCTACGATTCGGATTACTTCTACGTGGTGTGCGCTTTTATGAAATTACACGCTATTCTAGCTATTCCAAACCAAGACGTAGGATAATTAGTAGAGAAAAAAAAATAACCTTATCCTATACTATTTACAAACAATCTGTATGTGAGTATAATTATAATTATTGATTGTTAATTTGTTTCTCCTTTAATATTCCGGTTATCCGATAATGCTGAGAGCTCCTTAGTATTCGCTGGATTATCTCTTTCAAGGAAACAAAAAAACACATCTAAACAAATTTAGTAAGTTTTTCAAAGTATTGATATGACTTTGTATTCACTCAAATCAATTTATCGAGTATTTTTTCCACTCCAAACGCTGATAAATCGGAAAATAGTGTTTCGGAATTTACTTCGTTAAAATGAGATCTAGGTATAAGCACTGAGCAAAATTTCTATAGTTCCATATGAACTTTTGAAGAGAATATTTGTTTTTCTTAAAACAGTCCCTGTCCAATTTATTAGGGTCACTAGTTAAAATAACGATTTTGTTAAAATATATAATCAAAAACGTATTGTATAAGCGTAAGTTTATTCAGAACTGTTTATAGACACCGTCACAACTGTATTTCTTACTAATTGCTCCTTTGTCCTGTTTCTTCTCGAATACACGCGTGATTTTAGAACACTCCACAGGTTCTCAATTGCATTGAGGTGGGGAGAATTTCATAGCAGAGGGTGCGTTTACAAAAGCTTTGGATGCCATTGGCCATGTGGCATGGTACCTTATCGTGCATGAATGTGTAAAGTCCCGGGCCTAACAAAGAAAACACGTTTTTTTTGGTTCAAAATTAGCTTTATTCATCAACGTAATCTCCATCAAGAGCAACGCAATCATTTCAGCGCCGCTCTAACATTTCAATACCACTTTTGTAGAACGATTTATCTTTTGCCTCAAAATAGGCCTCAGCGATAACCTCTTCATTCGTGCGAAATTTCTTACCGGGGAAAATTTTTTTGAGGTCTGTGAACAGGCAGTAGTCGCTGGGAGCCAAATCTGGCAGATACGGTGGATGTGGGAGCAATTCGAAGTTCAATTCATGTAGTTTTGCCATTGTTTTGATTGACTTGTGACACTGTTGATGGTATTTCCTTTCTCAAGATAGTCGATGAATATTACACCACGCACATCCCAAAATACCGATGCGAATTATAAACAATGATCGCCATTACCATGGATACAAACAATGGAACTTAGAGTTTTATAAAAAAAGCTTTACTTTCACTCACATCTAGTAGGCAATAACGAAAACATTTTTTGAAACAATGCTACCAAAATAATCATCATTTATCAAGTTTGTATTATTTAATGACGATTGCAAGGACTGTGTGGATGTACAATTCACAGGTATAGCAGTAAACTCCACTCACACAAATTAATTAATTATGCGGAACGCAGCGTTTCGAGAGCACGTGGGCTCCCATTGTCAACCGTGTTACCAACTGTCGGTAAACCGTGTTTTCTTTGTTAGGCCCGGGACTTTTCAGCCCATGTGTTACTATCGCGAATGTGTGGCACTATCTTCATAGAATGCTACGGACCCAACATATTGCCCCAGTAGAGCTACAGGGATTAGAAGATACCCTATATTATTTAACTGATCATAACAAAATAAAAAGAAATATATATTCAATTACATACAGACAACTGTGCTATAAGCTTGGTGTCACAAGAGTAAAATATGTCATCTTTGTCAGTCTAATTGTTCCAAAATTGTTAACATCTAGTATTCGAAGTAGATCACCAAACAATTCAATATCTGCCGCAACTTGATCGTTCCCGTTATCGTATTTGGAACATTATCAGATGCATTGTATAAAATAATGTTACTTTTTTTGCACTGACTATCAACAACCTCCTAGATGATGCATTGAACATCCCACATTTTAACTTAACACATTTTCTCCGTAAACTGGGCTATTCTTTCCACAAATCTGACGTATTTACACATTTTTTTAACGTCATTGCTAGAACTATAAAACAAAATAAAACTGTGTATATATAACAAAGAAAAAACATAAAAAATCGAAAATTGCTTACGAAAAACGAATATTCGTGGAACAGGCAAAAGAAAAGGAGAACTCATTGAAATGTGAGAGCGGCGCTGGAATGATTGCGTTGCTCTTGATGGAGATTACGTTGATGAATAAAGCTAATTTTGAACCAAAAAAACCGTGTTTTCTTTGTTAGGCCCGGGACTTTTCAGCCCATGTGTTATAAATGTAGTTTTTTTTGCGAATATCACATAGATAGAAAATTTGTTCTCCGGAAAGTAAAAGATATAATAAATCGGCAAAGTCACGTGAAGCAAAAATAATAACCCAGTATCAGTCTATGAAAAGAAGTTACATAGCCAAAATATAAATAACAAAAACTAATTTACGCATTAACATCCACAGGTATACCAGTAAACTCCACTCACACAGATTTATTAATTATGCGGAACGCAGCGTCGCATTGTCAACCGTGTTACCAACTGAGTCGGTAACACGGTTGACAATCAGAGCTCACGTGCTCTCGAAACGCTGACAGTCCTTGCAATCGTCATTACACATTAACATCATTTAGAAATCCATACAAATTATAATATGATCTATTGCAAGATATTTTTTCAATGAGTTCTTAAGAGGGTGACATGGTTCTTCTCTTATTTGAAATTGTAGTTAATGTAAGCCTGTGATTTGAGAGATAAATATGTAAGTTTCGTATGTTATAATAATGTTCCGGTTTATTCTGAACTCTGAGGTTGTGGTAATTTTTATGAACATACCACGAACGCATTCTTGACCTGAGGATAGCCGTAATTGTAAGTAAAAAGAGGATGGAATGAGATTCCTATAAGTTAACAAAGTCGAGAAATATGCATGCTATTCTGCAAAGTGATTGTGTGTCAGTATGCTAGCTCTGTCTAACGGTATTTTCTGCCCTTAACTACCACTACAAAATGCTATCCTCACATCGACCTTTTCAATTTAAATCGATTCAATGAAGTCCTCATTCCGTATTACTGCGAGGATAGGGGCATGAATCGCTAGACATTCTTTTCAAATGAAAACGGTCTCGCTCAAAATGTAATCCATAGCTTGCAGCTTTCTTAGTATAGTGCAGTCTCTAATATATAGATTGCTATAACTGTTAGTACAAACTTTCTAACCAGCAAAAAATCAAATGGGAGCCAAAAAGCAACCACCAACAATGGCAGTGAAAGTTTATAGACTTTTTTAGTATAAATTTCTAATTGATTATAATTTTCTGCTAAATTAGAATTAAGAATTACACTCATGTCTGTGTTTATTGTGTCTTCATTTATATACTATAAATAAATAACAACAAAAAAGTGTTTTAGTAACGTCCATTACAATTAGAACGGCGAGAGAACTGAGAATTATTAAGAGATATCGTCGTGAAAATTTCGGAAAGACTGGCAACACTGATTAACAGTCTAAGAATGCATATCTAATAAAACTAATTAAATTACATGTACACTGAAGTACTTCACAATCTACATGCAATTGAATCTAATTTTTAACAAGGAGCAAAGATTTTTGGTACTTTTTTTAAGGAGACAAACTAAATTGATTAACAAATAATCTATCTTCATCATTGCTCTAAGTACTCGAAATTTACCATTATAATATAGTTTATGAGGCTTTTATTTTTATTATTCGAATGCAATCTATCAAAAGCCATGTACATATCTGCGTCACGCTATCGATATTTACTTCCACGCTAATATGCTTATACATTCTAAATAATGCATTATTATTGTTATTGTTATTATTCAAGTCGACTTGATTATTATCTGTATATACAGTTTTCAATGTTAATAAGTGTTTTCTCTCTACGCAGAACGATTAACGGTTCAAAGTTAATTTCAGATCATCGTAAAGGCTTCTGTTAAATGGGCTGAAAAATGCATATCTACGCGACCATGATTAAGATCGGATGTCGAAGCAATATGACGAAATTGTAAACTAGAAATGGACAAACATCAAAAATACTAATTTCATTTGATAAATTTTCCTTTGACAATAAAATAAAACGTATAATTTTAACAAATTCCGCCTAATTTCTCCATATTTTAAGTTCTTTTTCAATTTCGATCAATTTGATATTGACAGATTCAAGCGTTCTAATCATATTACATTCAAATATACGAGGGTGATTTGAAATGTTTCCGGAATCGGCAAGAGATGGCGCACGAAGCTTGAAGTAGATTCATTGGTCGGCCAATTGGCAACCTATTTGATGGCAACTGTCAACATTTCAGACATCTACTGTCAATAGTTGTTATTTAAGAGTGTCTTCTGTAGCAAGTCAGGCAGCTTGGCCTGGGGAGATAAAACACTTCTGGATGGCTGGGAAAGTGGAAATTCGAAATATTTTGCTCCTGTTCATGGTGCATTGGCCATATCCTACACGAAATTTTGGGTATGAAAAAACATTCGGCGCGATGGATACCGGGCTGCTCACATCGGAGGAAAGACGAAATCGGGTGACCGTTTCGGAGGAGTATCTAGCCAGGATCCAACGCAATCCAAGGGATTTCTTCATGCGTTTCGTAACCGTGGATGAGATTTGGATCCACCACTACATACCGCAGATCAAGGAACAGGCGAATGGAATTCAAAGAAACCAAAGACCGCTCCATCGGCCGGAAAGGCCATGGCGACCATTTTTTGGTATTCCCAAGGTGTGATTCCCATCAGAAGGGAAGAACGATCACGGGACAATACTACAGCGATTTATTGACCTGATTCGATGCAGTATTGAAGGAGAAACGGCCCCGTTTGCATGAGAAAAAAGTGCTTTTCCACTACGACAATGCACCGGATTATTCATCCCGCATGGTCGTGTCCAAATTGAATGCGTTGCGCTACGAATTAACCTCTCATCCTTCATATTCACCGACTTTTCCTATTCCCAAACTTGTAAAGGTCATTGGGAGGAAAGAGATTTGCCTCAAATGAGGAGGTCATCGCCGCTATAGATGGTTATTTTACAGACCTCGAAATATCCTACTTTTCCGGAGGCTTGAAGAGACCGTAGCACCGTTTGGAAAAGTGTATTGATCTTCGAGGAGACTACATCCAAAAATAAAAATAAATTTTCTTGTCGATTCTGAAAACATTTCAGTTCGCCCTCGTACTATAACCATGTTTTCTTTTAAATTAAATTATATTTGCTAACGCATTTAGCAAGGAATTTATCTCGGTCTATTTTTTTAACTTTACGTTTTTATCTGCAGCCATCAATTATACTCTAAGCACAAATCAATGTCATCAAAAGATAAAAACAAGTGCAAAACATTATAAATCGTAAGTATAAATCAAACGGGAGAGGCAACGCTGTCGTCGTCATTTAGCACAATTTCGTTAAAAACAAACAAAACCCGTTAATAACTAATAAGCTTACGGAGTATTTTCGCTCGGTTTGAAACAAATTCGTTTATCTAATCTACGGCGATTATCCTTTCGAAAACGTTTTTAGCGTCCGACAATATGTGGATCGTAGATAAAATGTAAATCCTTTATACAAAAAAAAGGAGGTAAAACGAACGAAAGTGGAATTTATTGTATTTCATCGAAGATTAAGTAAATCTACGGCTTAATTTGCACAGAAATGTAAATGATTTGGCGCTAAGTACGTCTGATTATGTTATGTAACCTAAATTCGAAGCCTAACAAGGATTAGTAATCATAATAAAGACTGTACAGATCGATAATTTTGTGTGTATTTGTTTTTCTTTCAAAAAATATCTCGCATAAAAGTAGATTAAATGAAATTAAAAAATTTAATTAGCATTGTAAACAGAAATTAGGATTTTTAAAGAATGTTTTAATCTTTATTATAAATTTTAAAAATTTCGATACGTAGAAATGCAACCAACATCACACGTCGTTCATTGGTTGATCACCAAATCGAAATTACAGCCTTTAGTCGAATTATACCCATCCTCTTAATTTTTGTTTTCAAGTATTATTAACAAGGAAATCATAATATAAACACTTGTAAGGAACAATTATTTTAATAAAAGTATTATTTTTAAAATTATTCACTTACCTTGATCAAATGAATGTTAAAATTTAATAAACGTAACCATCGTAACCGTCACTTTGAAATTCTTTGACAAATAGGGTAAAACTAATGGGAAAATCTACATTATCGACTAGGTATTTGAATTCCATCGGTAGGTAACCCCGATTACACAAGAAGGTCAACACTTGCGTTAAAAAGATATTTTATAATTTATTGAGAAAAATTTTAAAAGTATGCAATAATTTAGCCAGAAATGTAGAAAGTCTACTTTTCACATGTATAGCTAACGTATTATTTTTTAAGCACACATTTACTTCTCGGTTCAAATTATCAAAAGAAAGAAATGTGAATAATATAGATTAAATTCTTAAGGAAACTGCTATAATGAAATAAAATCAAGTTGGATATACTAGAAAATGCTATAATGGAATCAAATTACGTGGGTTTGATTTATTTTCGAAGACATTGTATATTACATATTGCAAGGATTGTGTGGTTGCATAATTCACAGATTTGTAGTAAACTCCACTCACAAATTAATAATTATTCGGAACGCAGCGTTTCGAGAGCACGTGGATTCCTATTTTCAACCGTGTTACAGTCGGTAACACATTCCGGTCAATTATTAATTTGTGGAGTGGGTATATATAAACTACATCATTTACTGCCCAAACTTGACAATAAGAAAGTTCAGCAACGTCCGAAACTTTTTAGTTGTTTGTTTTTGAAAATATGTCCTTTGATTGTTTAGCTTGTCACACAACGTTGCAATATTAAATTTGATAGCGCCAACATCGTACACTACTTTATATCACCTCTTATATTATGTCTTCAATTAAATTTTGATTTAGAGGAGCCTATGATTTTCATTTAAATTTGGAAAAACTGTGAAACAGTAGCTTTTCGAAAGCCAAACTTTGACAACTGTTTCACAGTGTTGCCAAATTTAAACGAAAATCATAGGCTACTATAAATGAAAATTTAGTTGAAGGCATGCTATGTAAATACTGAGTGATTTTATATGTTTGAGGACAGTTTAAATTTCGCGCCTTATTAAATTTTTTTCACGTTGGCGATTTGGTTTTGAATTCGTAACCAGTAGCGTAGCAAATAGATTTTGGATGGGTGATAAAATATTGACAACAGATCTTCAAAAAATCAATTTCATATTGATTTTCTAAGCAAAATGGAAAATAACACTGATAAACAGTAGCTCTAAGAAGAACAGATTACGAGTAAAAATGAAGCAAATAATAACGAATAATAAATAACGTGTCGCACAGGCAGTTGACAGGACCGATACTCACAATGGCCACTCTTAACATGTCAAATCCCCAAGAATACACCGCGCGAAATTTAAACTGTCCTCAAACATAAAATCACTCCGTATATTGATTATTTCTTAACCGTTTCTTACTGAATTTTCTATACTTTCCTGAAAAAATTAAACGCCATCTATTACTATAAAAATTAAATTTATTGCTTTTTTATACATTGTCTCCGATATTGTTCTTAATATAACAAAACTTAAAAAATAAATAATAAATAGAAAGAACCGCAATTTACAATATTATTGTTATTTATACATATGTATATATAAAATTACACTATAGATAATTTTACTTCGTACTGAAATAAGATAGCAGAAGAAGTTCCGCGATATACATGTGAATTCATCAGTTAAATAAGAAACAACATAGATTAAACCAGCAATTCCCAAAGTCGCTTTCAGCTTAATTTTTAGAATTCCACAAAGTACAGTTCGGGAATAGCTGGATCAAGGAATGTATTACTTATTTCTTGGTATCAGTGACTTGAGCAGCTAAATCGGCAAACTTGGCCGTGTAATCCAGACTGGTTTCCGTCAGCAAGGATTGAAGATGTGCGTCAACCTATAAAGAGAAACTTGCTTTCAGCTACTAGAGCGGCGTAACCTTATTTATCTGTCGAAATTGACGCAAGACTTACATCTTGCGTTAAGGATAGGCGTGTCATATCATCACCAGGTTGTGACGTCTTCATGGGAGAATCTAGATGCCCAAGGAAGCTGCTCAGAGAGAAATCAGCCACTTCCGCGTTCAGCCATTGGTTCTCATTCTCTTTTAGGATCCTCGACGGACTTGTAGGCGGAGTATTTCCGGTCGACATGTTTTGCGATAATAAACCTAAGAAATCGCCTAATCAGTTCCAAAACTTAAATCTTTTTCTACGTCTATAATTACCGACGAAGCTTATAGATTCTTCTTCTTTAACAGCCGACGTCTGCGCGACGCGAGAACCATGCGCCGCTAGCTCCATCTGTAGTAAATTCGATATACTAGTTGGAGATCCGACCCTACTAAGCGTCGTGGCGTTATCCGTAATGTCCAACGATCTCGCCTCGGTGGTGTAAACCGATTGCTCGACACCATTCTCTTCGCTTACCGTCACGGTTACGTAGGTTCCGCCCAATTGATTCGCTTTCGCTTCTTGCGCCGCTTCGTTGTTGAAGGAGGCATTCGTTGCGATTACGGTTTGACCGCTAGAACCGGCTGCCATGCTATTCTCTAGCCCATTGTCGAATATAATTCTTGGTACGATCGGTCTTTGAGTGGGCACTAGATTGTCCTGGGATATGATATTCATTTGAACGATCTGTCGGCCGTTTTCGGCCTTATTCGCGAGGATCGGCAGTTTACGTTCGACGATTACCGGCTTGTTGCGAGGTCGACGACCTCTCCTATTACAGTAGCGTGGTTTCAACCTTTGAATTGACTGCGGGAGAATAGGAAAATCTTAAGAAAACGATGTGTAACTTGAGATAATAAAATTTACATTACATAATACAGAAAAAAAAATGCGCCGGTGACGCAGAGGTCGTGGGTGCAAATCCTTCCGAAAGTGATGTATTTTTTCAGTAATTTGATTAATAATAATTCCTGCCTTCACATCTCCCAACAGCTTTTCGCCAATTATAGGGGCCGCCCATGAGTTATTTTTACGCCTGCGCATGTGGAGCGTCTTAAGATGATAATCTAGAGTGAGGAAAACCACAGAAAAAACTCAACTCTGAGAAACAACCCCGCGGCGTTCGAACCCGGGGTCTCCGAACTGATAGCAAAGCGCGCCAGGCACAGAGCCACCAGCCCATCAACGTTGATTTAATATTAATATTAGTCAAAGGGGCGACTGTTCGTACGACGCAACCTTGGAGTAGACGAGGGGATGACAGAATAAAATAGACACCAGGTAAAGCGGTATAAATATGTAAACACCTAAATTCTAAGAACGAATTAAGAACTTTCTCTTGTCATTAGGGTAGGGGTAGATGTATAAGAAGGAATTCGTCATAGTTTAGTATCGTTACAACTATGCCTCGCTTACAAGGTTCGAGTGATATTAGCGACTTCGCCCGGGGTCGCATCGTTGGCCAGAGTGAACACGGCGCTTCGCAACGTGAAATAAGTAAATTTTTAAATATTCCGTTGTCCACAGTTAACCAGGTGATTACACAATTTAAACGCAAGGAAAAAAACAACAGTGGAGCCGAGACCAGGCCGGACCTTCTGAAAGAAGTAAAAGGGTGCTTGTGCGCGAAGTGTTAAGAGAACCGCGAAAAGATACAGCTGAGCTTGCGGCAACTTCACAGACAAGTTAGCGCACCGTTCTGCGATACCTCCGCAGTGTGGGGATGTATAAAAGGGTGGCAAAGAAAAATCCTCTCCTTACGGCGTTTCAAAAATGGCGCCGAATGGTTTGGGCAATCCAAATGCGAACGAAGCCCGAAGAGTTTTGGCGGTCTGTCATTTTTTCAGACGAAAGCAGATACTGCCAATTCAGTGATAGTGGTCGTACGTGGGTATGGAGACGTTCGTCACAGCAACTGGACGACAAATTTTTGCGTCAGACGGTGAAATACGGCGGTGTGGGGCGCGATATGGTATGGTGGAAGATCGCAATTAGTAATCTGCGACGGAAATATAAATGCGGCAAAATATATCAAAATATTAACAGAAGGACTACTACCGATATTCGACAACGCCATTTTATCTAAAGAACACGCCACTTTTATGGAGAATGGTGCACCCTGCCACAAAGCAAGAACAACAACCACATGGAAAGAGGAACAGGGGATTCGGATTTTACCATGGCCAGGCCAATCACCAGACATGAATCCGATAGAGAATGTTTGGCACATAATCCAGACAAATATGGCGAAACGACCCCGAAAACCCAGCAATAAGGAAGAACTCGTGGCAGCTGTTACAGAAGAGTGGTTAAATATTCCAGAAGACACCATTAATCATTTAATAGATTCTATGCCACGACGACTCGCAGCACTTCACGCAAGTAAAGGTGGATCGACAAAATATTAGTTTAACACATGGGCTGAAAAGTCCCGGGCCTAACAAAGAAAACACGGTTTTTTTAAAATTAGCTTTATTCATCAACGTAATCTCCATCAAGAGCAACGCAATCATTCCAGCACCGCTCTAACATTTCAATACCACTTTTGTACAACGATTTATCTTTTGCCTCAAAATAGGCCTCAGTTTCAGCGATAACCTCTTCATTCGTGCGATATTTCTTACCGACGAGCATTTTTTTGAGGCCTGCGAACAGCCAGTAGTCGCTGGGAGCCAAATCTGGCGAATACGGTGGATGTGGGAGCAATTCGAAGTTCAATTCATGTAGTTTTGCCATTGTTTTGACACGGTCCGTTGTCTTGATGACACAAATTTTTTTTCTTTGCCATATGCGGTCGTTTCTTTGCAATTTCGGCCTTCAAACGCTCCAATAACGCTATATAATATTCACTGTTGATGGTATTTCCTTTCTCAAGATAGTCGATGAATATTACACCACGCACATCCCAAAATATGAGGCCATAACCTTTCCAGCCGATTGTTGTGCTTTCGGGCGCTTTGGACGAGGTTCACCAGTTGCTGTCCACTCATATGACGATCATTTTGATTCCGGAGTGAAGTGATGGATCCATGTTTCATCCATTGTCACATATCGACGCAAAAATTCCGGTTTGTTACGTTTAAACATGGCCAAACACTGTTCAGAATCACCAACACGTTCTTGTTTTTGGTTAACAGTGAGCAAACGCGCCACCCACTTTGAACAGAGCTTTCTCATAGTCAAATGCTCATGCAATACAAAGCCAATACGTTCTTTTGATATCTTTACGATGTCAGCTAACTCACGCAACTTCACTTTTCGATAATTCAAAACGATTTTGTGGATTTGTTTGATGTTTTCTGGTGTTACCGCCTCATTTGGACGTCCACTGCGTTCTGCATAATCGGTGTCTCTACGACCACGTTTGAAGTCAGCAAACCAACGTTTTATTGTTGTTTCTGATGGAGCGGAGTCCCCATAACACTTTTCAAGCCATTGCTTCGCTTGAACGGTATTTTTTCCCATCAGGAAGCAGTGTAAAATTAAAACACGAAATTGTTTTTGATCCATTGTTTTGAAAATAACAAAAGTAGCGTGACTCTTAGCACAATAACTCACAAACTAATGAATAGAATATCATGAAATTTTAACAGCTGTTTTTTGAAAGTTAGTACTAACTGAGAGAAAGGTGACTGCAACAAAACTAGCGTCATCTATGTGTTAGGCCCGGGACTTTTCAGCCCATGTGTTAATTTAAAAATTTTAAAATATTTTGTATATATAACGAGAATAGAATCTTTTTTTTAATTAGTAGGTGTCTATTTTATTCTGTCACCCTGGTATATTGTCATTTAGTATTAAGTTCCCGAAATAAGGAATATACAATTGTCGCTATATTAAAGGCAGCTACAATAACAGAGAAAATCTCAAGTATTTAAGTGAGAATGTTCAGTCTTTACTCTAAACTACACAAATCTGGTCTCTCCCGTCTAAGACAATTTGCAGATAATCCGTAAAATATTACACACATTAAACAAGTTAATAGAGACAATAAACGAAACACCATTATACTTACATCCAACTGTTCTCTTAATATATCGTTAGGCGAGCTTGGCCTTCGAAACAAGATAGATGGCGAAAGCCGTCGAATATGCGTGTCGGTGTTTAAAGACTGTATCATCAACACTTCACCACGTTGTTGTACCGATACGGGCTTCTATAATCAAACCACGATCAAAAGGTCAAGTTAAAAACATCAACAATGCAAGAGGGAGCGGACTTACTTCTTGGTTATTGTAAAATTTATCTTTCGACGTAGTTATCGTTAAATTCTTCGTGACGGTTTTAGTTTTATTGCCACCGTGTTTCGATGCATCGCCGCAAACATGACCGCAAGGACATTGTATCCGGTTCTTCCTGTAGTGTAGCTTCGCTACGGATAACAATCGCTTTAAAGTGATGGATAAATCATTCGGATGTTTTATCAGACTATCTTTCAGATCAATTTGCGCCTTATTATCGACTTCTTCTATAGATTCTATATTCTCTTTGTTCCCTTTAGCGGAACCTTCACCTTCCTTGCTGGAAACATCTTCATCCCAATTATACTCCAAGATCAATTTAGAATCAGATCCAAACTAAAAGCGTTAGTGTAAACAATTTGGTGGCTTGGGTAGCTACGACGGACTTACCATTAGATATAAATCACCTATCGATAACGTACCGCAATCCTTCAACGTCCAACCGCTTCTAATCTTCGCAGCATCACTGTGTTTCTTCTCCATATCTTCAATCACTTCCTGTTTCACCTCGACGACCTCTGGCTTTTCGTCGCTACTTCCAGCGCTTTCCGGAAGTGGCTGTTGATGCTGCTGCAGCGCTAAAAGCGTGTTAACCGCCTCATCTATTACGTCACTCACGGATGCAGGTAGATCATCGCTCACGCAGTTTTCGTTATTGTCCGTTGTCGTCAGCGTCTTATTGGTGGGAGATGTTTTTTCGCAGTTGCTCTCTTGTCTGGGACGTTTTGTCCCGCCCCGCTTAGATGATCCAACTGCAAAAAAAAATTTATAGCAACTGTACGCAATTTTTAACGAATTTTTCAATGAAAACACTTATGGAAGCAGAGTGAAAGTCAGAAACAACTGATCGAATGAATTCATTGCAAATAAAGGGTTGCCATAGAGATGGTGCATATCACCAATGTTATTTAAAGTATATGTGAAGACGGCACTGAGGGATTGGAGAAAGAAATGTACACCGATGGAAGGGAGTTAGGAAAAAAGAATTAACGAAGCTATCCAGAAGAGAGCACTGGGAGTGGATAGAGAAATTATTTACAATAACGATAAACTTGTGGGACATTTATGTCCCAATTCAAAGAACCCAAAAACTTACCAAAGAGAAAGGTACAACAAAAGTAGCTACTTCACAAGTAATTATATGCAAAATTATTGGTGGGACAAAATTGTCCCACTCCCAAAAGTTTAAAGAACATACCTCTGCAACTAGGGTATGAGCTCAACCAAATTTGTTCACCCCGAGTCTTCACCCCGAACCGTTCTTCATAGGCGTTCAAACATACACTTTGACTTGTTAAGTATTCGCTCAAATTCAGTGTTGGCAACTCTATATTACAAGCATTCGAGGGAGAAAATCTCAGTATTGGGTCCGAGATGATCTTATTGCTTTCTTCGATTTCTTTTAAGATTTCAGCATCACCGTTGACGCTCTCTTTAACGGATTGAAGCGTTTTCTCACACTAAGTGAAGTATTAAGGATATACGCATACTTCGGAGGATCACTCTCAAACTTCCGGACAAAAAAAAGGATACTTCGGCTACACAATGCGTTTTCCACCTATCCGTCATGCATATCAGCAAGGAACTTAATCGTTTCTGTAGTGGTAACACCGTTCTAACACGCGGATTTTGCGCAAGGTTCTGTACATACATCCATGTACTCATATCTTTCGGAATCAGCTCGACTGTTACCCGAGATGGTAGCTTCAAATCGTTCTCCTTTTCTAAAACAAGAATCGCAGGTTATTATATAGGAAGATTGATTCGATATGCTTACCGTCTAGTTGATTTAACTTTCGTAAAGCTTTACACATAGGCGTCTTGATTCGTATCATTTTCCCTTTAACACGTATGGCAACCGAACCTCTATATATTAATTCGTTTAATTTGATGCAAGTTTTCTCACTGATTATCGATAATTTTTTTCGCAACTCACCGTAGTTTATTAAACCGTACAATTCTTGAGCAATCTTTTTCACTTCTGTAAAGGCAATCATAGTGTTAATAATTCCATCGCATACTTAGAAATTTAAAACAAATTAAATTGATCTTACCATCTGAAAATCTGAGATGTTTCGAGATTTTATGCCACGTTCGATAGTATAAATGCCTCATCTGCTCCTTCGTTTTTATCATGTTCTCAGCTATCCCTTTCTTCTTTAATTTATTGCTGACATATGAATGTATTGCCTCGAAATCCTTACCAAACTCACTTAATGCTTCGAAAAATAAATTTTTATCCTCTTGTGTCCATAAAGGTCTGCAAGCTTTTCTCGTTGGTGGTTGTTCTTGCTTCGGCTCTTCCTTTATAGAAGGGGGAGGGTCTAAAATTATATATACATAGGAAGGGAATAAAACTAGATAAATGAGGTTTACGGTACCTTTTTTTTCCGAAGCTGCAGGTGCAGCTATCGAAGCAGCGTTTACCGAATCTAATTTCATCTTCTTGAATACCCTTGCACTAGTTCTTAATTGTAAGCTTTTCGTATCTGATCCTTCCACATTGTTGTATGTTGTTACAGAACCCAGGAGGTCTTCAATTGGTATGTTTTGTTGAAGAATTAGTTTGCAATTGTTAGGCAATTCACTATTCATTTTTTGTGTTGTGTTGTCACCTGATTTGTGCATACAAAAACGAAGACATAACAAAAATGAATAACTTTTAATACAATTAGGCAACGAATAAACAAAGACATGAGACCATAATCTAAAGTAAGGGAAAACCGGATTTATTCCATAGTACAATTCATAAATTCATAAACAACAATAGTAAAAGAAAAAAAATTAGACTATGCGTACAATGTACACAAACAGATCGGAAATTTTGGAGCCTAATCGCATCAATCATGTTGTATCGTGTTTTTCGGCGATAAACGTGAATTTTGACCGTGTGGAGTGACGTCGGAAAATCTCCGAAAATCGAAGATAAATCGGAAAAACCAACATTAAAAGCAGCATTTGCAAATGGCGATCAAATCACGATCGAACTAATTGATAAAGCCAATCCAGAATTTTGCGAAAAATTGGAGGTTAACCGCACGGGAACGAGCGCTAATCGATTATCGACGATATAAGGAACATCTTACCTTAATTTTAAACCGAAATAATTAAATAAATCACAGATAAATAAATATAAACACAAACACTATATAGATACGAAAACCAATCTTGTATATAAAAGCTTATTGCTTTCTGCCAACTTTTAGATATGAATATTGTTGATGGAATACCCTTTCTTGATTTAATATGAATTTATGTGGAATTTAGGTGAACAAATTACAGTAATTTGCTTAATCTCTATGTCATTGATTAAAATCCTTTGTATATTTTTTACTTCGGAATGTAAATATTTACGCTCATCATTTGAGCGAGAAAGCTTTTGGGGTGCTCCTTGAAAGCTCCAATTTGTAACTGAAAGTTTCGTAAATGCAATGCTTATACTTCGTTTAAATCAGTAATAGTAACAGGAACTATTTAATTGTTGTTCTTTATCGATAGTTTTTGCACATTGTTTTAAAGTTTAAAGACGTGTATTACCCCCACAAACTTTACAGTTCTTAAATGTTAATATATCCGATATCTTATTATTTCCTGCATTTTCAAGGATTTTCAAAAATTCCTGCACAACTTATTACGGAGAATATTAATACTTTAATCTGTGTACATAATAAACATTCTACAGCATGTAGAAAGCTGGAGAGAAAGCAATTCTTATAGAATTTTATATAAAGAGTAGTAGTACAAATCATTTTAAATAATCCGTAATTTGATCGTGTTCTACTATCGATAATTTGATTGGATTAATTTATTTGCATTTACGTAAAATACTTTTCGATATTCAAAACATGTATTCATTAACTTCTACCAACCTTCAAGCTTGAATATTTTGATAACAGCCATGACTACATGGACGTTCAAAAGTTTTTGGAATTGGAAAAATTGCCAAAGAATTTTATATATTTTGTATTTCTTCTATGACGGACGTAATAAGTTGAGAAAATTTGATATAATCGGTGATTGTTTTAAGAAAAAAATATTTTAATTTGCTAATGGGAAAACCGATGAAAATGCTAGAAAATTTGAATGGTCCATTTGTATTATCGTAAGGAGAAATTGTCTATCGAAAAACTAAAGTATATTATCTTTGGATGGAATGTAACAAATGCCAATGACAAACAATTAAAGTAAATACAATGACGAAACACCCTCCGCAGTTATGGCATGGTCCTATATATCAATAGAAGGTCCCTGGACCACTGCATTTTTGCCAGGGCACCATGAATCAACACCAATGTGTTGGAGGATGTCTTGATGCCGTATATCAATGATTTAGATCCGAATGAACTATAAGGCACCATGTTACATTGCCAAATCCATCCAAAGTTTTTTGGAAACGCATGCTCTGCCAGTGTTACCTCGGCCGGCAAATTCTACCGACCTCAATGCAATTGAGAACGTGTGTTGTGTTCTAAAATCACGCGTGTATTCCAGAAGAAACACTACCAAAGAGTAATTAGTAAGAAATATGGAGGATGTATGGCAAAATGACACTACAATTAGACATAGCATTAACGCTTGCACAGACAGTATGCCAAAAAGAATAAGAGCAATTATAAAAGTCAACATCACTTACCGGGTACGTATAGTCAAGAATCCTGTAAAACAAGTTGCCTACTTATGCGACCTAAAAATACCGCAATGCATAAATATTTTATAACACATCTAAAGCAACGATAAAATAGAAAGTTAAACAATACCCTTTATAACTGTTGTTTATTTTTAAATTGTTGTGTACGGTTTCTACGATTTCCAGCTTAAGTAAATCAATACAGCTGTCCTTGTTTAGTAAGCAAATTACTCGCTTGTTACTCTCGTATTTTTTAAATTAAAAAAAGGCGGGAGAATTGTCGTAGCGATCTTTTAAAATAAGCGAAAACTTCCAAACTATTTTAATAGGAATAACTTGAACTAAAACTGGGTGATTAAAAGAAACGTTAGCTTCATAAATTAACACTTATTTTTTTATTTCAACAATATACCGTAACATTAAGAATTATCATTCTTCGCTTCAGTTCGCACCACTTGTTCTTGCTATTTATTTTGCCTGCTTTGTATACAGCGAAGCTCAAAATATTTGAACGCATGTAGTTGAATTAGATAACGTTTCTAAGCAATTTCGTGAAGTACTATAAATAATTGTTAACTTAAACTAGAAAGTACGCATTTAATTTCTATTTATTTATATACGTACATATTAACTGTAATTTCTCTTATTTCCTCAGTTTCTATTGTAATCGCCGAGCAAAACTAATAATTTCACTTATGTAGTTCATTTAATCGGCAAATAACTGGTCTTATTAGTATTTCTTTTACTTGATTTTAATGAGGGTAAGAGTCAAAGAAATTAAACAGAGCTTGGCTTTCGTCGGTCAACGGAAAAAGCAACAAGTGAAAAAAATTATGCGAATTAACAATAGCACGTCGGTGTAATTGATATATAATTTCTTCTCTGTTTCTACATGTGCAACGACTGTAAAAAAGCTGAACTTGTGTAATTCCAATTATAATTTCTAGAAAATTACATTCGCGTCTAAAAAATACGCTCATCTTTTGACAGCTGTCAAACGAATGTCAAACTGCAAGTAGTAAATTATAAAAACAAACTTTATTCATCAATTAAGGTATAAAAAATAAAAAGTTAATCTACTTATCTTGGTATTGTATACTCATAAACAACTAAATAACATCAATAAATAGGAACAAATAAATTATACGGAAGCGAAACGACTTCAATACGTCTCCATTCTCGGATGCATTTTATTCCTCGAATGCGGCCTTGCGTATTTCTTTGTATCTTTAACGTATCTTGAAGTGTTTGGCCGTAACTTTTTATTAATCATGTAGGGATTGGTGTAGTATTGATTGTAAGGAACGTAGATAACGTTTTTCCCATATAATTTTTGATGACCACTTAAAATTTCTCCGGGTTTAACGTCATCTTGTTGATTTTCCTTCACGCTGTACGTTGGTAAGCGAGTTTTGACCACTTTATTTTGTTGATTTACGTATTGAGGGGCCAGAGGTTCTTTTGTGAGGTCTATCATTGGAGTGGGGAAGGTATATTGGTTATAGAACTGCTTCAATCTGTCACTGTAACCTTTGAAGACGGGATCTGAATTTTGTTGGGCGAATTTGTATACGTTTTCTAGGCGTTTGTTGAAATTATGCTGGATTTGGGCATTTATTTGTTTGGGAGCCTGATAAATTTGTTGCGATGGATTAAAGGGAATCTGGTTAGTTTGATACGATGTTGGATTTGTAAAAGTTTTGATGGTATTTTCGTATTTCGGCGTGTAATACCGAAACTCCGGCTCTTGACTAGTGATCATGTCCTGTTCCACTTTAGGAGAATATTGCTGGTATATTTCTCTATCTATTTTTTGCGGAATGGTGTATCTTGATTCTTCACGAATGATTTTTGGTTCACTGCTCAAGGGTATAGCAATTTGTTTTTTGATTAAAGAAGTTTCTTGCGATTTAACATCGGCATTTTCAGCAAAACTATCGATTTCTCTATTTGTGGTTTTGTAATCGACCACATTACTGTAATCGAAGCCTATGCTTCTTCCTAGAGCTTTAGCGTGATCAAATCTTGTAGATTCTTCGGCAGCTGGAGTAGATATCGTTCTTATCGGTTTACTTTTATAAATTTCGACACCGGGACTCAACGTCTTCCATGGTGAATTGTTAGCTTTCTTTAGATAAGGATCGTTTTCGTAATTAAGTTGTACGTTTCCTTGTAGTTCTTGTAATTTCATCTGGGTCTTCGGCGATAGATTAGCTTGAGCGATAGCTTTCTCTGGATCGATGCTAGATGTCACCGGTCGGTAATATTTGGGTTTGATCCCGGATATCTTCTGTTTTTTGTTGTCCAGTACTGAGTTTAACACGTACTCCTCCTGCGGAAGGTTAACGCTTTGAGGTTTCATAACTTCCTCCTTAATGGTTCCGGTAATAATGTCTGAATTTATATAGGTTTGTTGCGGTTTGGTTTGTTTAAGCGCCAGAGGCGGGACACCTCCGAATTTCACGCTGTAACCGACATTAAACGATTGAGAAGATGGTGGGTTTTGATTAGTTTGAACGGTATAATCTAAGGATCGAGGATTGTCTATGAATTGGACCTTAGGATATTCATCGGATTGATGGGTGACGGCTGGAGACTGAAGATAGGCGGAAGTGTAACTGTTTTGATCGTTTTGATTGGAAAAATGACTGACGTCTTCCGGTCCGAAACGGATGTTTATGGCGCTTTCGGCTTGTTGCTCGGGAGATAAAGAAGATTGGTGGACGATGTTTGTAGAGAAACCAGAGTCATCTTGTTGAAGTGGTAGAAGATTTTGGGATGCTGTGTGCTTGACTGAGCAACTGATCAGTAGAATAGTTACCTGAAACAGATACAAGAAATTCTTTCAATGTTTTATATATAATAATTGTGATAGGGTTTATTGTCCTACAGAATACTAATTACACGACAAAATAATACCAAAAAGTCATACATATATTATGAAAATTAGCTTGACTAAAAGAATAAAAGCCTAAGAATAAAGAACGTAAAGAATAACTACAAGTAAGAAATAACAGAAGTCATACTATTTATATACGTTTGTGTAGTAATTTGACTAAGGTATCTAACATATTTCGTACCAATATTGTCATATCCAGTAGTTGTATTATTTGCTTTGTAGCGTACGTAATAATAATAATAATTCTCATCTTTCGCAATATCAAAATCTCTAATACGTTTCAGATATTAAAAATCGTTGAAACCTATCTACTGCATTAAGTGCTTACATCATAACTTGTATTATTTGTTCCCCGATACTATTTATATAGTACATTGCTTGTTGGAATATACTCGTTTCTTTTGTCATTAAACATAGATTTTCCCTCTGTGTAACTTTAACAAAATAATTGTCAATGCATTAGATGCATCGTATACAATCAGTTATACACCACTGAAAGATTTTCCTATAGCTTAATGATTGAGTTAGATTGCCTCGGAGAGAAAAAGAAACATTTCTGATGTTTTATTCATACATGAATCTTAAATTAAATACATTTTATTGAAAGGTGGATAACTAATTTAAATACCGAGTAAGTACAACAAAGATCAAAAGGGGACAATGATAATGTCCTACCAGAAGAATAGTACACACAGTTAGAGGCAAACGCCGTCAGGAATTTTTTGAATGACGCATTTGAAAGACGATGGATTGGTAGGCTTGGCCCCACATCATAGGCCCCAAAATCAGCCGATTTTTCTCCAAATGATTCCTTTCCTCGAGGTTACTTGAAAAGTAAAATTTATAACGTGCAAATACGTAACTTGGACTAAATGAAAGACCGTATACGTAGTGCATGTGATGGAATACATCCAGAATTTATTCGAAATACCTTGCGTTGCTTAATGCCTTGAAAAACAAGGACACGTCGAAAACTTATTATAAAATCAGATTTTATTTTTGTTATGTAGTTTGTTTGATTCTTAATTAATCATTAAGACAAAATGTTGTCTTCATCTAATTTGCAGGATAGTTATTTCATTTGCATTAAGAGAGATGTATGGTAGCACTGGTAACTGGTTTTGTTAGGAGCTGAGGGTTCTCGCTCGTTTAATATGAGGTTACCGACTATCCTGCCAACTCATTGACAATTATAATAATTATTATTATAAAAGAAAGAACTCGGTTTATATATACACTTGTATTATTTGAAATAATCAGCAAAAATATTACATTTCTCTTGATCATCCAGAAATGGTCCATGATAGTTGGAACGATATAAATAACTCGTTTATTTTCTTAGATGTTGTTGACCAATAGTCTATTCGTTTTTAGATCGTTACCCTTAGTTTTATTAAAGGTTTGAATTTACGAATTAGAAATCCGAAAAACTGGGAAGAACGCAAACTCAACCATTTAATAATTTAGAAAGTGGCCAAATAATTAAAATCTACTGTTTATTTAATTTGCAATGCAGGAAAATAACATTAAAAAAATGCTAAAGACAAACCCACTTTACAATAGACAATAATAAATATGCAAGTGAACATGTTAATGCAAATTCGATTAGTGACAGCATTAAAGAAAGCTTAAATAATTTACCTAATTGATTCCGAATTTGTCGCACGTAGAAGCGACTTGGATTTTCTACTACTTTTTCAATGTAACAAATGCAAGAATTCGTCGAACGAAGTGAATAGAAACGTGAATTTTATCAATTGTACTTGCATCGGTGAAATTACTATATTAAGGATGAATTTCTTGTCCATTCAAAGACTCATTACACAAACTCCACTCACACAAATTTATTAATTGTGCGGAACGCAGCGTTTCGAGAGCACGTGGGCTCTCATTGTCAACCGTGTTATCGACTCATTAACCTCAAAAAGATTTTCACTCCAGAATGTCTAGAATAAATCGATAATAGTTAGAATAAATTCTAGCTCTGGTTAGCGTTTTCAACTATCCTTTGTAACATTCACGATTTATTAAAGTAGTTTCCACAATTGATAAGACATTTATCATTCATTTATGATAATAATTTCTACCATCCAATAATTTAAAATAAGAAGCTAAAAATCTTTTCCATGAATTTTATGAAAGAACCAACTAGTTTCTAACGTAACTAGACCTTTTTAAACGCAAGAATACTCTTCGCAAACAAGTCAAACAGAACTAGCCGCAAACAGCTGCTCAATATAATAAAATATAAACAACCGACTTAATTAAATCGTACAACTAGAAAACAATTTCAACTAATAAGTAGGTAAAAGACCTTAGTAACCAGGAACGGTAAATGTGCTAGAGCAGCGAAGAATTTTAACCAGCATTCCGTATAAAGACAGATTTATGATGCTTTTGCTTCCTAATATTTTTACGGCAGGGAACCGTGAGAAATTATTCATCTCTCTCGTGAATTTTGAATTAATTAATTTTATAACGTGATACACCGTTACGAGGAAACATAAAGGTTGAGAGGAAGAGAGTTGTACTTGTTGAAAAAGATGCGTTTTACGTAAAAAAATATATTAAATAACATTTGTTCGGTGTGAAAATTGTGATTTTAAATTGAAAACTCGAGAGTTTCTTTTTTAATAAAATCGTAATATATGAAGCAAAAGGAGTAATTTTATAATATTGCAGGAGTCTAAAGGGTGTTTCGGCTAGAAATGAAGATAAGTACGTTTTATTTTTTGACTTGACTTGGTTTAGATGAGTTGACACATTCACACGTTCGAAAGGTCCAGACAAATTACGATTGACTTCTACGTGAGAGGTAAACCTAATTGTGTCTCTTGATAATGGAAGTTTTGCAAGATATTCTTCCTCTCTTAGTTGAAGATAATCATCACCCACTTTCTGAATCTCAGAATGGTTTCTTGGCAAATAGATCTATTGTAACTAACCTGGCACAGATTTCTCAAACAATAGCTGAAGGCGTGGATGAGGGTGATTAACTGGATTTTATTTATACTGATTTTTCCCGTGCCTTTGACCTGATTGATCATCACAAGTTGCTGGAGAAGCTGAGTTTTTTCGGGCCGGATCAAATCTTACAGCAGGCCGGATCCTGCCCGCAGGCCGGTTGTTGCCCACATATGTTCTAAATAGACTTAATTACGTTTATTTTACTAGATTTAAATTTCGAACTTCAGCGCAAATTTTTGAAATATCTGTCATATAAGAACGATGGGCGATATCCTACGCGAGGTATCGCTGTAGGGTATACCTAATCTAATTCAGAGGCATGATTTTATAACGCTTATTGAAAAAAGAAACCGTTTTAGTGCTTTATTTGTGCAGAATATTGTCACCAGAATTGACTCTCCTGGTTTGTTGTCTGATAATGACTGAATGAATCGTCCCTTTGCATATTTTTCAGAATACAAGTAGCTTTAAAATACATAAAATGCTTTCTAACAGTCACTAGCAATTATCTGTACATTCCTTTTTCAAACCCACCTGCAAGCTTACTCTGTGAAAAAACAGAAATATATTTTTTTAATTTTTTGTAAAAAATTTTAGAACCGAAACAATAAAGTTGATGTTTTCCGTTGTATAATATTGAAAATGTCCTATTAATGGTATGCTAGCGTTCCACTAGAACATAGCATTATAAGTATAAATACTGGATCAACACTAAAATTAAATCACTGCAAGGCAACAAATTTTACTGAGTTCAATTTTAAAGCTAGAAATTATGTGCTGGTTTTTAAAAAAATTCAAAAATGGTCTTGAAATATCTCATAATTCTTATTAACCACAATTTACGTCATCGAACATCTACTACTTTTTCTTCTTCCAAAGAACCGTAACACTTTTTTCATCTCTAATAATCTTCCTCAATCAGTTTAATTCATTCAACGAAATTGCCACCTTGACAGTGAAACTTCAACGCATCGCTGTAGCTTGTTCCCCGCATCGACTTTTAAGGATACGACTGGTTAGACGAAGGAAAAAAGTACAATGAAAAGGACGTGGAAACGAGAAAAACGAAACCGACTAACACGACCAACTCGATTACGAGCAGCAGTGAAAGTGTTGTAATTGTAGGTTTCGCGCAGAAAAAAAAAATTACGTACCAAATTGATGTTGTCTCGTGGTGTATAGTAAATAGGAGTCATTTGAGTCGGATTTCTTTTGTTATTCCACAAACGTGCTTGTTTACATAGTTATTTTCTTTTTCTTTAAGTTCAAACAGCACTCTCTTTCTTTCTATCGAAATAAAAAAAGTTTCGTCGCGTCTATTGTCGAAGAAAATGGAACGAGAAACTAATTTATTACGTTAGAACATCCTATTCTGTTAGAATAACAAGAGAAACGAAAAGAAAGGAAATCTAGATGGCCATTAAAGGCAAGTGCTTTGTATTATACCTAACCGAAATAAAATTTAATTTTTGACAAAGAAATATGTGGTGTTATCACTTCATCTTTGAAAGAAAAAAATATATTGATAAGTATAATTTTTATTTGAGACGAAATATTTCACCTATATAAAGAAATTGCGATATTTCAAATGATAAAAGATCTGTACAACGATTTGATTTACTTTAAATGTATAATAATTTATATCTGCTGCGTTTTCATTGATTAAAACAATAAATTTAAAACCCGAAGAAAATTTAAATTGATACTATCTTTGGTTTTAATTTTGTTTTAGAATATCATAATTAATTTCTTAAATTATATATAGATTTAGATTAATTTAGATTATATTTTGGATTGTAAAGTTTGACTCAATGTGATTTAAACTTTATTGTATTAAATTATAATTAAAACATATTCCGCAAAGAAAAGTACCGCATAATTCTTTTTTTTAGCACAAGCGTAATTTTGTAACATAAGAAACTTCTAAACACATCCCAATATACTCCAAGAGACAATTGTTATGATTATTTAAATAATATAGGGACTAAATAAAAACTCATTTAAAATTGTTATTAGGCAGATATAGTAAAAGAAATTAAATTTTTGATCTGTGTATATTCCACTCTCAACAAGGGGCATCTTCTAATTCCTGTAGCTTTACTGGGGCAACATGTTGGGTCCGTGCCATTCCGCAAAGATAGCCCCATACATATCTGGAGTGGGAGAATCTAGACCAAGCTTATATACGGAGGTTAACTGAATCCATGCCAAATCGAATGCGTGCGGTTATAAGAATGAGGGATGGAAATATCGACTGTTAGGTTACTATGCTGTAGTTTTTTTTTTCCAAGAATATAATTCCTTTCGCCATATCTACTTAATAAAAATTTCAAATATGTTTTGGTTTTTATTTGGTCCCTATATTATTTAAATAATCATAGCAGTTATTTCTTGAAATACGTTAGAATATATTTGAAAGTTCCTTCAGTCATAAAATTCATTCTTGTGCTACAAAAATGAATGATGCGATACTTTTTTGCGGAATGTACTTTGACGATTAAATCTTTATAAAATGTGTTAGCAAGTATTTTAACGCTCAGTGCAATTGACCTGTTACACCTTCACTTCAGTGAATATGAATAAGGCAACAAGAGCCTTAATTATATGCCGAAATCTAGCTGGTAAAACATAGGGCTGTAAACCCAAATATACTGCGATGGCTATACATCAGTATAGTAAGACCTACAGTGACATATGTGGCGATAACCTGGTTTCAGAAGATCACTCAAGTTACAACCAGGAATACCCTTCATAAGTTGCAACGGTTAACATGTGTATGCATCACCGGAGCTATGGGAACATGTCCAATCGCGGTCCTGGAGATCATCTTAGCCTTCACACCCTAACACATAGTAGTGGAGGGAGTGGCCCATGCGGCAAAGTATAGACCACCCAGGGCGGGGCCTGAAGGAAACGGGACTACGTGCCAGAGAGCTTGGTCATCTCGAGCGGAACTCTCCCCACTTCTAAGCCCGCTGAACGATGAGATCGTTAATGAATATAGCTTCCAAGAGATTTTTTTTACAAAGCTTTGTAACAAGAAAGAATGGAAAGGAGAATTTTCCACCTACTACAAACACCATTAAATGGTACACGGATGGTTTCAAAAATGACAGAGAATATTTAGAGTCAATGGGGACATACTCTAGCATATTTCAAGCGGACACCAGTGCGATTGTGAGATGTACTCAATTCAACCTCGACAGGCACTATCGAAGGCAGAGCATTGCAATTTTCTCCGATAGTCAAGCTGCCATAACGGCGTTGAGCTCTAACACCATCAGCTCTAAATTAGTGCCTAGAAAAACTAGATAACCTAGGCAGAAAAAACAGAGTTGCACTATGCTGGCTCCCAGAACACTCTGGAATCAACGGCAACGAGAAAGCTAACCTATTAGCAAAGGAGGTTGCCGCAACTTCGTTTGTTGAACTGGAACCGTTTTGTGGTATAGGGGTGAGCACCTATAAAAAGAATTCAAAGACTGAGAGGAGAAGCTCAAAGCATTTCTTTCGTAGAATCTTCCTGGTCTGAGACACTCCAAGGTATCCCTTGGAAATTTCAATAAGCAAAGGGCAAAGACTATGCTAGAACTAAGTATAAGCAGTCTACGCGTCCTCACAGGTTTTCTCACAGGGCATTGTCACCTTGGGGAAAATATGACAAGGATAGGTTTGAAACAGAATAGCGACTGCAGGTTTAGTAGAACACCTAACATCTAACTACACTGCCAACCATCTTGGTAAAAAAACGCCATAGACGAGGTGAAAATACCTTCTCTGACACCATCCCAGCTATTGCAATTTATTAAAGCTCTTAGACTGGATGGGGAGCTGTAAGTGCGGGCAAACTCTAATCTAATCTAATCTAGACCTTCACTTAGAGGAAGTATGTCGAACCAACTGGTTAACTGGTTAATTCGAGGAAGTGTGTTGGTGCAATGAAGTAATTTATTCAAATAGTGGTTCGAAATAGAAATGAAAGTGAAAATAAATAGGTCAATTAAAAAAAAAGTGACAACAAGCGCAAATGGTGGTAAAAAAATGAATGAAAACGAAGTACATTCAATAAAACCCAGAACTACAAACTTTCGCCATCTAAAATTGAATATAGATATTATCACCTGGATATGACGAGATATGTTTTCCTTTCCTTACTTATTGTTTCGAATATAAATAGTTATTAGGTAATTAAATCTATGATTTAAAAACCAAAACTTGTACGTAATATTACAACCTAGCAAATCCAAACACTTTTTTGCAAATAATAAACCGCGTAAATTAAATCTGCCTTTGTTTGTATAGTGGCGACCGTATAGCCGAGCTGAGGTGTGCGATTTCATCAATTTTAATCTCGTTTCATTTCGGAGCAAATGGAAAAATTAATGAGGTATGTCTCTCTGCATGCGCGACTGCGTATTGTAGAGACAACGCCGGCGTTGAAAGTTTACGAGTGACGATTCAGAGCGTTAGAAATATGAAATTATATGAGGCGATTACCTTTGGGTTTGTTCTAAATACGCAAGTAATATACAGTGATTCACAGTGAAAATGATGCAGCGATATATAATTTATTTTATATATTATTCGGGGAAAGTAAATTGAATATACAGGATGGCGCAGGGGAATGGGAAATTTTTGAACGTTACAGTTGTCAGCACTGTAGAGCCGGCAGTTGTTCGTAACGTCGCACAATTGTTGTGAACGCATTGCCATTTAGTAATCATGGATCGTTGTACTGGTGCGGAACGTGCAGTAGCTGTGAGAGCGTTTTATAAAAATGGTGATAGTGCGACTGCCGCGCAGAGAATATTTCGACAGCATTACCAGCTTGGACGTCATGGACGTGTCGCATCTGCGCATGCGATTACAACGTGGGTGCGTAATTTTGAAGAAACAGGATCTGTCTTGAAAAAGAAAGCTCCAGGTGGCATTCGAACGGTACGTACCCCAGAGAACATTGAGGCTGTTAGAGCTGCAATCGAGAGAAGTCCTCGCCGCTCCGTTCGACAGCATGCATTTATGCTATGGATAAGCGACGAAGCTTACAAAGAATACTGCGCGAATTACATTTCCATCCCTATTAGTTGCAGATTGTGCAACAATTACATGAACGAGACCCAGCGTCGCGTATGGAGTTTAGTAGGCAGATATTGGCTAAAAATAACGAGGACGCGAATTTCGTTGGTAACATATATCAGACGAAGCCCATTTTCACCTGAACGGTTTCGTAAACAAACAGAATTTTCGTTATAGGGCCCAGGACAATCCTTGTGAGTTACACCAGCGACCACTACATAGCGACAGGGTCACAATATGGTGTGCTGTATCACGTCATGGTGTTATCGGCCCTTATTTTTTTGCACGTAAGGATGGTAGTGCAGCGACAGTAACATCCGCTCGATATGTTGAAATGCTTCAAACATTCTTTACACCGAGACTGTACGAGCTTAATCTTAACATGGAAAGCATGTGGTTTCAGCAGGACGGAGCCACGTCACACACTGCTCGACATTCGATGGCAGCAGTTCGTCATTTGTTTGGATGATGCATTATTTCACGTAACGGTGACATTGAATGGCCTGCGAGATTCCCTGATCTTAGTGCGTGCGACTTCTTCCTGCGGGGTATCTTAAAGGCAAGGTGTACCGTACACGACCTGCAACAATCCATGAACTGAAGGAAAACATTCAACAAGAAATCACTGCCATTCCCCAAGATTTGCTACACCGCGCATTCCAGTGTTTTCATAACAGGCTGTTAGAGTGTGAACGCCGAATGGGAGGACATCTTTCCGATGTCATCTTTAAAAAGTAAAGAGACACTTTTGGACGTTTTGATTGTAAAAACATAAATGGCATGCTGTATACATTCACTTTCGTTAATAAATTACTAGTTTTATGAATTTATTCGTGGAAATGACGTTATCTCAAAATTTCCCGTTCCCCTGCGCCATCCTGTATTATATCTACTATTCTTGAAATACACGACAAAAATAAAATTAACTAATTCGAATTGATATTAGGAATTCTAACCAGATAACATTACAGCGGTCACATATTAAACATCACAGTGAGAATGACGCAACCCAGTACACAATTTTTTTTATATATAGGGAAAGATTTTATCACAAGCAGTTTATTATTTAGAGTAGTTCAACATGGGTCGACAGATAACGTTGAGAAGCGAGAGTTATTAATTTTTCACCATAAGATAAATAAAAGTCTGCGCGAGATTGCAAAAATATTAAAAGGAAGTGCATCTACGATACAGCATATTATTAAACAATATAATCGCCAAAACAGAGTGAAGAACAAATGCAAACTAGGTCAAAAAAGATATTCAACGAGCATGACGAGCTGTGAATTATTAGACAATCTAGATATAATCCACTGTTAAGCGGTTCTAAGTTAACCCTGGAGGTGAAACGTGTTCTGGGGAATACCGTAAATGCAGAAACAGTTCGGGAAGAATTCTGGAGCGTGTATTGTTTATTTTGTTATCGTCTTTAAGAAGATTGATTAATATTATATCTAATTTTTCTAAGAATAACTTTATTCAATAGTTTTAAATAATAAATAAGCTGCTAATTGATTATTTATTACAGTAATACTTGCATTAAAAACTACATTCTTCCAAACTGTAGGTAAACACGCAGCATTGTATGTATATCGTTCTCCGTTATATGCACCGCTATATACCGCTGGCATTAGCTGTATACGCTGTATCCATTCCTCCTTTGCATCCGACGATCTTCTAGCTCGGACTTATTATTTTGCAGAGCAAATCGACACCTCCGCCATGCAGTACGCATGAATTAACTTTCTTCTTGTTCCGCCTACATCACGGTAACGGCGCAAAAAGGAAAATTACAATGTACCGTATTTCGGTACGCCGCTGAGGTCGGTATTCAGGTCAATTTGATTTTATATATCAGAATTGAATTTCCGCTGTTACCTTACCTAATTGATATGCGTCGCATTCGATCGCATCAAGAGACATTGACATGGGTAAAAAAGAAGCCTTTGGCCCGGTTCCCGAAACAATTGAAGAAAAGTTGTAAACGCGGGAAGTTTATTATTCATGATTGCGCTAGGAAATTTGGTAAAAAGCTTAGGTAGATGTGAACTGAGACGAAAAACAAAGTTGTAGGTAGTCATAATTTACGAGGGCGCCCTGAAATGTTTTCGAAATCGGCAAGGGCAACCTTTTTCTATGGCAACTGTCAAAATTTCAGACGTCCACTGTCAATAGTTGTAAAAATAGATAAAATCGAATTTCGTGCAATGATAAAACATTTCTGGCTAGCTGCGAAAACGGCCGCAGAAATTCGAAATATTTTGCTAGAGGTTCATGGCCGATGTACTGCATCATTCTCGACCATCAGCTTCCGGGTGGGCGAGTTCATTCGTTCAAAAACCGCTACCAACGATGAAATGGTCGGCAAGATTCATGATGCGCCGATTGGAGCTGAGAAAGACAGCAAAGACAACAGGTATCTAAGAAGAATGCGTTGGCTATATCCTAGACGAAATTTCGGGTATGAATAAGTAACGAAATCGCGTGACCGTTTCGGAGGAGTATCTGGCCAAGATCTAACGCAATCCGAGGGATTTCTCCATACGTTTCGTAATCGTGGATGAGACTTTGATCCTCCGCTACATACCGGAGACCAAGGAACAATCGAAGCACTGGACTTTTCCGAACGAATCCTCTCTGAAGAAAGCAAAGACCGTTCCATCGGCCGGAAAGGTCATGGAGGCCAATTTTTGGGATTACCAAGGTGTGATCCTCATCGACTATCTGCATAAGGAAAGGACGATCAAAAAGCGCTTTTCCACCACGACAATGTATCGGCTCATTCACCCCGGATCGTCATGTCCAAATTGAATGAGTTACGCTACGAATTAGTCTCTCATCTTCCATATTCACCGGACCTAGCCCCCAGTCACTCTTTCCTATTCCCGAACCTGAAAAAAGACACTGGGAGGAAAGAGATTTGCCTCAAATGAGGAAGTCATCGCCGCTACAAATGGGTATTTTGCAGACCAACGGCGTGAAGAGCTTGGAGCACCGTTTGAAAAAGTGTATTGGTCTTCGAGGAGACTACGTTGAAAAATAAAAATAGAAAACCACACCGATGCCGTGTCTTTCTAGTTTATTCCGAGAATATTTCGGGTCGTCCTCGTAAGTTTAAAAAGACTCCACGTGGTTTTCAATTTTAGTGTTTTAGTTTCAATATTTATAAGTAAGGATTTGAACGCGTTATAATAATAACAAGAATAAGCTTTATTGACTTTGTGTACCCTTAGCAGGTAATAAAACCAGTCAATGAAAAAAATGAAAGAAAATAGAATAATAAACATTTTCCATAGCCATCACCACGTAAAAATAATAAAATATAAACAAAGATAATTATCTTAGAAATTCTTGAATGCTGTAGTAGCATTTCTGTACTAAATATTTAAAACTCTGTTGGTAATTTCTTGTAAAGTCTTTTGCCCAGAGCTTATAACCGTTAATTGTAACTCATGTTCTGGTAAACGGAAATTATATCGATCCTGGGTACGATATTTTACAGGGCCTCGAAGAAAATATACTAAAAAACTCGAAAGAAATTGATTACAAGGTGTTTCTTCTGAAATAAATTTGTGATTGATTAATCTACTATATGTTATGTAGCAACGAAAATTCTTATAATCGAATTATACTATTAGAACACACAAAACAACTTCTACAGCTCATATTAAAGTAGGAAGTGAAATAATTATAGCCTTAAATAGCGAATTGTGTGTCTGATTGCTGTTTAGATTAAATTGTGCAATAACAAAAACCAGTCTACGACCTGCGGGATCGAGGGTTTGCTATACGAGTTCCAGTTCGCTGCTAAAACTCTCCACTAGGTAGTAGTTAGAAATTGTTTCTTTTGCTTTTGTTCCCGCCAGTGAACGTAAAATCATGCATAGCACGTAAATTGCCTTGCCTAAATGATACCTGAATACTGTTTAGCTCGCTTAACATGTATGTGAAATGTAAAAAGAACAATCTCCCCCATTAAAAAGTAAAAAATATCTAATTTTGATTCATGTTTTAAATTGATCACTGATGTTATTAAAACATTATCTTCTATAAAATGGTAATTTCTGTCTAAATTTCTGTTTCAAAATCAATCGAGTAAGAAAATAGATTCAATGATTACACAATACCTGAAAATCGCCTTTGATCGAAACTAGTGCCAGATTAAACAAATACACACATTCGTTGTTTTATTTCTATACAATTTTGCGGTAAACCATCGGAGAAAATGCAGCTTTCATTTTGTGTAATACACGCTAGACAGAAAAGAAAATATTCTTTCATATCAAGTAACCAATTGGCGTTTCCAGAACGATAATGTAACGGATGCAGCTGTTTATCTACAGTATGTGCAATTGTTTTTCAAAAAATACGCCTTATTTTGTCCGACTTTCACTCCACTTATATCTGTACATTCATTAGATATTCCAGGTGCTTGCATATTTCTGAAGTAAATATGTTGCTGCTGTTCTTGTTGCAATCTAGCGCATCTGATTTGGTATTACAGTGTTATTAATAATTACGTAGCAATAAATTATACAGTATAAGGCAGTAATTTCTTCGCATGCATATGAATGGTATCTATTTGGCATTTATCTATAATGGCAAGCAACGCTGTTAGTGAAAGTTTTATCAATTGGCACTTTTCAACATTTTTGTAATTGGTTTATTCGCTTTCGTGCATTTGCGGAAAATTTTAGTTTACTGCTGAGATACTTCTTCAACAGTTGTAACACATGGGCTGAAAAGTTCCGGGCCTAACACATAGATGACGCTAGTTTTATTGCAGTCACCTTTCTCTCAGTTAGTACTAAGCTTCAAAAGACAGCTGTTAAAATTTCATGATATTCTATTCATTAGTTTGTGAGTTATCGTGCTAAGAGTCACGCTACTTTTGTTATTTTCAAAACAATGGATCGAGAACAATTTCGTGTTTTAATTTTACACTGCTTCTTGATGGGAAAAAAATACCGTCCAAGCGAAGCAATGGCTTGAAAAGTGTTATGGGGACTCCGCTCCATCAGAAACAACAATAAAACGTTGGTTTGCTGACTTCAAACGTGGTCGTAGAGACATCGATGATGCAGAACGCAGTGGACGTCCAAATGAGGCAGTAACACCAGAAAACATCAAAAAAATCCACAAAATCGTTTTCAATGATCGAAAAGTGAAGTTGCATGAGTTAGCTGACATCGTAAAGATATCAAAAGATCGTATTGGCTTTATATTGCATGAGCATTTGACTATGAGAAAGCTCTGTTCAAAGTGGGTGCCGCGTTTGCTCACTGTTGACCAAAAACAAGAACGTGTTGATGATTCTGAGCAGTGTTTGGCCAGGTTTAAACGTAAGAAACCGGAATTTTTGCGTCGATATGTGACAATGGATGAAACGTGGATCCATCACTTCACTCCGGAATCAAAACGATCGTCATCTGAGTGGACAGCAACTGGTGAACCTCGTCCAAAGCGCCCGAAAGCACAACAATCGGCTGGAAAGGTTATGGCCTCCATATTTTGGGATGTGCGTCGTGTAATATTCATCGACTATGTTGAGAAAGGAAATACCATCAACAGTGAATATTATATAGCGTTATTGGAGCGTTCGAAGGCCGAAATTGCAAAGAAACGACCGCATATGGCAAAGAAAAAAATTTGTTTCATCAAAACAATGGCAAAACTACATGAATTGAATCTCGAATTGCTCCCACATCCACCGTATTCGCCAGATTTGGCTCCCAGCGAGTACTGGCTGTTCGCAGACCTCAAAAAAATGCTCACCCGTACGAAATTTCTCACGAATGAAGAGGTTATCGCTGAAACTGAAGCCTATTTTGAGGCAAAAGATAAATCGTTCTACAAAAGTGGTATTGAAATGTTAGAGCGGCGCTGCGATGATTGCGTTGCTCTTGATGGAGATTACGTTGATGAATAAAGCTAATTTTGAACCAAAAAAAAACGTGTTTTCTTTGTTAGGCCTGGGACTTTTCAGCTCCTGTGTTATTTATGATATGATACATAAATATCTTTAACGTGTTTCCTATAGAAAGTAATTATTTTCCAAAGGAATGGATGGTAGGTATAATTACCATGGTATCAAAACCCAATCATCAAGATATCGTCCTATCACTTTACTACCTGTTACTGGAAGAAATTTTGAGTCACTACTCAAAAAGAAATAGAACATCAGATACACTTATATCAATATGGGTGTAGAGAGAAGCACTCCATTTTTCATTATCTCTGCATATAGTCTTCAAACATTCAAACAAGGAATAAGTCGGCAACATTTTTCTGAACACCAGTAAAGTTTTTGATACCGTATGGCATAGAGAAACGTTTTACAAGGTCTACACCTGAATTCTCCCAAATATCCAATTTACTTCGCTAAAAAGTTTCTGACAGAACGCTGCCTGCATCAATCCGAATCAACAAGCCACATTCCCTTCTTCATTTCCCTTCTTTAGGCGCCAACGTAGCTAAACATAATATCTTCTGCTATGGTATCCTATCATTCGAAACCAAAGAGTGCACTTACGACCAACCAGTCATCCAATAGATCACCCCAATAGACAGTACTGTATCAACTCAATTTTCCTGTCTCAATTTTACCTTTAGTAGTCTATTCCAATAAAAACTTTTGTCGTAACATTTTCACTTGCATTAGTTGTCAATTTAACAGAGTATTCTTTCGAATGCATGTTAGACAGGAACTTGTTAAAATTGTATTGTAATTTAAACTGGATTTAAAATGAGTTTACTGTACAACATAAATTATTCATGGATGAATCTTGTTTTCGAAGCGGACAAAGGCAGTACCCTCTTGAAAATTGTTTAGAAGAATTTAGAAATAAGTTTCCCAACTTCGTCTTCGATTACGATAGTTTTCGGCACACACCTAAATATTACATTAAGGTTTTCAGGAAAGTAGGGAGTGTTAAACAGGAAAAAGCTGAAAAAGGGCACTGAATAGTTACATAGTTGACAATCCATACGAGTATTATCACAACGAGTGGGTGTATTACTACCTCGTATGTGATGTGATTCAAATAGTTTATACCAAAACAAAGTTCGTATTAAGAGTTTCAGTAACAAGCTAAGACATAATTATAATTTCAAAGGTTATTTTGAGGTAAAATTTATTTGAAACCATGTTACTAAAATAGTGCATAATTTCTAATACTATTAATATGAATCTTCCTAAAAAATGTAGTGTAATTCTAATGCTAAATAGTGTCGAAATAACTTCAAACTGAAGTATCTTCGAAGTGAAGAAGTATTGAAGATTTAAAACGAAATTCCTAACACTAAAATCCAAAAATGAACATAATTTATTTTATTATACAACGTACTAAGTACGTTGACTTCAAAAACGCGATGCCACACAACTTTCCTCGTGTATGAAAATCAAATATTTTCCCGAATAACGAGTTTCCTTAACCTAGCAAACAATTTCCGTATTTATCATCGTAAATATTTATGCAAGATTCAATGCATTGTACTTACAACGAGCTGCGCATCCATCCTCAATCCTTTTCGGTCGACAAATTACGTTTCCGTTATCCCACTCGACGCTCGAATTCTTACCTCGAACGAAAACACCGTTTAAAAAGATCGAATCGGCGCAGCACGCAGCCGAATCTCATCCGCGTGAACTTGACAATGGACTACGTTGATCCGAATTAGTAACTCCGACGTATGTGTGCGTGTACGACGATCGCGATGTGGATTCACTTTCGGTCGGCTTTGAATGCCTGGCGGTTGTTCGTACGACGTCTGCTGGATCGGACGCTGTGGCACTGTTCTTCGACCGAAACCCGGTAATATAAGTTATGCGGAGGTTCCCACCAAGCTTCTGGCTTAGCGAATCCCGTATTAGTTTCTTGTAACGAATGGACAGCGAAACAAACAGCGTTTCGGTGCGGAGAATCTGATGGATGTTGCATTTTATTTGGGTTTGGACGTTGTATGTATGTGTGAGGGGAATGAGGTAATTAACTTTCTCATGAGTATCGTTGACACCGAGAATCGAATTAACTTTTATAAAAATTGTTATAACTGGCTGTAATTTCCAATGTCGTTAAATGAAAGTTTGTTTTGTTGCGGAAAAATATAGACTGTTTGTAGAGGATACCAGCATACTTTCATACAAAAATATTAATTGTTTACATTGTACGTTATGCAGTAAGATCCTTAAGTATCTCGCTTACTTTTAAGGGACACCAACTAGGGTTACCACAAAGTATTGGTTGAAGGTTTTACTTACCCTTAATTTCGGATGTTTTGTTTAGAAAAAAATGTGTCACTGTGTTAAAAGAGACCGAAAATTTTGTAGCCTGTGATGGCTGGCTAAAAAGATTTAAAAGGAGGTATGGAATTCGACTGCTGTCGATATCTGGTGAAAAATTATCGGCACCATCACAACTAACGCAACCGTTTAAGGAGAAGTTAATGAACAAAATCAAAGAGCTCCATTTAAATGAGGAACAAATATACAATGCAGATGAAACCAGTCTTTATTGGAAATTATTACCTACGAAAACCTGTGTTACATCACATGATTTCTTAAGAAAACAAAATCTTCTAATAAAGGCGGTGCTAATCGTGGATAACGAACCAAGTTATCCTCCAGATATAGCATGGAATGCCCTTAAAATTTGCTTAACTCCAGTGATGATTACGACGATAAAGGCAATGTACCGCTAACCATCGTTAGAAAACGTTAAAACGTTAAAGTTACCATTTGATGCTGAAGTTATTGACAGTGCATCATTGGACGTTCTCAAATTATTAAAAGCAATGGATCCCGATATTGTTTGCTCATTTGCCGATGTTATTTTACGGAATGAAGATAAAGAGATGGTTGATGCACATGAAAAGGAAGATGAGGTGAGTGAAGATGACGACCTTCCGTTTGAAATAAAAAATAGAGTGAGTGACGCGCAAGCAGTAGGAATTTTTAGTCAAGCATTAGATTGGTCTGAAGAAAAAAAACATATATTCCGATATTTTAGTGCTCCGTAAACTACGGACAATGGCATTAGAAAATATCAAGCGTAAATTTACGCAAACAAAAATACGATATTATTTTTCAAAATAATGTAAAATATATTTTTTATTTTTTAATATTATATGTATTATGTTATTCATTGTTCCTAATTTATTTTTTAATTAACATACATATTTTCTTTCATGCAATTTCTTTATAAATAAAATAAGGCTCGCTACCAACTATTTCAATGAAATTTAGAAGAGGGACTAGAAGGTATAATTTCCGTAATTCTTTTCTTTTTTATTTCTTCTCCTTTTTTTCTTTAATTTCTTGAACTAACAACTTCACGACCTTTTCCCACTAATTCCTTTCTTTTTCATCACCCTGTTCTCCAGCATAAATTTCAGGTTTTCACGCATAACTTGTTATACTGTCACAAATACACCTCAACTTATGTTGGTACCTTCCAGGTTTTGATGGAATGTATAATCTAAAGAAACACCTTTGCTTATATATTACATTCCGATTAATATACCAAATTGTTATTCACTAACTTAATATAATTCTAATGGCCTCAAAAGCTAATACAACATATTGTATATAACTATTTGTATATACATTTATTGGAAAGCAATTTTAAAAAAGCTAGTATATATTTAGGCTTTTCTGTACGATATCCATTTCGTACGTAACGATTTCAAAAATCATAAAAAAGAATTAGATGGGCATCAAAATTATTAAAATGGGAAGCATATTTTGATTAAAATTCCGTTTCGGTAGCATAGAGAAATCATTACGGACTTGGGATTGGCATAGAAAATATAACCTTCACATCGTCCAAACACATTATTGATTATTTGTTTTCCTTACCCGAAAAAAAAATATTATTGATCAAGCTGCCAACTTTTCCTTTCTCATTATTAATTAAAACAGCACGACCAAAGCGAACGACCAAGCCATTGACTTCGGCATTGAACTAATTATGTATGTACGTCGATAGCACCTCGCCGTTTGAACTCGAAGGAAGGCGCTGAACTTGACGAAGGAAAATCTATGTTAGACGCTATCTCTTGTCAATGTAATGTGCATTATCATCGTTGTAAATATGAACTCGTTCATAAATGGTATTTCGATATTAAATTGCTTTGTAACGAATTTTACTTTCACGTGCAAAAATTTTCTATGTTTAGATAAATAAATAGAAGGTTAGATGGGTGTATGTATGTATATAAACGATTGGATGAAGATGTGTTTAATAATAAGAAATTAGCACTGCTTTCCAATAATACTATTAATCAAAATCTTTATATGTATGCAGAGTAAATATTCAAGATGCAATTTATATGCTAAAATGAGACGAAAAAAACGATTTAAATATGAAAATTACCTGTCACTTTGTAAATGAACACCTGGATTTTCTTTGCTACGTTCAAATTTAATCTGTTCTTTCTTAATTATATACATATTTTGAAACACATATATCTAGTGTGGTTGTTGAAGTAATTATGGGCATCTGCATGCATTACGAGGGTGACCTGAAATGTTTCCGGAATCGACACCACGCCAATACCGTGTGGTATGGTTTTTTATTTTTATTTCTCGATGGAAAAGTAGGATGTTTCGACGTCTGCGAAATAGCATTTGTCATTTGAGGCAAATCTCTTTGCTCCCAGGAATTTTTTCATGTTTTGTAATAGGAAAAAGTCGCTGGGAGCTAGGTTCGGTGAATATGGAGGGTGAGTGACTGATTCGTAGTGCAACTCATTCAATTTGGACACGATGGTTTTTAGATGAATTAGCCAGTGCATTGTCGTGGTGGAAAAGCATCTTTATCCGTCACAAACGAGACGTTTTCGCCTTGAATACTGCATCGAATCGGGTTAATAAATCGCTGTCGATGAGGATCACACCTTCCGGCCTATGGAACGGTCTTCGCTTTCTTCGGAGCCAACTCCACTGCTTCTACTATTCCTTGATCTCTGGTAAGTAGTGGTGGATCCAAGTCTCATCCACGGTTATGAACCGCATGAAGAAATCCCTTGGATTGCGTTGGATGCTGGTTAAACATTCTTCCGAAACCGTCACCCTATTTCGTTTTTGCTTCGGTGTGAGCAAACGCGGTAACCATCGCACAGAAAGCTTTTTCATACCCAAAATTTCGTATAGGATATGTCCAACGCGTTCTTCTGAGATGCCTGTTGTCTCAGCCATCTCCCTCAGCTTCAATCGGCGGCCGGCTAACACGGCATCGTGAATTTTGTCGACCATTTTATCGTTGGTAGCGGTTTTTGAGAGTCCCCTGCGTGGTTCGTCATTTGTGCTTGTACGACCACGTTTGAACTCGCTCACCCAAAAGCTGATGGTCGAAAATTATGTAGGACATCCACCATGAACCTCTAGCAAAATATTTCGAATTTCCGTGGTTGTTTTCCCAGCCATCTGGAAGTGTTTTATCACTGCACGAAATTTGATTGTATTCATTTTTGCAAAACCGCCTGACTTGCTACACAAAACACACTATTAAGCAATTATTATACACAGTAGACGTCCGAAATTTTGACAGTAGTCATAAAAAGCTGCAAATGCCTCTAAAATTGTTTGATAAATCAGGGAACATATGAGATATTTCTGGCCTGCCTAAACCAAAAATTTCGACATGTCCACTAACTTTATATTGATACCAGGCCAATATGTATCAACTCTTTATAGATAACTATACTTGTCGCTAGTATGAAGCGATAAGAATGCCATTTATTATGGAAGAAGATATATTCGCTTTTGGATACACGCTGTACTGAAAATAAACCACATATGGGGCGAAGGTCTGGAATTTGCTAAATTGTATGTGATGATTGTGGTAAAATTTACAATGGACAAACAAAAAGGAGTATCAAAACGAGGTTCAAAGGTCATATTAAACACTATCGCTTCGATAAATCAACTGTAGTAGAACATATGATAGAATCCGGATATAATATGAAATAAATACATATTTTTTCATTAACATTTGTTTGCATGTGGCCCCTGCGTTGCTTTTTATACAGACTGTACCTGTGCACGTGTATTTCTACTTTTGAAAAACGATTTCCTACCAAAAAAAGAAATTAAACAACATATTCTTTATTATAATCTTTTTATTCTATCTCAAACACATCGATATATAATATATTTATGTATACATATTACGTAATATCACATGGCACAATAAAAAAAAACATTCATATGTTTAAATATAAGTCTCGGAATTTCTCGCATCGCGTTTGGTCTTAAAGCTAACCTTGCTAACTAGTTTATCCTGCCTAATATCACCACCAGCCGAACCGTTAGTGGCGCTGGTGACGGTCAAACATTTATCACCTTTGCCGTTTATGGTCACAAGCGTATTACATAGGCCGCTTTCTTTTTGGGAAGGTGCGCGACTCAAACTATCTCTTTCCATCCTCAACGCCTCGCACTGGGATATTTTCGTGTCCCTATACGTCGATCTCCTGCTTAATTTCATGGAATTCTTCTTGCGTCCGCACAGGATATCTTTGAATGCGGTCCTGTATCGGTTCGACATCACGTTGTACAGGATCGGATTGACCGTCGAGGAGAAGTAGTACAGGATGCCGGTTATGAAGAACATGTAGGCGTTGATTTCGGGGAAGTGGGGGGAATCCCTTCCGTAATAGTAGAGAAGTCGTTGGGCGTGAAATGGCGCCCACGAGATGAAAAATGCTATCACGACGGCGGCTGGAATTTAGAAACAAAGATTTCAGAACTTTATAGTAGACACAGAAACAAGACTTTGAAAGCTGTAGGTAATAATGGGTCTCTACCAACTTACTCAATTTTGAAATCAAAATCTCGTTTCAACACCTTTTTATGACAGATTTCAATTCAAATGGCGGTATTGTATTGCCTAATGGTCAAATATACTTATATTGTTAAAATTACCCAAAGATTGTCAATAGAGTTCAAGTTAAGTAACGATGAACATATGGTCTCGTGTTGTCTTGGCAGCACAATGCGCCGGTAACGCAGAGGTCGTGGGTTTAGATCCTACCGGAACTGGTATTTTTTCAGGACTTTAAAAACGTTGGTTAATTGCAAGGAAATTGTAATTTTATCATATGGACAAAAGCTTTAAAACTTAGGGACTTTTTAAATTGTAATTTAATGGTTGTTTGATTTGTAATCGCCAGTTATCTGTAATGGTGATATCCTTGAAAGATGAGTACCCTCCGGTAAGACTCACTTTGAAGATCCAACCAATTTTTACTGATGATTTTTATACAAAGCTGTATGCGTTTGAAATACCCAAAGTAATGTTAACAGATGTGCTTTAAGAATACAAAATTCATTTTAACAGTTTGCTCTTCAAATGTTTATGATTGTATAGCTGGAATAATTCTATTACAAGTGGTAACTATCTCTCTAATGATTTGATCGCGTCTATTAAAGAAGTACTAAACGGAATGATAATAGATTCTATGAAGATGATCAACCCAATTTTTTTTGTAATGTATGCATCCCTTTCCGTAGACCATCCTCTGTCTCTGTTAGGAGTACTAAATCCTCAGCATTTCAGATAGAGTTTGGGGTGGTATTCTGGTGTAAACGTATTCCTTTGTGTATTTTATATTTTTACCTAACATACGTCATTGTTCTGTCGCATAAGTTAAGACAATCTATTCACTCACCAAATCTTGCTTCCTTTGTCAGCAACAGTACTAGAAAAAAATCGTGAAATGAATAGATTGCCTTAATTTATATGACAAAACAATGACGTAGGTAAAAACATAAAATATACGAAGTGTACGATTCGCCCGGAAAAGTCCACTGCCTCGACTGTTCCTTGATCTCCGGTATGTAGTGGTGTATCCAACTCTCAACCACGGTTATGAACAGCATGAAGAAATCCCTTGGATTGCGTTGGATGTTGGTTAAACATTCCTCCGAAACCGTCACCCGATTTCGTTTTTGCTTCGGTGTGGGCAAACGCGGTAACCATCGCACCGAAAGCTTTTTCATACCCAAAATTTCGTATAGGATATGTCCGACGCGTTCTTCTGAGATGCCTTAATGTCTTAACTTATACGACAAAACAATGACGTAGGTAAAAACATAAAATAGACGAAGTGTACATGTTATATAATGTTGGCGACACAAAGCAGGCTTACTTAGTTCCTTTGTTTGTTGGTATTTTCCTAGTTAATCTTCCGGCTATATCCACCATATTTCTGGTGTCTGTGTATAAACCCCATATAGCTCTTATTAAATTATAATAAATAATACATCTGTTTACATGATCGAAAGCCTTCTCGAATTCTATAAACCCTATGTGCGTCTCTCTGTTGTATTCCTTGTGTTTTTCTAATTAAAGACTTCCAAAAAGAATTACATTTGTATAATACCTTATAGAGGAACAGAAATAATAGTCAACAGCTGTCAAAAAAGTTGGAGCCTTTAATCAGGCCAAATGTGTATCCTTAACATGTGAAAAGTGTGAGGACTATTGCTAAATCCTTCTCCAATTTTAGAATATTAAGTACTTCACCATGATGGATAATTTTCCTACATTCTAATCAACAAAATCTCTAGGTGCAAACGCATTTTCACATATTTTGTGTTCCACAGGTGGCCTACGGAGGCAGGGCATACTTTTCGGACGCTTCTGTTCAATTCTTCTCATAACAGCAAACATAACCGCAACCAAGCTTAATAGCAAGAAAATAGTTGCTGACAAATTTGAGTCGAATATAGTCAAACACTCCGATATACGATACATACATACTTGGCCTGAATATCCAATAAGAAAGATGATGTTAGTTATATTGAAGTTAACAACTGCATAATAAATAACACTACCCAACACAAGTTTTACTAACTTCTATATGAGACTTGTGTTTTGTCAATTTGGGTGCGCTGAATCAGAAAATCATATTACTTTTTGCGTATCACATCAAAATTTAACGTCATATTATGCTCTTTGCAGAATCACTACTTTTCCGAAAATAGACATGAGGCCACCTAGTAGATTGCAAATAGTCATATGTTTTAAGAAATTTTAGAGCCTGCGTAGAAAATAATTTGCATGTTTGATACAGTTTTTACATTCAGTCGGTAACACGGTTGACAATGAGAGTCCACGTGCTCTCGAAACGCTGCGTTCCGCATAATTAATTAATTTGTGTGAGTGGAGTTTACTGCTATACCTGTGAATTGTACATCCACACAGTCCTTGCAATCGTCATTTGATTTGTTATATCCTTTACATAAGGATGATTTATTTATTTATAACAGAAGAAACAACATAAACATTCGCCATGGAAATTCGAAATATATCAGAATTAATCAATATTATCCTTCTCTACCGTTGGAATTGGTGAAGTTTAAACAAGTAAAGGATAGCCTTAATGGCGAAAGTTGTCAACGCTGAACCCTATTCATTTAATAGAAAGGTTCTAGATACCAACGTAAACCGCGCTCTGCATTTGCAGCTCTAAGCTAGCTGGTAGTTCGCTAATTAGTTATGGTAATAATATGACAAGTTTCGTTTGGCACAAATCCAGAAATTCGCGCAAAGGTAAACGAGAGGCCCGAATATGGAAAGTTTCGGTTTTATCAGTTGGTAATTCGTTTTGTTGATTTTAGTAAGCTTGCATATCAACAGCGCTTTGACGTATATGGTAATTTTGGTGTTACCCATTTACTTTTTTTGGCGTATACAGTGACATCAGTAGTCCCAACTGATAATGAATAAAATTCCTTTACGTTTCTAACATTTACCTACCTAACATTTTTATAATGGTCCTGTGGGATTGCGACTTTTTGCTGTCTCTGTGTACGGATTTTCCTAAGGGTTGTCGAGTGCTTTTTGAGATCTTCATTCCCATTTTCGTATACTGTACAGCCATCACGAGCATTGGCAGTATGAAAAAGATGAAGGTACTAAGTTCGTTGAGTGGGACACTTTCCGGTTGCGAGAACATGGCGCAGAAAGCGGATTCCTGCAGGTAAATAAGATACAGGTAGTTATGGCGATGTGTGACTTTTTAAATTGGAAAAATTCTGCCATAATTTTCTAAAAAAATTACCAATAACATTGAAGGAATTGATTATAACACATGGGCTGGAAAGTCCGGGGTCTAACACATAGATGACGCTAGTTTTATTGCAGTCACCTTTCTCTCAGTTAGTACTAACCTTCAAAAGACAGCTGTTAAAATTTCATGATATTCTATTCATTAGTTTGTGAGTTATTGCGCTAAGAGTCACGCTATTTTTGTTATTTTCAAAACAATGGATCAAAAACAATCTCGTGTTTCAATTTTCCACTGCTTCTTGATTGGAAAAAATACCGTTCAAGCGAAGCAATGGTTTGAAAAGTGTTATGAGGACTCCGCTCCATCAGAAACAACAATAAAATGTTGGTTTGCTGACTTCAAACGTGGTCGTAGAGACACCGATGATGCAGAACGCAGTGGAGGTCCAAATGAGGCGGTAACACCAGAAAACATCAAAAAAATCCACAAAATCGTTTTGAATGATCGAAAAGTGAAGTTGCGTGAGTTAGCTGAGATCGTAAAGATATCAAAAGAACGTATTGGCTTTATATTGCATGAGCACTTGACTATGAGAAAGCTCTGTTCAAAGTTGGTGCCGCGTTTGCTCACTGTTGACCAAAAACAAGAACGTGTTGATGATTCTGAGCAGTGTTTGGTCATGTTTAAACGTAACAAACCGGAATTTTTGCGTCGATATGTGACAATGGATGAAACATGGATCCATCACTTCACTCCGGAATCAAAACAATCGTCATTTGAGTGGACAGCAACTGGTAAACCCCGTCCAAAGCGCCCGAAAGCACAACAATATGGCCTTGGTATTTTGGGATGTGCGTGGTGTAATACTCATCGACTATCTTGAGAAAGGAAATACCATCAACAGTGAATATTATATAGCGTTATTGGAGCGTTTGAAGGCCGAAATAGCAAGGAAACGACCGCATATGTCAAAGAAAAAAATTTTGTTTCATCAAGACAACGCACCGTGTCATAAGTCAATCAAAACAATGGCAAAACTACATGAATTGAACTTCGAATTGCTCCCACATCCACCGTATTCGCCAGATTTGGCTCCCAGCTACTACTGGCTGTTCGCAGACCTCAAAAAAATGCTCGCCCGTAAGAAATTTCGCACGAATGAAGAGGTTATCGCTGAAACTGAGGCCTATTTTGAGGCAAAGGATAAATCGTTCTACAAAAGTGGTATTGAAATGTTAGAGCGGCGCTGGAATGATTGCGTTGCTCTTGATGGAGATTACGTTGATGAATAAAGCTAATTTTGAACCAAAAAAACTGTGTTTTCTTTCTTAGACCCGGGACTTTTCAGCCCATGTGTTATTACTGATAAGTTACTGATCCTGGTATCGTTAAAACTTTTAATATTATAATACATATTTTAGTGCCGGAAATATACCGGAATATTGCAGAAATCTTCCAATTTAATAGGTCCTACATAGTACATGTATACACGGTTCCACGAAATCGATTTTAACGTCTCGCAATTTTAATGGGAAACAAATATTTAACGGTCGTAATAAGACAGGAGTTTTTTCCAATGAAAGTTCGGAGTTCTTATGTACAGATGATGACGGAGCAAGTAAAAGACATCAAAGGACACAGTAAATAATCACTAGATTAGAAAATCTAAAATCAGCGATTTCTTATGTAAACGCATCTGTAGTAATTGCTAGAATTGAATCACTTTATTCGTAAAAATTTAAAAGTTATTGTTTGTAGGATTTGAAAATAAATACAAAGATAAAATACTAACCAAACTTTATATCTACGTAGTGCATTACTCGACGTTTAAGATTTGAAAACTTATTTATAGGTTTGGCCAAATCTTCGGGGCCGCACCCTTGACCGATACGAAAATTAATCGAATTCGTTGAACCTCGTATTGTGAATTAGAATGTATTTATACTTCATTATATGGAAGAACATTTTAACAATTTATATAAGATTAGTGGATGGAATTGAGAAATTGCAAAATACAAGGTTATCGTTAGCGGAACCAGTGCAAATAGTGGGTACATTACTCTAGATTTCGATTTTATAACATTAAGACAAATTTGTACCGCTTTATTATCGCTATTTACACAGAACCACGTAGACTTGCCGACAAATCTGTGAAATGCATTCGTAGTGAAGTCGTCAATCATTCGCTGTTGTTATCCTTTCACCTAACCATCTAAAAAGAACTACACGCTTGTGCATTTTATCAGAAGAGTTTGCCGCTTCGTAATAATAATAATAATAATAATAATAATAATAATAATAATAATAATAATAATAATAATAATAATAATAATAATAATATTTAATGCCCAACAGATACAAATATCCAATTACAAGGCAATGTAAAATAATGTACACATGCAAATATAAATAACATAAAATTAAAGTATGTCAAATTAGAAAACTTAGTAACTAGTTGCTTTAATTTAAATTAAAAAAAAAAAAAAAAAAGTAGTTTACCATTGGTTAGCAAAAAAGAGAGAACGGAAAAAGTATTCAACTAAGTGTAACGCACTCATGATCGACATACCGTCAAAAGGGACAGTAAAGTGCAGGTATGTATATACAACTCGGCAAACTCCATAGAGTTGAAATTGCTACACAATCTGTGTATTGGGGACCTGATGGCGATGTTTGTTCTAGGTGCGAAACAGTAAAAAGTATTTGTTTGCCTAGATCCTGAACGTGGTACAATGAAGTTGATTCTACTCAACAACTCAGGGACATCAAGACCATTATGAAGTAAAGTAAATAGGAATTTACACTCAGCCTGTTTTCGACGTAGTTCTAATGAATCAATATTAAATGCCTCTAGCAGAGCACTGTGGCTAAATCCTTGTATCGGGTAAGTATTAAATTTTTTAAAGTACAAGAACTTCAAACATCTTCTCTGAATCTGCTCTAGAAGATGTATCTGATAGATGTACATAGGTGACCAGACCAAGGACGCATACTCCAGTCGAGACCGAACAAAAGCGAAATAAAGAGGAAGAATTGCTGTTATAGAAGCAAATGGTCGTGTAACACGTATAATGAATCCTAACATACTCAACGCTGATGTACAAATACTGGATATGTGCTCCATAAAGGTCAGTCTTGAGTCAAAGACGACGCCCAAGTCTCTCATAGAGGTCTCCCTAGGTAAAGAAGATCCAGCCAAGTGGTAGGTATATATAATTGGAGTCGTCTTACGAGTGTAGGTGACAATTTTGCATTTGTTTACATTAACTGTTAGTCTGTTGTTGACACACCACGTGTGGAATATATCGAGTTGGCTTTGCAAATGATTGCAATCCTGAGAATTATAAATTGTTGAGTACAACTTCAAGTCATCTGCGTATAACAACTTTGGACAGTTCAGTTGATAGCACAAATCATTTATATATATGAGGAACAGAAGTGGACCCAAGTTACTCCCCTGAGGAACTCCAGAGCTCGGCGCGAAGTAATCAGACCCAAATCCCATGTATGTCACAAATTGCTTTCTATCAAGAAGATACGATTGGAATAAAGACAAAAGAGAAGACGAAAATCCAATATTGTCCAATTTATTAATAAGCACGGTAATATATTCAGGACTTTATTCGAAAATCAATTTAGCACAATATTAGTGAAATTTCGATAGTTGTACATGAACTGTTGAATGGAGCATTTTGTTTTTCATTGTAACACTTGCAAAGGGTATTTGATCCTTTGATCAAAACAGCTTCAAATCTCCGTCCTCTCGCACTATTGTCCAATAGGAATCTCATTCCGGCATCTCTATCGCAGATTTCAATTCATTTATGTATAGATCCTATTACCTATTATTATCATATTTTAGATGTTCAAATCGAGTGAACGAGTTGGCCATTGTAAAATTCTAATTTTCAATCATTATAAGCAAATTCCCTTGTTCATTTGAAATGTGGATAGCAGTGTTGCTTTAGTGGGATATCTAGTTTAGCAACAGACTTTATTCACCAAAACCTATTACAACTGCAGATCCGTTAATTTATTTCAATGATTATTTTAGCGATCTTTCTTACGGTACAAGAACATTTTATCCCACCTGCGAATCAACTTCACCGATACAAACTTTTCATAACCCTCTCTAATTCGATTTACTAAACTCACCAAAACCTATAAAGAAGTTAAGACCATGCTTTCGACATACGTGTTAAAACACAGACGGCATGTATCAATATTGTTATCAATATTCAGTTAAAATACATACAAGCAAAAGGAACAAATTTTTGTTTTAACTATAACATCTTGTACGGTTAATTTTTTAACAAAGAGAAAAACAATTGAACACTTTTGTATATAAGAAAAAAAGATTCTCGCACTCTCCAGCATACTTAGATTTTGTCAGCCCTATTTTCAGAATTACATGTTACTAGTCTTCCTGAAATACGAGGGTAAGCTGAAAAATTCGGTAACTAACAATGAGATGGCGCTGTATGAAAGTAATCGTTGACGTTATTATGTTATAACTTGGTGACTTGATAACATACGCGTTAAATTTCAAAAATTTACTTCGAACGAAGAGCTGATTCTTCCATACAATGCAGTATAAATACACTACAACGCGTAAAATGATATACTAAGGGTGTGCCTAATGTTATTGAATATTGTACTAGAATGAACCAATTAAGAAATGCAGGTAACGATGAAAATCATACAAAGTAAGTTTCTGGAAAGTAAAGGATATAAAGAAATGAACCCAAACCAGACAATTGAAAAAACTATGCAAGTTTGGAAACACGCAGATTACATACGAATAGGTACAGGGTGGCGCAGGGGAACGGGAAATTTTGAATGTTACAGTTGTCAACACTGTAGAACCGGCAGTTGTTCGTAACGTCGCACAATTGTTGTAAACGCATTGCCATTTAGTAATCATGGACCGTTGGACTGGCGCGGAACGTGCAGTAGCTGTTTTATAAAAATGGTGATAGTGCGACTGCCACGCAGAGAATATTTCGACAGCATTACCAGCTTGGACGTCATGGACGTGTCCCATCTGCGCATGCGATTACAACGTGGGTGCGTAATTTTGAAGAAACAGGATCTGTCTTGAAATAGAAAGCTCCAGGTGGCATTCGAACGGTACGTACCCCAGAGAACATTGAGGCTGTTAGAGCTGCAATCGAGAGAAGTCCTCGCCGCTCCGTTCGACAGCATGCATCTACGCTATGGATAAGCGACGAACCTTACAAAGAATACTGCACGAATTACATTTCCATCCGTATAAGTTGCAGATTGTGCAACAATTACATGAACGAGACCCAGCGTCACGTATGGAGTTTAGTAGGCAGATATTGGCTAAAATTAACGAGGACGCGAATTTCGTTGGTAACATATGGATATCAGACGAAGCCCATTTCCACCTGAATGGTTTCGTAAACAAACAGAATTTTCGCTATTGCGCCCAGGACAATCCTTGTGAGTTACACCAGCGACTACTACACCGCGACAAGGTCACAATATGGTGTGCTGTATCATGTCATGGTGTTATCGGCCCTTATTTTTTTGCACGTGAGGATGGTAGTGCAGCGACAGTAACATCCGCTCGATATACACCGAGACTGTACGAGCTTAATCTTAACATGGAAAACATGTGGTTTCAGCAGGACGGAGCCACGTCACACACTGCTCGACATTCGATGGCAGCAGTTCGTCAATTGTTTGGAAGACGCATTATTTCACGTAACGGTGACATTGAATGGCCTGCGAGATCCTGATCTTAGCGTGTGCGACTTCTTCCTGTGGGGTATCTTAAAGGCAAGGTGTACCGTACACGACCTGCAACAATCCATGAACTGAAGGAAAACATTCAACAAGAAATCACTGCCATTCCCCAAGATTTGCTACGCCGCGCATTCCAGAGTTTTCATAACAGGCTGTTAGAGTGTGAACGCCGGAATGGGAGGACATCTTTCCGATGTCATCTTTAAAAAGTAAAGAGACACTTTTGGACATTTTGATTGTAAAAATATAAATGCGCTTTCGTTAATAAATTACTAGTTTTATGAATTTATTCGTGGAAATGACGTTATTTCAAAATTTCCCGTTCCCCTGCGCCACCCTGTATATATGTACTAGTAGATATTTTTTTCTGCAGAAGAGAGTGGATGAAAGTAATTTTTGAAATTCGTCCTGTATACATAACTCACTAACGGTAAGAGGTAAAGTTTTAAAACAGAAATAGTTTGTTGAAAATATATGTAAAAATGACATTTAACTTTTTTTTCTTATCTGCTTAATAAAGCTCATTCAACAAATAATTTCTGTCTTAAAACTTTTTTTGTACCTTCTACCGTTATCGGTCTTTTCATTCAGTTTTCCGCTGAAACAAAAGCATAGTATATATCTGTATATGATCTATCTGTTCCAAAAGTTTCAAAATTTTTTGAATTTCCAGGTTTAATAAATTTAAACACTTCATTATCAAGGTATCTAAAGCGTTTTAAAATGAACGCGATGTATACGGGGGCTATCTATAATATAATATTAACGAAACTATAATAACAATTCCTTGTTTGATTTTCCCATAGAACATTTTCCTTTTTCTTTTTCTCACAGAGTACAAACATAAAAAATTTACTAGGGTCAAATATCTACATAATTCCATCTTTGTTTCGCGACACTTTACTTGTAAATTTTACGTACCTCTAATAAGTTGTCCGTATCCGGTGGAAAATTCAAATAATCGACGCTAGAGTACAACGCGAAAGGCAACGCGCTGAAAAAGGATATTACCCACAAGCACGCGATGATCCTGACGGCCCGTTGTAAGCCGGACATCGTGTAGAGGTACAAAGGATAGCATATCGACAAATAGCGTTCAGTCGAGAAGGACACTATCGTTAAAACGGAAACGTAGGAAGCCCTGGAATACAAAACGAGCAATTTCGTTAAATACCTAAACTATTTTAAATGGGGAATTTCCATGTATTTATCGAGCTCTGTACGTCTCTTAGAGTACACGAAATAAATATCTTTAGCGTCAAAGAAATTGCAGCGGTTACAATTTTTGAGAACCAGTTAGTATACTTGCCTTTAGAATCTCTTAAATTGTAAGATAAAAAGAATGTGCGTCACGTCGAAGACGATAGAAAAACAGAAAAATTTTCCTGAAAGTCATTAAAACAAAGTTGAATGAAAAATATGATTGCAATTTATATTAGAATCGTGGGATTCCAATTTGACCTTAAGTTTTAAATTTGTAATAGAAGACGCAAATTATTTAAAATGTAGATAGATAGATAAATAGTTTATTTAGCTAACAACTTATACAATAAGACAGGAACAAAGGAATTGACAGAAATGCAGGAATGGATACAATACGATGCTGTTTAAATTCACTTCGAGCATTATGGTCCTGAAAGAGACGCTTTGTTATGTCGTATTATTACGCTTGATGAAACATGGGCCAGATGGTACGAATCTAAACTTAAGCGCCAATCTAATGAATCTATTCTGAGCCACCACGTCAGATAAAAGTTTGTTCTACCCCCCCACTAAGGTGAAAGTTTTAGTGATTCTTGTCTACGACTGTGAGGCAGTCATTCTAGTGCATGCCACTCCGCAACGATAGGCTGTTAATACAGAATATTTCCTTCAGTTTTTGGACACGTAACCTGAGGCCGGCGTTACGAAGAAAACGACCACATTTTTTTGGAAAATCATCCCATAATTTTGTAAGATAATGCTAGGACACACACGACACGTCCTGTACTTGATCTGTATAATCGGTAGGGCTGGAATGTGGTTTTCCATCCTCCATATTCGCTGAATTTAAACCCATGTGACTTTGATTTAATTTCAAAGATAAAGGAACCAATTCGTAAAATTCGATTCCGAACTATTCCCGAAAGTATGTAACGCATGGGCTGAAAAGTCCCGGGCCTAATACATAGATGACGCTAGTTTTATTGCAGTCACCTTTCTCTCAGTTAGTACTAACCTTCAAAAGACAGCTGTTAAAATTTCATGATATTCTATTCATTAGTTTGTGAGTTATTGTGCTAAGAGTCACGCTACTTTTGTTATTTTCAAAACAATGGATCAAAAACAATTTCGTGTTTTAATTTTACACTGCTTCTTGATGGGAAAAAATACCGTTCAAGCGAAGCAATGGCTTGAAAAGTGTTATGGGGACTCCGCTCCATCAGAAACAATAATAAAACGTTGGTTTGCTGACTTCAAACGTGGTCGTAGAGACATCGATGATGCAGAACGCAGTGGACGTCCAAATGAGGCGGTAACACCAGAAAACATCAAAAAAATCCACAAAATCGTTTTGAATGATCGAAAAGTGAAGTTGCGCGAGTTAGCAGACATCGTAAAGATATCAAAAGAACGTATTGACTTTATATTGCATGAGCATTTGACTATGAGGAAGCTCTGTTCAAAGTGGGCGCCGCGTTTGCTCACTGTTGACCAAAAACAAGAACGTGTTGATGATTCTGAGCAGTGTTTGGCCATGCTTAAACGTAACAAACCGGAATTTTTGCGTCAATATGTGACAATGGATGAAACATGGATCCATCACTTCACTCCGGAATCAAAACGATCGTCATCTGAGTGGACAGCAACTGGTGAACCTCGTCCAAAGCGCCCGAAAGCACAATAATCGGCTGGAAAGATTATGGACTCTGTATTTTGGGATGTGCGTGGTGTAATATTCATCGACTATCTTGAGAAAGGAAATACCATCAACAGTGAATATTATATAGCGGTTTTGGAGCGTTTGAAGGCCGAAATTGCAAAGAAACGACCGCATATGGCAAAGAAAAAAAAAATGTTTCATCAAGACAACGCACCGTGTCACAAACCAATCAAAACAATGGTAAAACTACATGAATTGAACTTCGAATTGCTCGCACATCCACGGTATTCAGATTTGGCTCCCAGCGACTACTGACTGTTCACAGACCTCAAAAAAATCCTCGCCGGTACGAAATTTCGCACGAATGTAGAGGTTATCGCTGAAACTGAGGCCTATTTTGAGGCAAAAGATAAATCGTTCTACAAAAGTGGTATTGAAATGTTAGAGCGGCGCTGGAATGATTGCGTTGCTCTTGATGGAGATTACGTTGAGGAATAAAGCTAATGTTGAACCAAAAATACCCTGTTTTCTTTGTTAGGCCCGGGACTTTTCAGCCTATGTGTTAAACAATAGATCGCTTCATTAGATGTGTCAATCGAAAAGGTACTGCTAAAGGTATACTACGACTTCCACACCTCTGGCAAAGAGTTGTTAACAATTCTGGTGCCTATATTGAAGGACTGCAGCAATTTTACACATGCATCGTTTTTGTATTATAAATAAATAAATAGTTGCCACTGTTAAAATTCCAGTTCCCGTAGTGAACAAGCTTCTTGAAGTAAAAGAATTCTAATAACTGTAAAGAAAAGAAGCTATTTTGACGTTAAAGCGAACTTAAATTTATTTTTAGCAAATGTAGATTCTGTTCTCCTTACGAACATCATTAATGCAAACTACTTCCGCTAATGGTAAATGTTGTCTTCATAGTTTATGGATTTTTGGCGTAATTTTTTTGCTTTAAATAATCCTAATTGTATCTATTAACGTTTCAATTTCGAAAAATGGTTTAATTATTATTATTGAGCCCGTTACAAGAAGAAAGAAGAAGTTTTGTCACAACAATTTAAACAAGACCGTCCCTTTCCAAATTATCATTTTGTCAAGGGACCAGTATTGCGTTAGTATTGCAGTATTGCCATCTAATCTAAAGATTTACAAGAAAAATTCAGATTGTAAGTATTAGATTCTCCTCTATCAAAAGATTCTAGAAATTCAGACGACGTTAGATCTATCGTCTAAAATTCTCTTGAGTGAAAGAAACACGTATAGGTAATATATGAGAACAACATAATATTTTGGCTGTCAACTATCGTTTGTTTTACTGCCGTTTACCTTTTTCTTGTTAGGTAATTAAACTTACGTACATTTCCGAGAATAATGCCCTAACTTTGCAGAAAGTTTCACCAAGTAGCCATGGATATTGGTGCCAATACAAAGCGACGTCGTTCGGTAAACCTGTGGAACAGATGTTAAGGAATTAGTTTTATTCTTCGGGAATGTAGGATTGTTTATTAATAAGAAGTTATAGACAGAATTTAATTTATATAAAGAAAACATGGTGAACAAATTGTTTCAAAAGACACGAAGGACTGTTTTCTTAATAGGAACTGTTAAAACTCCAATATGTAGTCTGGAAAAAATAAGATACAGGACGAAACGCTTTCAAAATGGACTAAAATGCAATCTTATGACTTGTAAATTTTAATGTCCTTGCAAAACAGAAATGAGTTTAAAGCATTAGTGTTTAAAGCAGCTGCTAGAATCAATTTTTGGAAAGAAATAAGTCTTCAAATGACAAAAAAAATTCAGGAGCTCCTGATTAATTTAAATTTTGTTGGGATGATATTACTAAAAAAAAGTAACAATAAAATATTATGCATTATAATCTTGACGTCGATGATGGTCCAAGCAGATTTCACTTGTTACAGAAAAATCTAGATGTAGTTTATGGAAATGAGAGATAGATTCCTAATTTTTTTTTAATCCTATATCCTTTATACCTTGCGGTGTCGGACTATTTATTTTCTTATTTTTATCTTCCACAGGTTCCTGTTCTGAGCCAGTTGTTTGGCTTCAATCCATCCCATACTTCTCTTTTCCAATGTTCTATTCACCTGCTCCTTCCAGGTGTTTCGGGGTCAACCTATTCTGTTTTTACCCTCTGTTTTGGCTTCAAATATCCTCTTTGTGATTCGATGTTCTTCCATTCTGTGTAGATGCCCAAGCCATCCCAGTTGTCTCTCTTCTATGACCACTTCTACTGGTTTGATACCCAGACTATTAGTGATTGTCGTGTTTATGATTCTGTCTCTTCTAGTTACTCCTTCTATTCTTCTTATGAATCTCATTTCCATGGCCGTAACTCTGCTTTTGATTCTATTCGTGGATATCCATGACTCACGATCATATGTTAATGTTGGTCTGACCACTCTTTTATACACCTCTGTCTTAATTTTTTTGGAATTTTTTTTTGTCCAGAAACGCATTTCTCAATATGCTATATATTTTTGCGGATTTCCCTATCCTCTCATTTACCTCTTTCTGTATTCTCCCGTTGTCTTCAATGATTGTTCCTAAGTAGTTGTAACTTTTAACTTGTTCCAATGTTTTTTCCCCGATTTTGATGCTATGTTTTCTTTTTTCTGCTGCTATTATCATTGTGTTTGTTTTCCTCGTGTTTATCTCCATGTTTATCTTTGTTAGTTCTTCTTGGTATATCTATAAGAAGATTCCCAATTTTTAGAACCTAAGGTTACGACAAAAGACGGGTTGCAGTGGACCCAAAACGCTCTTCAAGATTTGTAGTTGCAAAAAATCTAACCTACCTTTTATGTCTTAAGATTTGCAATATTTACTATTACCATCACTTAATGTTAGTGCTTTACAATTTATTCTAAATGCCTTTTCTAATCGTAAGTGGAATAAATGTGAAACAAAATAAAGTTGAATCTAATCTTATTTGAAAATGATTTCCTAATTTTAATGCAAACACATGAAGAAACTGTATAGTCCAATGGACTCATGCGGTGAGCAACGATTTCCTGATAGACTAATGATTAAGGACATAACCCACAATGCAATGGTAGCAGTACTATTGTAATTTTACTGACTGTGTCTTAGCAACCAACAGTCTCGTCTTCTTTTCTTTTCCTTTTCCTAAGACCTGGTCTTGTTTCTTCTACTCTTCTTAATGTTGTTCAACCTTTTGGGAAGCAAATGTTCAGCTCTCGCACCATCTCTTTGGAGGTCTCCTACAATTCGGTGTTTCATCCTTTGCCCATTTCGCCCATCGACCTTCTGTCATTCTGTCGACGTGCTCCCTCCAAAATCTTAAATTTCGAGATCTTCTCTCATCACCCTGTTTGTTATCTGGTCCCTCAGACTCACTCGCTTAATAGTCCTCAGTATTTTTATCTCAGGCTGTCCTGACCATGTTCTTCGCTTTTGTTGTATCTGCATATGTGAGTACAGGTCTCACGGCTGATTTATATATGCGAACTTTACTTTCAGCGGACATATATTTATCCTTCCATATGTGGTCTTCTTGAGACTTCATTAATTTGGGCTCTAACTTACTACTGTAAGTTTTTGGAGCTTGTTATCTCAACTACTCTAATGACCTCTTTTGCTACGAGGATTGATTCTGTCTTCTCCATAGATATTTCCATATTAAAGCTTTATGCCTTTGTTTGGAACCGATAGCAATCGTTATAGGTCGTCCTGATTATCTGCCATCAAGATTGCATCACCAGCATAGTATAATATCTTTATCGATTCTTGCCATATCCTATATTCTCCAGCAACGTCTTTTACACTATCAATTATTTTATCCATAATGAGATTGACTAAAATTTGATTCATACTATCGCTCTGACGAATTCCTGTTGGTACTGGTCCTTGTTCAGTAAATCCCGGTTGTGTTTTGATTTTGAATGAATATTGATCTCAAATCTCTCTTTAAAAAAAAATTCAAACAGCTGCTCAAGATGAAAAAGATTCATTTCTTTTGTCTTTTAAGATTTTCAGGCTACGATGCTTAGAAGTTGAAGGAAAATTGCTACGCTAACCTTATTTTTGGAGTCGTAATTTGAAAAGTAAAAAAAATACCGTGACAAAGCCCATGGAAATCGATTCTGTGTGACAAATTTACTTTGAAATATAGCTTCAGTAATCGTAAATACTCTAAAGAAATCAATAAAAGCACCTTAAAGGGAACAACAACTTTAAAAAAAGACTTAGAAAGTCGAAATTGTATATGAAACATTCATAATCTTCAAACACCGTTAGCGATATTGACTGAATTATTCAATGGGTTAAAATTTATCGAACAACATCCTCTTTCCTTCCATTATCTAACCCACTTTTCACCTTTTCCCCTAAGGTTATCCAAAGGATTTAAGATTTGGAGCATCTCAAAGAGAAAAGTCGCCATTCAAATACCACGTTCTAGACACCGAAGATAATGAGATGCCTGCAGCAGGCATAGATCTCCGTATTTCGATAAAAAAAGGCGCACTCAGACAGGTACGCAAAAAATCCTATCTACACGAAAAACTAAAACAGAACTCAGTAAATTTCAAAGATCTTCTTTGCATATCTGAAGGTCGTTATATCACGACTAAGAGTTCCTTTTGTCGAGATTCTAAAAAAGAAAAACTCGGCACAGGTTGTAAGCTCGAAATTGGAGGAGGGTGACAAATTTTACGGGGATTTTATTTTCAATTAAGTTATCTTTTTTTTGGGGAACTAGTCGTTTATTAAGGTGATTTTTCAAATTTCATCGTAAATAGTAAGTTTTAAGATTTAATCCAACCTCTTCTGCGATTTTAAAATAAAATAGTAAAAGAATAAGAAAGCTGTCGGTACGGTGTATGAATTTCATGGCCAACTTTATGTGCACAACAACGTGTTGTGTACACTATGGCTCATAAAAGTTAGGATTATTCATGTAAGGTAACATCTGCAAGAGAATTATAGATGGACTCGCTAAAAGCAGTCAAACCAACTTTATGTGCACAACAACGTGTTGTGTACACTATGGCTCATAAAAGTTAGGATTATTCATGTAAGGTAACATCTGCAAGAGAATTATAGATGGACTCGCTAAAAGCAGTCAAACCAAGTTTTGTGACTTTTTAATCAATTTGTCGAAACAATTTGCTCTAATTCATCAACTTTGGTTCCGAAGTGAACATTTCACCTTAATAATTTCGAATGGAGATGGAAGTCAAACGCCTATAACTTTACTATTGCAAAGTTTTAAAACGTTCCAGATTTGACCTATAGTTTTTGAACACAAAGATGTAAGAACATTTTTTTATACTATTTATTGTAAGCTAAACCGTGGTACTATGGTAGTGTTCTTATCTTGGTGTTATTTTCTAGGCATTCTTTTAAATGTGTTATTGTAAGTTGTTTAATAAAAACAATTTCTTTTCTATTCCTATTGTGTGAAGTACTAAGACTTCACAAAGTAACTTTTACATGTTAAAATGATATGAAATGTATACATACAATATTACAGAATGATATACACTACCGCTCAAAACTGTTTAGGCATCCCTGTTTCCATGGATTATTCATATAGTATTATGTTTACCAAAAAAACATTATAACAAAATGAAATACGTATTTCAAGTGTAGTTCAGTAAAATAAACACCCATGATATCGCATAAGGTTTACTATCATTTACCTGCACTTGGTCGGATTACCATATGTTGCGGTGCAATTACAATAACAATCCCTCTGAATTTACTGGGTAAATTTAGTCATCTATTAGATTGTAGGTAATAATGTTTAAATTACCTTCCTAGAAGATTATAGTGAAATCTGTAACCTATGGTCAGTTGCAGTGTGGTACTGGTTACTCTATTCACGTCGTGAGCGAAATATCGTGTAACAATTTTTTTAAAATGCCTCCGCGAAGAGAAATTAGTAGGGAAACACGTGTGCTTATAATAGCTTACCATAAAAATGACATAAGTAATCGACAAATTGCCAAAAAAAATTAAAAGACACCACGCTACGGTTGACTATAACGTAAAAAAATATCTGGAAACTGGCAGTTTTCTTAATAGAAGACGGAGTGGAAAGCCAAAAGCGACAACATCTGCAGATGATCGCAGAATAGTGGTTACCAGCAAGTTAAATAGACGCAAAACAGCTCCAGAAATCACCGCAGAATTAAACGTTGGTCGCCAAAAACTAGTCAGTGTTTCTACAGTCCAACGTCACCTACAGAAAGCCAGGCTCCATGGACGTATTGAGATGAAAAAGCCATTACTACGCAAACAAAACAAGCAAAAGCGAGTTAAATGGGCTCTTGAACACCAACACTGGACCATAGAAGAGTGGAACAACGTCCTATGGACGGATGAGTCCAAATTTGAGCTGTTCGGAACCCGGAGACGCATATTCGTAAGAAGATCTGTGGGTGAACGTGCCTGAGAAGAGTGTATTGCTGCTACCGTAAAGCATCGTGGAGGTTCTATCATCATTCGGAGCTGTTTTGCTGTCACTAGTGTAGAGGACATTGTGAAAATTGGCGGTATATTAAAAAAAGAAGGCTACCGTGAAATTTTGGAGAACTACGCAATACCTTCCGGAATTTGACTTTTGGGTCAAAATTTTATCTTCCAGCAAGATGATGACGCAAAACATTCCTCTAAATTATGTAAAGACTATTTACGCCATTTAGAAGAGGAAGGAACTCTCAAAATTATGGAATGGCCTCCCCAGAGCCCAGACTTGAATCCAATCGAGTTACTATGGGAAGAACTAGATCGGGAAGTACGAAAATCGGCTCCGACATCAGCTACTGACGCGTGGAACAAATTGCAATCGAGTTGGACCTCAATAATACAAGAAACTCTGGCAAAACTTATTGCGAGAATGCCTCGATTGTGTGCTGCAATTATTAAATCAAGAGGAGGTCACATAGATGAAAGCAAAATTTAAATTAAACGTTTTAATTTTCACATTTATTTAATATATTCATGTACGTATATCTGTACATAAAAATAAATATTATTAACATTTTTGCTGTCAGTGGGAGTGCCTAAACGCTTTTGAGCGGTAGTGTATATATTTAGCTTTATTTTAATTCACATTTATTACACTTACGATTAGAAAAGACATTTAGAATACATTGATGCGATAATATTAGGTAATAGTAATAGGAAATGTATGATTTATTCCAAAATTTTATCATGTGGGTATTAAAGTTTTAATGCCTAACATTTAGATAATTAAATGATCGATCTACCATTACTTGAAAATCAAAAGTAAGCGAAGCTGATGATAATTGATGTAAAAATTTTCAGAGAATAAAATTGGTCTTTCTGAATTAAATTATTTCAAATGTAAGGAATTCATTTTATAATTTTACCGCGCAGAGTATATATATATGTACATACATATATCATTCTATTTATATTTTCTTGCTTATTCATGCTATAAATCATCTCTAACAACAAACATTAGTGTTTACTGCAGATAAATACGTCACTACCGCAACTACTGACATATTTTTTCAAAAAAAGAAAACTTACTGCAGCGCGAAAACCCATAAAACCGTATCATGTTTTAAATAACAAATAAAACAGTTTTAATGAGGCTAGTGAGGCGTTTATAATTTTAACGCCTAACTTTAGATGTGTGGTATATTCATTGGTTTTATAATTTTATCTCCTTCGTAGTCCTGGTTATTTCTTTTCTTTAGACTTTACTAGAAGTTACACGAAACTTTTTATTTTTTATAAACTATTATTGAAACAATTTAAGCTGTTTTTTTATTACGAGGGCGATCTGAAATGCCATCGGAATCGCCAAGAGATGTCGCACGAAGGTTGAACTGGATTCATTGTTCGGCAAAGGCAACTTTTTCTATGGAAACTGTCAAAGTTTCAGACGTCTACTGTCAACAGTTGTTATTTAAGAATGTGTTTTGCAAAAATGGATAAAATCTAATTTCGTGCAGTGATGAAACACTTCTGGATGGCTGGGAGAACGGCCACGGATATTCGAAATATTTTGCTAGAGATTTGCCTCAAATGAGGAGGTCATCGCCCCTTACTTTTCCGACGACTTGAAGAAACTGCAGCACCGTTTGAAAAGTTGTATTGATCTTCGAGGAGACTGCATCGAAATATAAAAATAAAAGACCACACCAATACGCTGGTTTCCTTATCGATTCCGGAAACATTTCAGGTCGCCCTTGTATCACTTTGTACAATTTTGTTTTTTGAAAAGGAAAACAAATACCTAAATAAGGCCCGGACTAGCTTTCTATGTGTTTTACTTAAGTTTTGAAGCTTTATTTTATAAAAATTTGTATCGACAGTCTATGCACACACACATTGGCCCGTTAGTAATCCTTGGGTTCTTGATTTGTCGTAGCGTTTGGAAAGATACTTTCGAAATTGTAATATATAACTTACCAAGGAGCTTTCCGATGTTTCGAAATAAACTATAGTTTGTTTAACAGCTCAATTTTCTCGAGGGACGGTCTAGTTCCAATTTTAAATTGGTGGAAAACTTTTACATCCAAATTCCGACGGTCTTATTTATCAAAGCATCACCGCATCCAACGTGAATTATATTCATTTGCGTAGTTGTTAGACAACACCGCATGTGTACTTGTCTGATATATTTTTAAGCTGTCAGATGTACCATCCATTCTGTAGTTACGAGAATTTTCGGTTTAATTCATGTTTCCATTTCCAACAATGAATTGTTTAGAATTAACTGTTTTATATCGTGCGCAACTTGACATGTTGTAATTTAAGTAGAGTGAACTGTCTACGCAAATGATAGGACTTTTTCTAAACTATTTTTTAATATGAAATGATTTATTTCAAGTGAAGCGTGACGGTATTATAAAATTTACTGGTGCAGAGGATTTTTATGTTGCATAGATAACAGCAGTGGGTAACAGTTTTACTATTTTTCTTTCTCTTTTATTATCAGTTTTATGCGATTATGTCTCGATATACACATTTATTTCTATGTGAACATCGCTTGTAATTACTTATTTATAGAACAACACAATACGTTTGTGGTATCAACTTAACTACAAAAAATCTGATGAAATTACAGCTGTGGCCATATGTATTCGCCACTCTCGTTTTGAACGTGTTACACGAATATTATTGTATTTCTAAGAAGCAGGGTCGATGACGGACTTAACTAGGTACCTGGTAATGAGGGTTTAATGGTTTATTGTGGGCCATTCTGAGTAAATTAGAAAATAGACGTAAAATTGTAATTTCTGAATATTTCTTCAGTCTTTCTTAAAAGTTGTAAGAGTAAGGTTGAGCTAGTTAGAGTGAAGATGTTGTATCTGTGATTTTGTCTGTGTAATACGATAGTATACAGTAAAAAGTAACGCCGAAAACACGCGAATTGACGGAGGTAGAGCGAGGACAAATTGTGGTATTAGAAAAGCAAGGGTTATCGGTGTCTGCTATTGCCCGACAAGTGAAATGTGCGCGATCGACAGTTAGAATGACGATAAAACGATACAAAGAGAGTGGATCTTTGACAAACAAACCGAAAACTGGTCGAAAAAGGAAGACAACTAGCAGAGATGAGCGAGTCTTAGAGCGGATGTCTTTGCGAGACCGGAAAAAAAGGTCTAAACAGCTTTCCAGTGAGCTTTTCCGGCTACATAATGTTGCTATTTCTCCTCGCACGGTTAGAAGACGCCTTTGTGAATTAAATTTAGGTGGATACAAAGCTCGACATAAACCACGGTTGTCTCCGCAACAAAAGAAATGGAGACCGCTGTGGGCTAAAGGTCACCGCGACTGGACCATTGACAATTGGGTCAATGTTATGTGGACGGATGAGTCAAATATTGAGGTAAGTAATACATAATTATTGCATTTGCGGTATTCTGTATTTAATTCCTGGTATCTACAGTGTTTTTATTCTTTTAATGGGATCCAAAATATAACAGTATTCATGTTTTTGTTGGTAGCTTTGTGGTAAACCTGGGCCTCAATACGTGCGACGCAGGTGAGGAGAGGCCTTCCATCCAGACTGTATCATCCCGACTGTCAAGTTTGGGGGTGGTAGCGTAATGGTTTGAGGGTCCATGAGTGCAATAGGCGTCGGAGAACTGTTCGTCTGCGAGGACCGAATGAACAGTCGGACGTACATCGACATGTTGGAAGAAGTTCTGGAACCGTGTGCGTTAAAATTATTCGATAATCATGAGCCAGAGTATTACTTCCAACAAGATAATGCACCGTGCCATAAATCTCGCGAAGTAATGCGCTGGTTCGAGGAAAATAACGTGCGGGTCCTGGAATGGCCGGCACAATCCCCGGACTTATCGCCAATTGAGCATTTATGGTACATTTTAAAGCGAAATGTAGCTAAATACTCATCTACCACAAAGCAATGCTTAAAAACAAAAACATTCGAAGAGTGGAATAAAGTCACCCCCGAACAGTGCTACAACTTAGTGAGCAGTATGCCCCGACGAATTCGTGCGGTGATAAAAGCCCAGGGAGGAGCTACCAAATATTAAGCAATATCTGTATACACTCACAATGAAACATTTTCATCGATCAATTTTCTTTTATTTCTTATATATTCGTCGGAATAAAAAACAAAAAAGGGTGGCGAATACATATGGCCACAGCTGTATGTTTACAAACAATCGACGCTATCATTACTATAAATTCCTCAGTCACACCAACTTAAAATTTTGAATCACCTCATCTTCAATTCAAATTGAAATTAATCACTTTTAATTCCGATCATATATGGAGACAAATATAATTGAGTACGGAAAACTGTACAGTACAGAATCCTACGAAATTAATAGAGAAGCATTTTTAGAAATTATGTTAAGCGGAGTTCTAACAGTGCTTTGCATTATTAAGACATAAATAAGCCCCATAAACACATTTAGACTCCATCAGAATTCCAAGGTTTCTTAATAAACTTAGTACAAACCACACCTGGCATAATAATGCTGCTAAATACAGCTACTCATGGTATTGGTGAAATTATTCACGAGAAAGACAATGTGAGAAGACGCAAAACGCTAACACACGGACTACCAGGCGTCATCAGCGTGGTTTTGATAGATAGATAGATAGATAGTTTATTTAGCTAACAAGCTATACAATAACACAGAACAAATGAATTCAATATACAATCACTTACAGTGCTCAATAATATGTATGTACAAATGCTTTTAAAGGTACTAATATTATTAGTTTTAATTTCATATGGTAAACTATTATATAACATAAGACCATTTACAAATATGTTTTTAGAAGTCTGGGTTCTATGAAAGGGAGCAATATAAAAGTCGTTATAGTTTCTAGTGTTGTAAGCATGAGTATCTTGGACGGTTTTCAATTTTTCACCAAGGTAATTTGGAAGTAAACTATTTTTCATTTTATGTATAAATACTAGACGTTTAAATAAAATTCTTTGGCGGACATTCATTAAATTAAGTGTGAGTAACGTATCTTTAACTGGGGTGTATCTGTTACATTTTAGAATTATTCTCATGGCTCTATTTTGTATTTTTTTGTATTTGCTGGATTTCATTCCTATTTAAATTAAAAAGTACTCTTGCACAAAATTCTATATGTGGTGCAACTACAGATTTATAAACAAGCATTTTTATATACAATGGTAGCTCCCAAGTACTTAATGTAGTCTACCCTTTCTAAATCACTCAATTTTTATTCTAATACTAGCTATATGTATATTATTCAACTTATGCATGCTACCTATAACCATATATTTTGATTTGATAAGATTAATGCTTAGTTTATTTACACACAGCCATTGATATAATATCGTAAGTTGATTATTTATATCGCCCACAGTACTACCACTTATGTATAACATAGTATCATCCGCAAACATACATATATTGCAGCCTTCCACTGACAACAATAAATCATTAACATATATGTTAAACAATAAGGGACCTAACACCATGCCTTGTGGAACACCATTGTTTGTATTTAAACTATTAGATATCCTATTATTATACTTCACTCTTTGAGTTCTATTATTTAAATATGAATCAAACCAGTTCTTAACTTTGTCACAAATACCATACATTTCTAATTTTTTTATTAATACTTTTCTATCAATAGTTTCAAAAGTACTACGGAAGTCCAAAAACACAGCTACCACAACATTTCCCTTATCCATTTCTTGCAACCACTTGTGACATCTATCTACAATAACAGTTTCACATGAATGACCTTTTCTAAATCCTGTTTGATTATGATGAATCACATTGTTCCGCTCACAAAAATCATATAATTGGTTTTTTACGCACAGCTCCAGAACTTTTTCGTAACTTGGTATAGTATTAATAGGCCTGAATTCCTCACATACTTTCGTCCCTGCCACTTTGGGAATTGGAAGAATGTACGATGTTTTCCAGTTTTCCGGAAATGTACCTGTATCGAGTGAAGCATTCACTATGTCAAGGATTCTATTTGCAGACATCTGAGCAGCATCCTCAATAATTTTGGTCGTTAGTCCATCACCAGTTACGTCTCCTGTATTTTACATTATATTTGTTGAAATTTTGTGCAATTTCTAAATCATTTCTCACCTCGGTATTATCAAAAACTACGTATGTATTGGTGGAACCACTTTTTTTAGGCAAAAGTGTTTTTAAAGTTTTTCATAACTCAACAGGTCTATGTTTATTTTCATCTAGTAATAACCTATAGTATTTTTCTTTGCTATTACGTAGCATAGTGACTACTCTGTTTCTATGAAACCTGTACCCTTCCCAGTTTATGACGTTGTTAGTAAACATAGCTATTTTATATTTTTCATCACACGTGGGCATTTCTTCTATAATTTCTGAAGTTATCCACTTGTTTGTGCAATTATTACGTAACAGCACCTGTTGTTTTGGACACATAGTGTTAATAATATTACGTAAAGATTTGGTCCAGCAATTGGCCATTACATTAGCATCTCCTGAATTATTCCACATCGTGCTAAATATTTTGTATTGTAATGTAGTTTTTAAAGCATCGTCTTACAATCATTTTATCATTATGTACATCTTTAATTTCATTAATACGTATTTTTAGCGTTGAGTGAACTTTGTATTCCATTGTTTTATCGTTCGTTATAATATAATCGATCAATGTTCTACTACTGCTTGTAATTCTAGCATATTTAGTAACAATTTGATGCATTGCATTTCTATAAAGCAATTCTTTAATCTTTCTGCTTTCTGCTGTAGAATGTGTCCTTATTGTAATCAATATTTTCAGCGATTTGTTGCTCAATACATTGAAAGTCTCTCTCTGCTACTATCACCACTATATAAACTTACAGCTCAAGTATTCTTGGTGCTAACTAGTGCCAAAAGAATAAAACACTCGTCGCCGGCTCAAACACAGCGACATTATTATAGCAGGTATTGTTTCCTAAGCATTTTAGATGTGTTTTTAATACTTCGCAGTAAGCCTGAGATGTCATTCACATGTACAATTACTCTATGCACTGTCGGTGCACACCCTCTCTGGTTTAGTAATCCATGTATTGCTAGGTAATTTGTGTAACTTGTGAAGCACGGGTTTTTACTAATGCAACAAATTATTAACAAAACCTGTATGTAGATATACCACCGCTCGAAATAGAATGGATACTTTAAATTTTAACAAAATATATTAAAAAGAAGTAATAATAATAATAATAATAATAATAATAATAATAATAATAATAATAATAATAATAATAATAATAATCCTTTATTGCCCAACAGCCCAGGGGCCAATTACAGGACAAATTACAATACAATTCTTATTTAAAATAAAATAATTCAAATCGTGTTGCCTACAATAATAACATGCTGAAAATGTATATTATAATGAAACAAAAAAAAAAGAAAGACTCACAAAAATGGCTCTAGATCCCGTTTGTTTGCGTTCCTCACCATGTGACTGAGAGGTGCCTTAAGCAAAATGTTGGTATTAGCTCTAGGTACTTGAAATGTATTAAAGTAGCGAGTATGATGAGTAGGTACGGTAAAGTTTATTTGCGCTAGAAGGGCTGGCGAGTCGACAGTATTTTTCAGGATCCTGCAAAGAAACTCCACACTGTTACGCTCGCGGCGGTCAGCGAGAGATAGAAAACCATGCTCAACAAGTAAGCTATAATACTCGATACCTCTTGCAGGATACACGTTGTCCATTCGAAAGGAGAGATATTTTAGAAATTTCTTTTGAACGCGTTCGATCATAAGCTCTTGGTGTAAATAACGGGGATACCAAACAATGGAGGCGTATTCAAGCTTAGAACGAACGTAGGCATAATATAAACGTTTCATTACACCTAAGTCTGAGAAATGCCTGCAAGAACGCATGACAAAACCGAGAGTTTTGGAAGCAGATGAACACATGGACGAAATATGTTCCGTAAATGACAGTCTATTATCAAACAAAACACCAAGATCCAAAGTTTTGATATTGCGTGGTATGGCTGCATCATTAATTTGGTAGTTATAGTATAAAGTAGTGTGAGTGTTATTGTAGGAAACCACAGTACACTTGTTGATGTTCAGAGGGAGATAATTGACCTTGCTCCAAGTATTAATGCGAAGAAGATTGTCCTGTAAATGTTTACAATCGAAAATGCTACCAACAGTATTAAATATCTTTACGTCATCTGCGTATGCTAAGACGTGACACGTAAACAGAGATAGTAAATCATTTATATAAAAATTGAAGAGAAGTGGTCCAAGATTTGAACCTTGAGGAACACCTGATGTTGGAGAAAACGGCGTAGAGGAATAACCATTGTAGCAGACATAACACTTCCTTCCAGTAAGGTAAGACTCAATCAACGTCAGGAAACCCACACCAAAACCAAATTTGTCCATTTTTTGTAGTAGCATCTCGTGGTTAATGCAGTCGAAAGCTTTAGAAAAAGTACTTTTATTCATGTAATAATTTTATAAGTATGTATACAATGTAGTAATTAAAGGAGTAAGTTATTAAATAACGAAAATTGAACTTTAGTTTTCAAAATGAAACCAGAATTCTTGCAGAGATGTTATCCATTCCATAAAGTATGTATAAATTACAATAACAGTGAGTTTAGTTTATCATTGGATACCGTTAAGTGTAACTCAATATTGTTATTTCTTTCTTCGAGTAAATAATTTAATTCCTGTGTGAAAATGTTTCGCTGAAAACCGCTTAGTGTTGAAGCACGATCAGCAATATTAACTTTGCATCAAGAAGGATATTCTGGACGGAATATTTTCGGGCGACTTAATAAAGTAATAAAAAATCTACAGCAAATTTAATTGTTCACAGCTTCGAACAATTTGGCACACTTGCTAACAAAAATGACACAATAAAAACACTTACCAAAGATCAAGAGTGTTAAATCCGAAACAGCCAGATTAAACAGATAATAATTCGTCGCTGTGTGCATAGATGGATGCCTAATGATGACTAGACAAACGGCAACGTTCCCAAGCAACCCCGTCACGAATATGGCAACATTTATAATGGTTAGCGGTAGGGCTATTTCGAGCGGTTGTCTTTGAGGTCCACGCGACGCTAAGAGAAACCACTGCACTAATTCTACGCATTCACCGCGCTCTGTTAAATCGCTAGGCGTCGAACAGTTGTCGTTGTCGAAGAACGTATAGTTGAGTTCATCCGAAATGTTCATGATTTTCTCATCGGACGGTCCTTAAGTATTGACGGTTGAGTATTAAAAGAAGTACGGGATACGCCGATGAGGTGGCTGTAACGGTCGTCATCCTTTTGACTGTTGGTGATGGGATGTTCTGCAAAGAAAGGAATTAAATTAATCTTGAATTCTTTAATTTATCAAATTCAAATCCCTTTACATTTCCTGATGTTACAGTAGCGCCGCGTTGATCCCGTTTGGGAATTCGGGCGGCTAAAAGCGCTTAATATTGAACTAATAAACGGATCCGATCTAAGCCCGCCGGGATTCCCGACGCACATTGTTTAATTAATCTTGGCGAAATTGCGGTTGATTCGCGATTTGCGCGCGTGTCGGTAATTGGAATTTTGTTTACCAGGATGGATGGTACGAAGGGGTACCGTCGCGTCACCCCTAATTACCTTTAATATAGGGTAACAAGTGTGAATGATGTAATGCTGTTACACGCGCTGGTCTCGAAAGCGGCTTAACTTGCGCGTCGATGGGTGGCGAAATATCGGATTTATTTTTAACGAGATGCAGTGATGTATTTCCCCTTTTGATTGGAAGTTTTACCCCCTATTCTGTGTCTTAGCCTAAGTTAGTTAGCTTTTAACATATCCAAGGTTTTAGAAGTTCAAGCAATACTTCCATTATTCCATACAACGAAAGGATAATTTAAAAATAATATTAATGGTCTGTACAATCCGTAAGAGAATACGCCTTAAGAAAGCGTTTGTACGATATTCATTAAATCGTGTATTTGGATCGTATACGCACTCTTGATTTTCAGTTAAACTCTAGTCTATACCCGCTATAGTTTAGAAATCGGGATTCTTATTTGCCAGGTGCATGCATAAGTTTTTCCGGTTTTTTGATAAAAATAAACACGTAATTTTCAAGGGAAATGATTTTTCTTATTCTACACGTTGGCCATTGGTTTCTACACATTTCACCCAACTTTCAGGTAATTAATAGATATCATGTCAGAAAAACTGCTTGCCCTTTTGCGGTAAACCATTCGTCCAGCCACATTCCAACTTCCTCGAAATTGAAATGAAAACTTAGGCTTCCACGGCCAGAGCCAGTAACAAACGAACTACTTCCGGAATTGGACCGTGTTATGATGAGATATATAGAAATGAAATAGGAGTAAGAGGAGACAGAAATAAAAAGAAAAAGAGATAAAAAGGAGAAAAATCAAAAGCCCTCCCCCCTCCGGAGTTCGAGTTACCGTGTCACTTTGTTTTTCCTGTTTCTCCTGAAGAGATCCCACCTTTTTCTTTTGTTTGTCTTTTTTCTTTCTTTCCCTTTTTTTTTTTCTCCTTTTTCTGTCTCTCTTACTCTATTCACTTTTTTTTTCTTTTTCACCCCCATTCCTTTTTATTTTTTCTTTTTATCTCTTTTTCTTTTTGTTTCTTTCTCCTCCTACTCCTATTTCATTTCTATATATCTTATCATGTCACGATCCAATTCTTCTGAAATGCCGCTCAGCGAGCGCGTGTCCCACTGATGTAAAGAGGTAATAGTCAGATGGCGCCAGGTCTAGGGAGTACGGCTGGTGGGGAACGATGTCCCATCTAAGTGATTTCGAGATGTGTTTCACTGATTTTGCTATGTGAGACGGGGCATTGCCTTGTAACAGAATCACTTTGCCACGTCTTTCCGGGCCATTCGGGCCGTCCTTCGATTAATGCGTGGTTTGCATTAACCCTTTCTTGGCGATAGCGGCTTTAAAAGTTCATAATACACGATACCGCCCTGATTCCACCAGACACAGAACATGATCTTTTTGTTGAAGCGATTTGGCCTTGGTGTTGAAGGACCGTCTTTCTCAGGTGAAAGCCGCAATTTTTACCGCCTCGGGTTTTCAAAATAAATCCATTTTTCGTCGCCCGTGACAATTCGATACAAAAATTTCGTGGGGTTGAAGGAGTATTTCAGAGGTGTCTGCGATTTTCTATTTAACATTCCATGTCTCACATGTTCTAACCGATGGAGCGTGTTCACCATATGTATCTATCAGCAAACGATGATTTTCAATAACTTTTTTCTTTTGATTAAATAAGAAAAGTAATACGTGCCCCAAATGTTCTCTTTCAGGCACAAAACTCGACATGACCACTACACGATAAAGCAAAGGCGCTAGTTTGGAGAAGACCTTGCAATCCCCCACAATGACCAGACGCTGATACCAACCCAAATCATTTTGGATTATAATCTTATCAAACGACTAAAATAAATCCTTGGAATTCCAATTGATGCTTTTCTAGAACGCTCTTTAGCAATGAGATAATTTGAATTCATGTGTAACTACGATTTCGTTGATTCAAGAAGTAGATTTCGATGTAAAATAATTTTCTCGCAGAGTATACTTATATCTATTTTGTACTAATCTAATTTATCCCGCTACCACGTACGTCACTGTTGACTTTAGCCGCAAATTTGCAAGTTAATAACGGGCCCCGCCGCAGGACAATTTATTTTGGAAGCGCAAGGTCGACCGTCGCCGAATTTCGTTCGGGTAATTGTTGATGCGTCGCGGGTATTGCGAAAATCCGGAAATCTCTTACGGAAAACCCGATTGTTTTCGTGATTAACAAGTGAATAGCTGTTTCGCTATATTGTTCGCTATAAAACGGATTTCGGAGTTGAATTTTCTGTTTGTTGCTCATTCGGATTCGAAAACAAGAGATTGGGGAGGATATACACGTGTCCTTGTCAATGTATTGCCATTGGGCACTCGTAAATAATAAGAAAGAGAGGGTTGGTTGGAAATATATTTATTAATAACATGGATTAATGAGTTCGTAGCTAAAAATAAAGAAAAATAGAATAGAAGATTATATCGAGTTATAAATAAATAATAAATATATTATATTCATCTATTTATAATGTGTACAACGTTTAAACTAAAATAAAATACGAAATTTAAGATAATTTTATGACATTATTAAAAATAAAATAAAAATACGTATAAACATTAAAATGGCTCTTTGGGGTTTGGGCTGTAAACTGATTAATCATTTTTTCAATGTTTATTTAACCGTAAATGTCATTTGATATTTTTTTATATGGTTTCGATATCCAAGAAGATCTTACCCCACTTGAAACTGTAACTACTGGTATCAGTAAAATTACTAATGCTATGCATATTGACCTATAAACATAATTAAATGAACTAAAAAATTTCGATTGAGTCGGCCGATACTTGTTGGAAATTCATGTTGGACTTGGGTGAAGATCTAAAGCAAACATATTTAACAAAAGAACATCTGATGAAGCTATAGTGATAGCGACATGTATGGAATATTGGAATAATTATGCCCGTGTATAAAAAAGGAGACATAAAAGGATCCTCAAATTAAAGAGGAATAACGCTAACAAGCATCCCAGGAATAGTATTGACAAGAATTTTAGAAAAAAAGCAGGGATGCGTACTAAGTCCATTGTTATTTTTACAAAACAAAAACGAAAAATGTAGGGAACTGGAAAATGAATGGAATTACTGTACAGGAACTAATATTTGCAAATGATATAGTATTGATACCAGATTCAGAAAAGACAAAGGAAATCTGTTTCTAAAGGCAGTCTTTAGAAACCTTCTGAAGAAGCTGACAGCATGATCAGCGAAAGGTCAAGTAAAACTGTAAATACACGACAAAACCAGAAAAACATTTCTATTATAGACGACGGTCGTGAAAGCCTACACTCAAATATTAACTTGTATTTAAAGGATGTCTCTCTATAAACATGGGGTAAATTCTCAGAGTGTCTCAGAAATCTTGATCTTTTTCTTAAGAAAAAACACCAAGCTCTAATTTTAAATATTTCGGAAAGAACAAATGTATGGAACAATAGAAAAATAAAATATGGGATGGATTGAAACCAAACAACTGTGGAAGACTAAAATAAGAGAGAGGTAATCCGACACAGCAAGGTATAAAAGACGTGGGATTAAATAAATAAAAAAATAAATTAAGAAACCATTAAATTTTGACAATGTACACATACGACCTAGTGTGGAGCAATGAAGCAATCTAACCAAACCATTAATACCTCACAATCCGTCGCGTCAAAATAGTATTTATTACTTTTACCAATCCAAAATATTCAACACGATCCCAGGACTTTGTCGCGGACTGTATTCATCCCACACGCACAAATATGCTAAATACATACATATATGCATTAATAATTAACATTTCGCAAACAAATCTCGTCATCGAAGCCGGCGGCGGCGACAGGGCAAAATCAAAACCCCGAAATGCGGCGGCGTCTATACGAGCCGCTCTATAGAGCGTTATTAGCGCGTCGAATGTTAGTTACGTTAGCCGCGTTCGACTATTGGACCGCATTCGTAATTAACATCGAACCATCTGCGAATTTGTCGGCATCCAGCGGACGACGATGGGAAGGGAGGCGGTTGAAAAGTCGGGCGTTAATTTTGGGGGAGCTTGCCGTTCTGCATCGCAAAGACGCAAAGCTGGGATTAAAAAGTACAAGCGAAATCCTTTCCTCGTGAAGGAAAGGAACCGCTTAAGAGAGAATTTGAAGTCTCCCCTTGAAGTTGATCGAGGTCTTGTGTATTAAGGTCGTAAAGGATGAAGAAGAGGTTTGTTCTTCCTACACAGACTACTTTTATCTAGTAATATTATTGCTAATACTAGGGATTCTGGAAGTACGTACTTCTATAATCCAGCTGTTTAAGTAAATTCGATGTTTCTAGCCTATTATTTAACTAACAGTTTCTAGATTTTGTGGTGGAAAATTCCAGAATCTTAATTTGCCGAATGGGTTCTTTTATTGAAATTTCTGTTTGTTTTAAATTCAAATGTAAATAATTGAAATAGCCAAATGTAAGATTCTATAAATACGAGGGCAATCTCAAAAAAAAAGGTCTCTTATTTTTTAGGGACGTAGAGAAAGTTTTAATACGGTTGTCGGCAACACTGTTATGAGTGGTGCCTTCTCCGCTACCACAAATGGAGCCCCGATAAACGTTAAGGCGAAGTGCGAAGTGCGCGCAGTTATTCGATTTTTGAACGCAAAAGGGGTTAAACCGGTTGAAATTCACCGCCTATTGACGGAAGTGTATGGATAGTCGTGCATGGATGTCAAAAACGTTCGCAAGTTTCGTACTGAAATTCATGACGAAAGAAAGCAACGGGAGGCCGTGAATTGCCGACGAGACAATCGCGAAAGTTGAGGAATTCATGCGTAAAGATCGGAGGATCACTCTGGATGCCCTCTGCATTTTGGTTCCTGAGGTTTCCAGAAGCACCATCCACAGGAATTTAACGGAAAAGTTGCAATATCGGAAAGGTGCCGCGTATGCTGACAGAAGACCACAAACGGCAACGGGTTGATTCTTCCCGCGAATTCCTTCGCCGCTATGGAGACTAAAAGGACAACTTCTTGGACTCGATTGTCACGGGTGACGAAACCTGGGCATTCTACTTTACACCTGAGACAAAACAACAGTCACGCGAGTGGCGGCATCCCTCCTCGCCCAAGCCACGAAAATTCAAGCAAACGTAATCTGCCGGTGAAGTCATGGCAACTGTGTTTTGGGACAGGAAGGGGGTACTGTTGGTCGACTTTCTGCCTGCTGAGACAACAGTCAACGCTGGCAGGTACAGCGAAACACTGAAGAAACTCAGAAGGGCAATTCACAACCGGAGAAGAGGGATGTTGAGCAAGGGTGTAAGTATTCTCCACGACAACGCCCGTCCTCACGTCGCCCGTCAAACCGTCGATCTCCTGCAAAATTTTGGTTGGAACGTTATCACACACCCACCCTACAGTCCGGACTTGGCACCCAGCGATTTCCACCTGTTCCCTAAGTTGAAGGAACATTGTAAAACTGCCACAGCGTCTACAAAAATACATCGACCGAAATGGCGATTATGTTGAAAAATAAAGCATTCTTCAATCTTTAAAGTGATGTAGCAATTATAGAAAATAAACGGTTCTTTGTATATCTAAAAATATAGGAGATCTTTTTTTTGGGATTGCCCTCGTATATTGACAAACCAAAATGTATATACATCGCTTTTTAATAAAATTTATTTTCTAACAAATACCCAAAACAATGTAGCTAAATTTGTAAATTATAAACGAAAATTGATCTAAAATATACTTTATTACATGTACCAATGCAGATGAAGAGGTGTTTAATCTAAAAGGAACAACTTGAAAAACGTGGCACCATTTATGCTAAAGCCCGTATATTTTTGACTTTCAGCATATAATGGAATTAGCCAAAAACTATGCTTTAAATCTAATTTTGTAAATTATTTCTTTTTATAACATTTGCATAATAAACCTTCAACCGACTCAGGAATTTCGTACTCTTTCTTAAGACTTAAGTTTTTTGTATCTAAACATAACCTAATTTTTCCATCTTTCTTTGCTACAACAATAGGACTGATATAAGACGTTTTCATTCTTTTAGTGATTGTCTTTTAACATTGTTTCAATTTTCTCATTTACTTTCACTCTGTATGCCTGCTGAATAGGGTAAATTTTCTCACAATTTGAATGGATTAGAGAAAGACCTTTACAAAAAACTGTTTTATTATCAAAAGCATCTTTTCCCCATATAAATATTGTTCCTTTTTTAAGAAGCGCATAAAATGGTAAAAAAGTATTACTAAAATTTGTGAAAAATTTTTGGTAATAGTTCAACGTGCCTAAGAACCTTGCAATTTTTTGATAATAATTGGTCTTTCCAAATTCCTAACATCCTCTACCCTCTTCTCATTTAAGGTAATAACATTTTCGTCTATAACATAACCCAAATATGGAACTTCATCTTTGAAGAATTGACGCTTTTTGATATTTAGTTTCATCCCTGGCTCAGCCAAATTTCTTACAATAATGTTGATGTGCTTCTTATGATCCTCTAGAGTCTCACTAAATATTAAAATCAACAATATAATGAGAACAAACGAACTGTAAGGAATACATATAAGTAAATTAAAAAAGAAAGAGTGTTTACGATATTTTGCCTCAAACAACTGCAACAAAATAAGGGCGTGAACCTTTCACTGACAAGAAAATATCAAATATAGAAGTGTAAGAAAAATTTTGAAAAAAATCATTGATATTTTAAATGATTTTAAATGTTAATAATACATATCGTTACAATACGTATTTAAGTGGATTACTTTTCTTTATATAGCATTTAAAAGAATTTCAAATGCGGCTTAACACCTATATAATGCATTGAGCGATTTAATGGAATGACGTAGATAGATTTTGCACGAGTATGGAAGGTTTACTGGATCACACACGATTCATGGGAAACTGCAGACCCACTAATAGTTGCTATAATATCTTCATGAATTTGAATTGGCGTCATGTCCTTTTCCGGAAGTATTTTATTACGTCTCTTTGTTCTACAGGATCCATTTTTATGAACAATCACGACACACAATTCAAGAATTAACCACAACACAACACTTCGAAATAGAGCCTTGATATTTATGTAGATATGATCTACAAATGTCAGTTAACTAAATGTCAAAAACATTATTCAAACAACCAATTAGAACTAGGTGTAGTGTGAGGCATGGGGATGCACCTTCGTAATTGATGATTGAGAACCTAAGATGATGGTAAGATGTTCTACGACTAATAGTGTTGTTGGACAAAGACACTTCTGAAATTATTTTTTCCGACGATTCTCTCAGCAAAATATTAAGCGCGTCAGGAGCAGACTGTAGAATAAGCGCTTGTAGAAGTTTTTTTACAATAAGGGATCGAAATACGTCAAACGAAATTAGCCAATTTGAATGTAATTCCCTACCTAACTTGATTCAACATATTATATGCATCGGCAAAGACGTATTTAATATCGGCAACTGGATGTATGTACATGAATTAAATTGAAGACATTCCTCTCGAACGCCACGACCAGCATAAATAATACACAGATGCAAGTTGTCTTTAATTAGTTTGCCGTAGTCATCCTGCTGGTTTGCCTCCTTGAGTTTATAATTTAGGTGGTTTAACGTCGGTATCCTAGGCCTTTACGAAGCATGTTTCATTACCATATTAATGAATGCGGAGGTTGAACAATAGCTTTGTGAATTTAGATTCATATGCAGCACTAGAAACACCAAGTTACTTATATTCTCAGTAGAAAGATTGTTACCTTCATCGTGGCGTACAGTGTCATAAAAGAGTGATTGATAGCTTCGTTCGATTGTACCATTACGACTATACGTTTACTATTTTTCCTTGTTTTATCGTTTTCTTTAACTCAAAACTAATTTCCCCAAAGTAAAGTGTTTCGGGTAGAAGAAAATGCTTTTTGTCGATTATATTGAAACCCCCTGGTTCTCCTGCACTTATTCGCCACTTAAAATAAACCCATCTAAAGAATTGAAATCCTTCCGAAGGGTACGGAGAATATTGGGTGTTTCTCCCGCATTTTATCAACGGTTTAACGTTCAAGCTAATTTGCAACGTCTATCGTATTGACTGTGGAAATACCACTACTTCAGCAACGTAATGTGCTGCCGGCGAAAGAGGTATTAACAAGCTTATTACTTACGACATCGATCGATGAAAATATTTGAAGTGTCCGCGAATTGAAAGGGAGGACGACAGTGAAATTTATCGAAGAAAAATCTCGTTTCTCCACTAACATGAGGATTACAAGGAGGTGATGGTAATGATGACTAGGATTTACAAGAAAAGTACGTAGTTTAAAGTTGGGAGTTATCTATGAAATTTCCCTATTAATATGGATATATTGAAAGAGAATCTTACTAAGCTTCTAGATCCCTTGGAAAAGCAACTAACCGAGGGAAGCTACAGTATTTATGAAGTCAGTCAAATGTATCCTATAAAAGGTGTTGGCCATATATCAAAGGAAATAAGTATGGTATCCATTATCCTTCTTTCAGTTTATCGGTAGAAAAAAGTAATCTGGATAGAACTATTTGGTTATTCAGCAGAAGCTCTTCTAAATATTCCAGAGTTATATCAAAAACAGAACGCCAACTGCCAAGTCAGATGTTTGTATTGGTAAGTCGTTAAATTTCTTAGGCAGTTAATTCATCATTGGCTTAATCTTCCTTTGAGTAAAGATGGGTATAGAAACGAGCAAGTAATCATCAAATTGTAAACTTTAACGGATTCTCTGAAGATGCAGTATATAATATTGAAAATATGAGTATAGAACAAGAATGAGAAACGAAAACACACTAAATCGTATTGGCCATTCGACGACGACCTGAAATGTTTCCGGAACCGGCAAGAGATGGCGCACAAAAGTTGAAGTAGATTCATTGGTTGATGAGGACAACGATTTTCATGGCAACTGTCAAAATTTCAGACGTTTACTATCAATAGTTGTTGCTTAAGAGTGTGTTTTGTGTAACAAGTCAGAGAGTTTCGCAAAAATGGCTAAAAAAAAATTTCGTGCAGTGATAAAACATTTCTGGACGGCTGGGAAAAGGTTCGTGGCGAATGTACTCTTTCATTTTCCACCATCAGCTTCTGGCTGAGCGAATTGAAATGTGGAGCGATCTATTGCTTGCATAATCTTCTGAACAGTTCGGAACCGGGTGTCAGTGGTTCCTTCATTTTTGCAATTAAACCTAAGTCACATGAGATTAAATCCGATGAATATCGGAAAAGCACTTCCCAGCCCCACCGATTATACAGATCAAGTACAGGACGTGTCGTGTGCGCCCTAGCATTATCTTGCAAAATGATGGGATGATTTTGCAAAAAGTATGGACGTTGGCTCGTGTAATTTAAACGCTCAGCGGATGGTGGAATTACACAGAAGAGAACTATTGACATCCATAAAGGACTGGTTTAAAGGTGGTACTGAGAACTGGATTTTACGAGAGGATAACGGTTCATAACACTGAAGCAGGCTGTGTAGGGGCTACTATGAAGGCGACCTGAAATGTTTCCGGAATCTGCAAGGGATGGTGCACGAAGGTCGGCAAGGGCCTTTTTTATGGCAACTGTCAAAATTTCAGACGTCTACTGTCAATAGTTATTTGAGAGTGTGTAACCAGTAATTCTGAAGTGATGGAAGAGAGAGATGGTTTACAGAGGTCACACAAAAATTTCTTTAGGAGACTGTTGAGATGTTGGAGCACCGATGGACCAACTGCATTACTGTAAGGGGGTCTGGTGTACAACATAGAGATCCACCCTCGTAACACATGGGCTGAAAAGTACCGGGCCTAACAAAGAAAACAAGGTTTTTTTGATTCAAAATTAGCTTTATTCATCAACGTAATCTCCATCAAGAGCAACGCAATTATTCCAGCGCCGCTCTAACATTTCAATACCACTTTTGTAGAACGATTTATCTTTTGCCTCAAAATAGGCCTCAGTTTCAGCGATAACCTCTTCATTCGTGCGAAATTTCTTACCGGCGGGCATTTTTTTTGAGGTCTGCGAACAGCCAGTAGTCGCTGGAAGCCAAATCTGGCGAATACGGTGGATGTGGGAGCAATTCGAAGTTCAATTCATATAGTTTTGCCATTGTCACGCAAATTCACTTTTCGATCATTCAAAACGATTTTGTGGATTTTTTTATCTGGTGTTACCGCCTCATTTGGACGTCCATTGCGTTCTGCATCATCGGTGTCTCTACGACCACGGTTGAAGTCAGCAAACCAACGTTCTATTGTTGTTTTTGATGGAGCGGAGTCCCCATAACACTTTTCAAGCCATTGCTTCGCTTGAACGGTATTTTTTCCCATCAAGAAGCAGTGTAAAATTAAAACACGAAATTGTTTTTGATCCATTGTTTTGAAAATAATAAAAGTAGCGTGAGTCTTAGCACAATAACTCATAAACTAATGAATAGAATATCATGAAATTTTAACAGCTGTCTTTTGAAGGTTAGTACTAACTCAGAGAAAGGTGACTACAATAAAACTAGCGTCATCTATGTGTTAGGCCCGGGACTTTTCAGCCCATGTGTTACGTTATTGTACATTTTCTTTGAGAAAATGCTAAATCTGTAAGTGCCTTGGACGTATAAAGTTTGGGAACCCCATATTTGTACACTTACTACCAAAATGCGCCTGATCTTCGAGAAAGGTCTCATATAGTTCTTTCTAATACCTTTAATTGTGAACATTTTTGTATATTCTTTTAAATTCTTTTTGTACTTATTTTTCCTAATCGGAATTTGCTCCGCTACATTGTTATTAATGTAAGGAATGAGGATCACCTCATTTTGATGCAACAGGGACATTCTAAATGAGCAATCAACTCCATTCCAATTAACCCAATCCGAAACGCAACACTAGCCGGTACTGGAGCGAGGCATGGAATTCCGAATATGCAGATGAACGCAAAGCTGACGCCCAGAGACACGGATATTTAATCCGACCAGAGGAAAATTAATAATTTGATCTGCATTTCGATTGGCGTATAAGTGTTTCGCACGAATCAACACGGGCGACCCCGTGGACGCTTTCTGTTGATTCCATATCCACGTACAGACAATTACGTCTATAGTTAAGCAATTTATGCAAAGCGCCAATATCGCCGCAGTTAAAATAAACAGTCTGTCGGTCAACCGATATCCCTGTCGATCGCCGCGTCGCGTCGACTCCTGTTTAATTATGATTTATATGGAAAGCAGCGATATGCGTTAAAAAAGTGTTGGAAAATTATATGACTATGCCTTTGAAGTATTCGTTTATTTAACACGTACTAGAAAAATAAATGAGCTTTTCAGTGGCAAACATCGAAATTGCATCGCACATTCCTATGGTTTATATTAGATTTGCAAAAATTGTTTTTAATACACTCGTCGCGAAATTGGTGTTTGTTTGAAAATAATGAGATTCACTCTGTATTTCATAAATTATTCATTATGCATGCTAAGCATACATCGTTAGTGGATACACAAAGCTCTTTTTTCCAAATTGGAAAATATGTAGTCCTCTGTTAGAAGCACAAAAAGATCAGAGGTACTAAAACTTGAACTGCTGGCGATCCACTTCAAAATTGTTAGACTACAAGCGAAGTGTAATACTGGATTGTGGTACAGATAGATAGGGTATATCATGGCGTAGGTAGATCATAGGTGTAGATCATCACTCTAAAAAAGTTAACGAAAAAATCGATATTCAAACATACGTCAAAACCATGTTTCGGTTACTAAATTAAAGAATTAGAAATTTTTTGGATGTTAGTGCATGCCACTGCACGTCTTCAGCTTACTTTTCGTAGGATGCTATGTAATTACTGAGTGCTAATCGGAATCATGATAACATATGTTTGTCAGTCGATTGCGATATTTTGACTTAATTATTTTCATTTCAGAAAATGCAGATTGGCACAAATAAGTTGACCCAAACATTGCTGTCAACTCGAGGGCAATCTGCCTTAGATTTGGATAATTATCTTCGGATATAAAGGATCAGAATTTTGTATCAGGCTTCAGGAGTCCATATTAAACTGACTGGCTATTTCAGTAGGAGATTTCTCAATGTTTTTACAGGAGAAAAGGATAACTGATAAAAGTGTTTAGAGAAGTTTCTCAGTTCACTAAAATAATAAAAGTATTTGTTAATTCTCTCTCATAAATATCAAACTTCAACTGAAGAATCCTCGCTTTCAAAGACGGAAAATGCTTGAGATCCTCTCCTTTCAGTTGATCTGTCATTAGTGGTGTTTAAATGCCTTGTGACGTCCATAAAAAATACTAAATCTGTCAGCCAATTTTTGCTGAGTGTTATCACCTCCTTCGTGTAGAAAGGCAATTATTTCGGGCAATAATTTTTAGGAATTTTCAGGAGCTCAACCATCTTACGTCCGTGTGAAAAACTACGTCAGTATGTTCAGCAGATTCACTGTCTTCCAATTGCAATTTGAAGAGCCGTCGTTGCAAGCTTCTGGCACAGATGGAATTCACAATTTTATTGCGATGTTCATAACCTATAACAACGTTATGAAACGCATATAACTTCGACGCCCTTTCAACTCTGAAACCTAAATTCTTTAAAAGAGAACGGCACTCCATTTCCCTTGCCCACTGTTCCTTGAAAACGCGAAGAGGATCTTCGATAAACGCATGTGCATTTTATGCAACAGCTTTTCGAAACCTCAAAGAATGTATTTCGTCATAGTAGATTGCTTTGCCGTTAATATTTTTATTTCTTATTTATTTAGAGTGTATGAATCTCATACAATAATGAGATTGCATCCTATTCAGTGCAGAATGCACGTATTACACGAGAATCAATTTATCTACGTGAATCTACATGAATCTTTGCAAAGGCCGCCCACGTTTTCTTTTGGGCAAAAAGGAAGTGTTTTACGAGGGGAGGTCCAGAAGTTCGTGGAATGAAAGGGTTTTAAATAAAATAAAACAATAAATCTATTTTTCCTTTTCAATATAATCACCCTTAAGCACAATACGTTTATTAGATCTATGAATTAATTTTTCTAAACCATCATAAACATATTTTTTATCTTTCGCCTCAAAATGGGCCAAAGTTGCCTACTTTACCTCGTGGTAGATAGCATTCGGTGAGCTTTGACCCAAATCTAAGGTGACCGAAATTTCGACGAAATGTTTTTTGCGAAAAATCGAAGTCATCTAAAATATGACTGGCAGCACCAGAAATCATCGCCGAAATGAATCGCTTTTTAATTTATTTGCACGTCGTGTGTCGATCATCACGAAGAATATTTCGAAGAACAATAAAACCATTTTCAATGATAAATACTCCGGATACATAAATAAGAACCCTCGTAAGAGGTAATAGGATTGAGTAAATGTTTAACAGGCCTGTAGTTGCAATATTGAACCTAATTTTAATTTTAAATTACTCCCCTTTACCGTGTAGAACATCCTCATACTGTACGTCCTTTTTTCTCATAGCACATACATCATAGCGATAGAGGTATGCAGTTGTACCTCACATCAAAATCGAATAGAATTTAAAATTTTACGAACTTCAATCGGACCCCCCGACGAAGAACGCTATTGATTCGCAATTTTTTACGTTAAATTTTCACAGACATGAAACGGAATGTAGCACTGAAAGCTATCATCAAGAAGGTAACGGAAAAAAGGACCAAATTAGATATCAGCAATGCAGTAGCTATGTATACGGAATTTTCACATTTACTTACGAATAGGTCGTGTTTTTTTTATTCGCAAATAGAAAAAAAAGCAGCGAGGAATTTCTTCAAACCGATGGAACTGGGTTAAATCTAATGTTGCGATTTCGTGCTTTTGATTTCAAGCTTTTTTTTGGAGGACGTGCAGGGGCGCGATTGATTATTGACGGGGTGACGCTAGTTTCGAAATTACACTGTAAATTATGTAATTGACTTGGATTACTTGCGTTGTAATGCGAGATACTAGGACATTACCAAAAACATTACCTCCTCTTTGTGCACACATATGGCGCATATAACGAAATAATTTGATAATTCTGTAACAGAGGATCCCAACTGGTATTCATTATTCAGTGTTTACAATTAAGGAGCTTTTTTCCAAAACGCATCTTGTCGTAAGAAGTCTTTGAGGACCACAATTTGTTTGACAAATAATTAAAGGTAAAGCAAAAGCTTCGAGGTTAGAAGTTCTTACCGACTGTCGGTAACACGGTTGACAATGAGAGCCCACGTGCTCTCGAAACGCTGCGTTCCGCATAATTAATAAATTTGTGTGAGTGGAGTTTACTGCTATACCTCTGAATTGTACATCCACACAGTTCTTGCAATCGTCATTAGAAGTTCTACGTTCAAGTCTCCTCATTATACAAACATCAGTAACTCCTTCCAAATCAGGCAGTTCATAAAACTTTTTTTCACATTTCATTAAAATTTAATATCGTTTTAAAGAATCTTTATTTCGATAATGCCTGTCCGAATTGAATTTGAGATTAACGCCACTGCGCGGAGCTACGGGTTCGAATCTTGCCGGAAATCGTAAAATTTTTCAAATTAAATTAGAGCGTTAGAAATTTTAAGGAAAATTATTAATACTGTCTGTTCAGATAGTGCGATATACAGAGAGCTGAAATAAGAGCGCAAGACTTGAATTGCCTCCATGTTTGACAGTCATAATGATACGTGATTATGACGTCACAGATCGAAAGTTGACAGATGAGAGTTAGTAAACATGGAGTATTATACGATACAACAAAGCGTCTTCATTGCTAAACATTATTATCAAAATCATTAAAGTTTGATTGCCACCATTCGTACAGTGCGTCCAATATTCGGTCAATAGAATGTTCCTAATTCACCTTCTACGAAAAGAATAATCGAAAAATTCCAGAGGCGCCGATTCGTCATCGTGCGCAAGAATTGGACATTACAACAGCCACTTGATTTGGAGTTCCACGCCTACAAAAGCCATTTGATTCAATAACTTCTACCAACAGACTGTGCACAGAAAGGAGAGAGTTCACAAATTGGATCCTTGAGCAAACAGACGTGAACGCCGATTTTGAGAAGAAAATCATTCTCAACGATGAGTCCCATTCCTACTTCGATGGCTTCGTGAATCGACAAAACTGCTGCATTAAGGACTCAGAAAATCCAGGAATGATTCATCAGAAAGCAATGTATCCAAAACGTGTCACTGTCTGGTGCGTATTGTAGTCTGGAGAAATAATTGGACCCTACTTCTTTGAAGATGAGGAAGGTAATAATGGTGAATAGCGAACTTTATCGTATTATAGTAATGCAGTTTTTCTCTACCTCAATTGGAAAATATTTCTCCTAACGATGTGATTTCAGCAGCACGGTGTCACATGTGAAACATTTATTGTTCTGCCATTTCCTGGTTATTCTTGCGTTTTAACACCTTTGGACTTCCGACTGTGGGGTTATCTGAAGTCATACGAAGAGTACACATGTGCCAGTAAAGCCATAGCGTTCATTTACAAAATATTTTTGTTTCATACGTAATGCCCAAATGTATACATCATAAATCAGTAAATACGTCGATGTTTTGCTATAGAAAACCAAGTTTTATGGAAACTTAAAATTTTGCGTTCTTATTGAAACACCTTTTGTATTAGTATATAATATTAAGCTTTCCCATAACAGCATAGCAGTTATTCAGTAAAACCACTTATCAAGATCTTTGTAATACCGGTGCCGCCACCAAACTTGATATTTCACGTTACAACAAACGTAAGTTAAACAAATCGTTTAGAAATCCGTGAAGGTAATGAAAACCCAATTTATATATATATCTAATGTTATGAAACTTTCTGTGTATGCAAGATTTTCTTTATAATAAATATAAATGAATTAAGAGATACTATTATCTCCAATATGCTAGCGACCATTATCAATTTTCATTATTTCTTTTTTTGTTGCGTTAAGAAACAGAAGGTATATTTTCGGATGATGTTTTATAAATTTCAAACGAAGGTTGTATAGTTTACGAGCCTGACTGTCGAAATTAAACGAAACGAAACACAAATTAGCTTCGCTAAAGAATTATGTAAATCTGAAACTTTTTCGACGCGCGACTAATTAAGAATACCTTCGTTTTAGTTGCAAATAAGAAAATTTCAAAGGCCATGAAGACGTATAATACAGCTGTACGTGTCTAAAACTGATGCGAGAGTTCTTTTTCAAAACAAATTATACAGTATAAGGTTTCAAGGTAATTTACAATGTTTAAGCGATGTTATGTTTTGTTCATTTATGCGTCGATGAACAATGGGAGCTTCTGTATTAGTTTTTATCTAGACTACCTATGTGTACACTTAGAACTAGGTAATTTGTTTAGCTAGCTTAATGTATGCTATTACGTTACACTTGTTGAAGTGAGAAGGTACGTGGGTGATAATGTGACGTGACGTGAATCTATTACGTAGAATGGCTTGTTGTACTTTGAAATTCTACTAGCTACTATCTGCTTTTAAAGCGAATATAAGCTTTAACCCTTTTTCTCTTTTGAAAATGAAACTTATTAACATTATAAGAAAAGGAAGAGGTTATGAATTCCGTTAAAATTTGTTTAGAACAAAATTACTTTTGAATTTAACAACAAGACACTGGTAATGATGGCTTGATAAAGGGTAACCCTCTTAGCTCAATGTTATCAGAAATATTCATGGATTACCTACAAAAACAAATTTCTACACATCCAAATTTCAAACAATTTATTTATTGCTATAGGTATGTAGACGATATTTTAGCTTGCTTCACAGGAACATATAGACAATTAAACAATTTCATAGAATTCATTAATAATTTACATCAAAATATTAAGTTCATTATTGAAAAAGAAGTAAATAAGAGGTTGAATTTCACTACATCTAATAATTTCGAAAGAAAACAATAGTCATATATTTTCAATGTATCATAAAACCATCACACACAGATGTAATTATCCACGGTAGTTCGAATCACCCATTGAAGAAAAAAATTGGCGTCATTTCAATATATGATCCATATATCAATTTCATCAGCATTAAATAAAGAAAACTTCCTTTAAGAATTCAATATCATCAAACAAATAGCAGTAAATAACAGATATAACCCCAAATTAGTAGATCTAATTTAAAGAAAAAGGACTATAAAGAAGCAATGTATCCAAATACAGGGTGGCGCAGGGAACGGGAAATTTTGAACGTTACAGTTGTCAGCACTGTAGAGCCCGCAGTTGTTCGTAACGTCGCACAATTGTTGTGAACGCATTGCCATTTAGTAATCATGGATCGTTGGACTGGCGCGGAACGTGCAGTAGCTGTGAGAGCGTTTTATAAAAATGGTGATAGTGCGACTGCCGCGCAGAGAATATTTCTGACAGCATTACCAGCTTGGACGTTATGGACGTGTCCCATCTGCGCATGCGATTACAACGTGGGTGCGTAATTTTGAAGAAACAGGATCTGTCTTGAAAAAGAAAGCTCCAGGTGGCATACGAACGGTACGTACCCCAGAGAACATAGAGGCTGTTAGAGCTGCAATCGAGAGAAGTCCTCGCCGCTCCATTCGACAGCATGCACCTACGCTAGGGATTAAGCGACGAAGCTTGCAAAGAATACTGCACGAATTACATTTCCATCCCTATAAGTTGCAGATTGTGCAACAATTACATGAACGAGACCCAGCGTCGTATGGAGTTTTGTAGACAGATATTGGCTAAAATTAACGAGGACGCGAATTTCGTTGGTAACATATGGATATCACACGAAGCCCATTTCCACCTGAACGGTTTCGTAAACAAACATAATTTTCGTTATTGGGCCCAGGACAATCCTTGTGAGTTACACTAGCGACCACTACATAGCGACAAGGTCACGATATGGTGTGCTATATCATGTCATGGTGTTATCGGCCCTTATTTTTTACACGTGAGGATGGTAATGCAGCGACAGTAACATCTGCTCGATATACACCGAGACTGTACGAGCTTAATCTTTAACATAGAAAACATGTAGTTTCAGCAGGACGGAGCCACGTCACACACTGCTCGACATTCGATGGCACCAGTTCGTCAATTGTTTAGAAGGCGCATTATTTCACGTAACGGTGACATTGAATGGCCTGCGAGATCCCCTGATCTTAGTGTGTGCGACTTCTTTCTGTGGGGAGTATCTTAAAGGCAAGGTGTACCATACACGACCTGCAACAATCCATGAACTGAAGGAGAACATTCAACAAGGAAATCTCTGCCATTTCCCAAGATTTGCTACACCGCGCATTCCATAGTTTTCATAACAGGCTGTTAGAGTGTGAACGCCGAATGGGAGGACATCTTTCCGATGTCATCTTTAAAAAGTAAAGAGACACTTTTGGACATTTTGATTGTAAAAACATAAATAGCATGCTGCATACATGCGGATACTCCTGCATTGCTGACAAAGCATCTTTCTAAATTTCTGATTACCGGGTAAACCGACTTTCCTTAAAAAAGAAAAGATGAAACAGAAAGAAAATGCTAGTCTCTAACTTTTTGAAAAAATAAAACACTTCTGCCGAAGAAAACAAGCACCACACATCACAAAAACAACAAAAAAAAGACAGTAGTGATGAGACATATGACTCGAAGCTAGGTCAGTACATCTACTTCGCTACGCAGGAATTGGAAAACCCTAGGAAATTTCAAGAGGAAATTCTTGCAGTGCTTTGGCATTCGTAATTCACGAATATTACAAAATAAAAGTGGGTAACTATTTGTATAAATAGATCTCGGATATACAAAAGGTTGAATAATAAAATTTAAACTAAGGAACTAACTAGACGCTTTCATAATAAATCTTTTTCTTTTCACGTAGTATGAGCAAAAAATAAACAAAAGAATCTTTTACAGAAATGGAAAAGAAACAAATTGGTTCCCATAGTAACAAAACAAAAAATATTACTAAAAAAACTAACACCAAAACTTCCAGCATGATAAACTAAACTCGATAGATTTTTTACACCCCCATATAACACATTTTAAATTTCCTTCATTCAACTCATACATTTAGCATTTAATAAGGTCGAATCGTATTTATGTCACGCACAAATCGTTGATGCCATTTCATCGTCCTACTGGGCGAACTATACGACTTTACGTACAACCAAGCGACTTTCAGAAATCGACAGCGGAAGCATAAAGTTGGAATTCGCATTGTTTCGCGTAATATCATCTCCTAACCGCCTCGACGATTTGCACCAGTTCTTCTCACTCCTACACCTCGAACGCTCCCATTGGCATATTGACGGTTCAATGGCTGGACTCGCTTAATGAAATCGGTTTATGCTAAATTATCCACGTCTCCGATTCAGACGAAATTAGCGAAACTTCGATTAAGGAAAACTTTTGCTAAAACCACCCTTTTCGTTGAGGGTTTCGAATTGTGGGGAAATTCCGTGCGTACGTACACTTGGCGTGCTTTAGTCCTTGAGCAGCAGTGTGAAATGAAGTTATGGGAAGGCAATTTCGTTATCGTTTTGATGTCCTAAATTCTAAAAAATTACCAGAGCACCGATAACAGAAGTGATTTTTTCCCATTTCTAACATACCCACGTCGCTTTTAAACGAAAATCTCCCGGATCTCCCACCGATCGCGCCTTTAGCGTCATTTAACTGGGCCATCTTAGTTCCGCAATAAAATCTGAAACGCATCCAAACAGACGACCTCGTAAAAGCATCAACAACACAATAGGTATGCATAAAGTTATAACCACAGCGACTACGACGAGTGGAAGGGAGACTTTATCCGCTCACATCAAGCGAGACCCGCTCTAAGCGTGACCGAAAAGCTGCGCGTGGATGTCGCCAGTACACGGCTGGCAAAACTTGATAAACTAGGTCGGTAATGTGGATACGTAGAAGTGACAGGCACTTTTTCATTATTCGCATACAATGACATGGCAGCTTTACACTTTTGTGACGTACCTTACACTGCGAACGCGACAAAGGAAGGTTAAGGCGGCAACCAAACGCTACTTATTCTCCCTTCATCCATCGAGAAGATGCGTAGGTAAATTACGACACGCAGCGAGGAAAGAACGAAAAACAACGGTTTCTCTGTGGGAAATCTTCCCTTTGGAAAAACGGTGGCAAAAATCGGGCGATGATAATAATATGGGAAAAGCAGTTTAATTTTGTGACGCGCTAACTGCACATGGCGTGGTGGCATAAAAATGCAGTACTTAAAACTTAATTGGGCTTTTCTCTTTTATTATTATTATTTTTTTATATCTTACTAGGATGCCGTGGCTCACGTCTCCTATTTTATTATTCATGAACTCCTTTAGAAGAACTAGCGTTTCTGTATTCTCCATATTGATTGTCAGCCAAAGCTGAAGCTGTAAATGGTGAAAATCGTTTAAACGTTTAAACAGAGATTTGTAGAAGCGAAAAATAAACTTAGAATGCCAAGAGTATTTTTGACAATCCAGAAGGGGAATAAATCATAGCATAACATGTTTAACGAATAAGACAATAAATACAATATCTGTAATGCTCGCCATCTCTCTTTACAATAAACTACCGAAGTGGACTGATAAAATCGCCTAACATATCCTTTTACATACATGTCTTCTTTCGATTGATAGACTAACATAAACGAGTCTTCCTGACGCCTTCGGAAATGGATGTCGGAAGTTACGGTTTTAAACCGTCAATTTGTATTGCAGCTGTCGGGCGGTGTTGGCGTGAGAAGCGTTCATCGCTGAAAGTTTCGTGCAAATATGTTCCGGTTATAACCCTGTGTTATATGAGGAAAATATAGATATCGTTGGAAATAAAAAATAGTATAACAACTTGACACCAAATCTTTGGTTCTTTATTTTTCCCCTTTGTCAAGTATTTTTACAATTTAATACTCTTTTCCTTCTTGATATCTATTCTTGTTATTGGTAGATAATTTGTTGTGTTACCATGTTTTTCTGCAAATACTTAACACTCCTAGTTAATGAATTCGGAGCACCTAAAATGTTAAAATGAACTAAAACACGTTTACATAACCAGATGCAGAAGCAAAGGGAACACAATGGTAAAGATGATCAACTAGCCTCCATGTTAAGCGACACTTAGAAAGAAACTAATGCAAATACAGCTTCACGCATCTAAAGATTTAGAGTTGGTATAATAAATTTTGCACTTTTTGGTAAATCCAAATTTTCTCTTAGTAAATTTCTCGTAAATCTGGGTCTGATCGTTATATTATCCGGTAAATTTGCCAGTCACATTTTTGTATGATTCTGATGAAAATAATGAAGTATTTTGCAATTATTCAAGCTGATTGTCCAACAATAGAATATTAATGGTCCGAAACCGTTCTTGGCCTCTTCGAATAGCTTTCAGTATCTTTGTGGTTTCTACATGGAAATAAAAGTATTTAATAATACTGTCAAATGTTCTGTTTTAAGCTAAATGCTTCTTCTGCTTAGAGTAAGTCCAAATCGTAAGGAAATTTCTGCATATTAAGAAAGAAGTTGTGTTAGCTGTTAGTCTACTCCTTAAGCAGCTGAGCTTAATGGTATCTGCTACAAGGAGAAACACGTGTAGTAAGAATGTTAATGTTTCCCCAACTTTAATCACATTTTCAGCTCCATCAGTAACACAGATACCTTTGTTGCATACCTAAGATATTAATAGCGCTCTTTTATCTTAGATCATTGGAAATAGTTTCGAAACGAAAAACTATGGAACAAGGAAAGAAAACTACACAAAAATTCAGAAGCCTTAGGAAAACAACGAGTCCAGCCAACCTTTCAAAACTATGACACATCTGACTATATAGTGAATAAAATTACCAGTGCAGTTTACGAGAGATGAGCTAACCTTTTACGATTTTGTGAACGTCGTGGAATGCTTAAGAACATCCTTTCATCACGACAAATATTGTTCATCGTGAAACAAATGTGGTACTTGATGCAATATTGCAGACTTTTTCCAACCTGTAGCGTATGACACAAAAATTCTCTTTTTAGTGTAACAAAAAGTTTCCGCAGTTAAAAGGATATCATTTATCTTCACAAGCATCGGTGATCCTTTTCTCTTTATCTCCAGGAATATTTCATTAAAAGGAAATAGGATTCCTATCATTTTTGGTTTGAAATTCGGCTTAAGTTTAAAGATTTTAAAAGATGATTGTTGTTTAGTTTTGTTAAAAGACTAAATTGTTCCTTTATGTATGTATAAAACAATGTTTCTAAGATTACTGCTTCATTATTACTTTGAATAAGAGTAGCACACAACAAAATTATATGAAATAATACTTAGAATAGTATTTATTTACCTAACTGAAATTCCAGATACTAAACATTGCTAACTAAAAATACTAAGTAGAAGAACTACAACATGTGTTGATGAAAAATGAACTGTTTTATCGGATATGTACAATTTTATTTTGTTTTATAATAATTACATCAATGTCCTAACCAATTCCTACCCTATGTTCGCCAGTCACAAACATTATCCAGGTTCTATGCGAACAAGTTCAAATAAGAATACTCATATCAGATCTCAACCTCACTGTATTCTAGCTTATAATAAGTTGCTTAACGGAGTTATTGTTTCCTAAAAGATCGTGTAGTACATCCCGAGAAGAGCAACTCACGTTTCAAATCGTTTTAAAATCACTTTTCTTAAATGCTGCATTCTATTGAAACAGATTATTTTGACGCATGTAATTAAAATATATTGTGCTATTGTGCCGAGATAAATTGCTTAAATTCGAATACCTTTTCAGAGAAAATATATGCATGTTATATTTTATTAAACAGTACCTATGATAATGTAATTTTACAAACTATGAGTAAATAAAATATAAATTTATTATTAATAGTTAAATATAGGACGGAACATTCTAGCTGTAAAAGTGAAGAATTATATTATTATTTTAATTTACATTAAACCTAATTGCGCTGTAATATAACTTACTGATATTGTAAATTGTTTTAAATAACTTTCGTATAAGCGTTTGGTGTATAGTTTACACCCATACAATTTCTATCTTATCTTTGTGTCTACATATATTCGGATATATTTTTAGGAGTTCACACATTGTTTTTGTTTAAAACAGCGTATTATCTTCAGATTAAAGAATTGAAGCAGAGTTTATAGGATAGTATAATCTATACTAGCGGAAAAATACAACCCACATCTGGAAAAGAGATTTCATAATTGTACTCATAATACACATTATGTATAGGTGCATTGTAGTTGGGTATTTGTTATTATTATTATTTGTTTATATAAATTATAAAGTGATCACTGGAACATTTTGGAGCATATTCTATATATATATATATATATTGTTTTTTTTTAGATTTAGGTTTCTGTTTATATTTTAAGCAAGTTCTAGTATTTGATTGTTGGAATAAGCTGGAATTAAATTATATTCTCTAAAAAGATTTATAATATTGCTTTTTGCTAAATTTTATTGAAAGCAACGATTCAATATTTTTCAATTTTTCACAGGTATAGCAGTAAACTCCACTCACACAAATTAATTAATTATGCGGAACGCAGCGTTTCGATATTACGTGAGCTTTCATTGTCAACCAAATGTTACCGACTAAAAGTGAATGAATATAAGAACTTGCCCCATAAAATAGGATAACTTATGTGTAGAGAGGCACTCTGTGAATTTTGTAAATTAAAATTGAAAAGACTGAATTTGAAGATGGGGAAATCCTTGTACTCCAATCAGACGTTTGTTCACTTTTCCCAAGCGTACCAATTCCAGAAACTCTGGAGTGGTTAGCTGAATTTTTGAAATTAAATAACGTAGATGACGTGAAAACCGCGGAATATAAAAGGTTTATGCACGTCACAAAATTGTTTTCAAATAGGCGAAAAATGGTTCGAACAGGTGCAATGGCACGGCGATCTCCTTTACGGCGGAACCTTTTTTCATGAGTAAATTCTGAAAACGAACTCGGGAAAAAGAAACCAAATATTTCCCCGAGTATTTACTTAGGTAATAGATTTGATATTTTCGCAGTGTTTGATACCAACAAAGGAAACATACAAGATTTTCTAGCAGAACTGGAACTCAAAATTTACCACGGACTCAAGTTTTGCATTATTGAAGAATAGCGAACAATCGCCTTCTGTTTCTTAGATACTCTAGTCATACGCAACAACAATAAATTAGAAATAGGACATCTTACAGAAAAAGAAACTTGACTCCAATGATTCATCAATGCTCCTGATTCGTACCATTGCGAAAACAACAAAAATGTTCACCATGATTAGGTTTTCTTAATAATAGACTCGTCAGATTTTTAGAACAAGAGCAGGTATGAATAAAAGGAATTCTAAAGTATATCAAAGATGTAGCGGAGGTAGCACAATGGTTTCTCTTCTATGGGGATGTCGACAGTATTTTAAGGATGGTCCAATACAAACAACACATCGTAGAAATTCCACGACCTTGACATCAACAAATGACCGGTAATAAGAAATTTATAACTCCTCTCTTTTTTCACACCCAACAGCAAAAGGGTTAAGCAAATTCTTCTGACAACCAAATATGAACGTGTCTTTTGTGTCAAAAACAACTTTAAAGAATCTCTTAGGGAATCCCAAAGATAAAACTGAGATGAACAAATGTCTTAAATATACCAAACCGTATGCAATGATTGTGAGAAACTTTATATTGGACAAACAAAAAGGAGTATCGAAACGAGGTTCAAAGAACATATTAGATTAATTGTCGTTTCGACAAACCTGAACTATCAAGCGTAGCATGAGCATATGGTAATATCCGGACATAAGATTGATTTTCTAAAAATCTGACGCCAGTTTTTAAAAACGTAAACTCGTATAGATAAATTAGACGCGTACGAAATAGTATATATGAAAAAGAATTGAAACTTACGAACAGAGAAATCACCTCAAATTCCCACACTTCCCATCCTTTCCTGAAAAAGGCATTAGACCTACTGTTTTAAAACTGCGACATAATTGCATGAGTTTCCCGCTTTTGTCTCAGCTTGCATGGAGCTCTCACAGCAGTCCAAAACAAGCTCTATACAACTGAGAGCATAATCTCGGACAAACCTAAGTACTCAACGCATTTTTCAATGCGAAAACCTAAATTCCTTAAAAGAGAACGATCACGGAAGTCTACAACAACTTATGTAATGCCAAAATTTTAACTTCTTTCCAGTTTTTCCCTCTGTTCTGGATGCTGTGTCCTACTGTGGTCCCGTACTTTCTGCGGTCTACCCCTTTTTCTTTTATTCT